>CM035227.1:2500-305711 GCA_020226215.1 Sindora glabra
GTATCCCAATTATTCTTCTTCTTATTATTAAATAACCAAATTACATGAACACCTTAGCATTAATTTCTTAAATCCAATTCGAGTTATTTATATTTTAGATTCTAATATTAAGGAACAGTATAGATATGATAACACAATATATTTTTTATTATAAAAATTTTAAATAAGTTAAAGATTTTGTTTAATTGAATTAATTAGTCATATATTCTTTTACTAATAAAAAAATTTGAAAATAAAATAAAATTTATGTATTTTATTTTTGACAATATTTTGTTTATGATTTTGTGTTAGACAAATAACATGTATTCTTTCTCTTTTTTATTTTTATTATTATCATTAAGATTTTTACTTCTACAAACAAGTGTGTATGATTAGTTTGGTTATATTTATAGTTATAGCTTCTTTCTTCAGTTTTTACTGTGCAACATGCATAATAATCTATTTTTCCTTTCCTTTTTGGTGAGACACCAAATAGTGGAATTACTTCTAGAATTAGGACATTAATAGATTCTTTTTTACCCTTAAAGTCATAGGGTTATTTCTAAAATTTGAACTTATTTATTGACAAATAAAGTTTGATTAAGATTAATATATTTTTTACTACAATAGTATTATATTTAAATATAAATAATTCATACTCAGTTATATCATACAATGACTCATGAACATAAAAATAATATTTAAAAATTTCATTAAATTAGAATTTGATTTCCCAATTAGATCTTCATAAGAACAATTTTTTTTATAAGAGTAATTTATTAAAAGCATATACATATTCCTTCAAAGAAGAATAATTTATTAAAAGCATACACACAGACAAACACACATACAAATATATATGTACATATATATATATATATATATATATATATATATATATATATATATACATATTCCTTCAAAGAAGAATAATTTATTAAAAGCATACACACAGGCAAATATATATGTATATATATATGATACACATATATGTGTGTGTGTGTGTGTGTGTGTGTACATATATATATATATATGTATATATATATATATATACATATATATATATATATATGTACACACACACACACACACACACACATATATATACATATGTACATACACCCACACACACACATATATATATACATATGTGTGTGTGCGTGTGTGTATATATGTGTACACACACACACACACACATATATATATAAAGGATCTATTAACACTAGTATAAGTTGAAATAGCTTATACCAAATCTAGACAATTAAGGTAGCATTTGGTTCATAAAATATTTCTCATATTCTTAAGAATGTTTCAAATGAATGTGAGACTTTCATATGTGGTTCAAATTTAAAAAAAAAAAATTCTCAGCCATATTAACATTTTCAAAAGTATTTTTAACCTAATATTACTTTAAAATATTCCCATGAAAGGATACATATCTTATATTTTCATGTCATGGGAATATTTAATTAATACAAATAGACTATTTTGTCTATCCTTTTATCAAAGTATTATTACTATTAACACTTCATTTCACAGTAATCTATCATCATTGACCATTGTCTACCACCATCCACCATTGGTGATCACTGACCATCACAACTTATTATTAATGACTACTGCTAGTTACCACTCATCGCTATTGATTAATGTTGGTCACAACCTATTTCTAGTTACCTTTATCAACTATCAACCATCACCCCATCATTAGTGATTGTCATTCACTACCACCTACCAATAGTGATCATTACTAACTAACACCCATTACCGATGACATTATCAATGAACATTGTTCACCATTACCTATCATCGATGATTATTATCCACTGCTACTTATTATCAATGATTGTTGTCAATCACAACCTATTACCAATAACTACAATTGGCCACCATCTATTATTGATGACTACTATTTATACCATTACCCATTCTTAATAATATCACCGATCATTACCCATTCTTAATAAACACCACTAGTTACCACCCATCACCAATGACCACCAACAACTATCATTCATAACTATTAATTACTCAATTTTTATTAAAGAGACTTTTATTAATTTAATAATATTTTAAAAATATTTTAAATAATTAAAACATAATATCATAACATCCTTAGGAGTATTTCTAAATAAACTAAATATAGGAATATCATATTCCTAATAATGAAATATTTTTGGGAATCACATTCTTAAAAATATTAGAATTCTTAAAAATATTTGATTTTATAAAATAAATATTACCTGACATTGTAAAAATTAGATCAATTTATTTTAAATTAGCTTTTACAACACATATAATCTACCTTCTCTTACACAATTAATGCATTAAAGGAAAATTCTTAAACCATAAAGATATTGCAAGTTTAATTTAGTTAAAAAAATTATATGTTATTTATGGTACCCTTATGCAAATGTACTTTAGTACATAAAATATCAAATTAAGAACTGAAGCAAATTGTATTAATTACATATAACTCATTTTGATTTCTTATTATTAATGCATTAAACAATATTTTTTAAAAAATTTTACCACTAACCAACTTCTTTTTTATTCTAATAAGTATTTCGTCATGCATTTTTCAATCAATTTTTATAAAGAAAGCATTGAATTAAAATAAGAAAATATGTGATTAAAAAAATATTACTTAAAATCAATATGATATTTTGTTTTCTAAAATAGATTTGTAATATATAAATAGTAAAATTTGATATGGACAAAAATTCTTATTTAATACACTATCAATAAAAATTTGACTATCAATAACTTAAATAATCAATAATATTAATAATAGTATTACTATAGGTAAAATAGACTTGCTTAACCTTTTAACCTCATACTTTGTATGCAAAAATACACTTATAATTGAAATGATTTTAACAATTGATTTTTAATCCCAAAATTTTTTAATTTAATTTAATATTTTCTTTACAGAATAGATTAAATAATGCATGAGGAGGTTTATACAAAAATCAAAAAGAAATTACTTACCTTATTTGTCATAATTCATATTTAATAATCTTGAAATGATTTTAAATAATCTTTTTAATCACAAAATTTTTTTATTTTAATTTAATTTTTTACAAAAATAAATTAAAATATGCATAAGGAAATATATATGAAATCAAAAAGTAATTGTTTACCTTCTCTATAATAATTCATAATTAATAATATGTGTTAACAGTAAAATTTAAGCGGACGAAAAACTCTTATTTAATATATTAACGATAAGAAATTAAAAAGAGTTGTATATAATTTTTTTTTGTAATAAGGAGTTGTATATAATTAATACAACTTGCAAGAGATACCATTTATTTAGTTTTCATTTCCATTTGGTTAAGAATTAAAAGACTTCTAATAAATTAATTTATTTTTGTATTTTATTTATCAAAAAATTATTATATGTCTTACAAAATTAAAATTTATAAATTTAACTATATAATTTAAAATAAATATGATAAGTTAAATACCAATATTTTATAATATTTTTCTCATATAATACAAAGTTCATTTAAAATTTATTAATATAAATAATTTTCAATTTATATAAAAATTAATTTCTAAGCACACCAATTTCAGAACTACTTTTCTTACCTTGTGTTAGGACTTACGAGCTAAGGGATAGTTTCAGGTAGACAGTTTTTATAAAGTGTAGGCCTCTCGAAAGGTAACGAAAAAGTGTAAAGTTTTCTTCAAGCCAGATGAAGTTGGCCCTTTCGTCCTTCAATCGATAACCATATTTCGATTAACTTGGCCTCTTCTGTCCCTTAGGACCAACAAGGGGTAGTATAGGAATATTCACCTATTAGCTATCGACAATGCCTTTTGGCCTGATCTTAGGCCCTGACTAACCCTCCATGGATGAACCTTGTAGAGGAACCCTTAGTTCAAATTGTTTATTGATACCAACAAAGTCAAGGAAAACATCTAAAATTAATTCAATATTGGACCTTGGACATATCATAGTTCTAAATTGAATTTGACAAGGCTTCTTTCTATACCTATGAATTCCATTAGATCCAGAAATGATACATTGAAAAAATCCTTTAGGTTCTTCCAATATCAATAGGTTGATTATTTTACTCCTTTATCCATTTTAACGTTGATGATTGACCAAAAGATCATTTTAATATAATAAATTATATGAATTTAGATCACTCAAATGTTAATATTTTTATGTAATGATTCTGTCTAATGAATTAATTTAGATTAATTCTATCCATATGAGATAATAATTAGGAGGCTCATTACTTCAACTAATTCTCATGTTCTTTGAATGGATCTTTTAGTTCTTGTGAGGGTTGCCCAAAAACTATGTATAAGGCATACCCGATAAAAGGCATTCTAATGGGATCTTCATAGATAGAAAAAAATTGTAGTTAGTTTAATAATAATCGAGTGACATTGCTTCTTTAGCCCAAACTAAGGGATTTTTGGTGAACTGTATGCATCAAAAGGTGCAAGTACAACTCTTAAGAGATAAAATTTTATCCTAACCAATCGACTTTATCAAGAAAGACTACTTTTTTTAGGCCAAGCAATTAATAATGAGATATTGAATCAGCAATTTGACCAAAAAGCCCATGTATGAAAAGGCTTAATTTTACTTCCCCACCTAACTAGTCTAGGCTAGGGGATAGGTCCTAATAGGGAAGTTATAGATACCTTTTCATATTATGTCACTAAACATTCGAAAGTTCCTCTATTTAATCCTTTTCCTTCTTCTTGTTGTTGGACATCTCATTGTACACATCTTCTCTTTGTTTCTCAAGCCTACAAGGATAGAACTTAGAACAGAATCTCAAAAAATAAGTAATTTCTATAAGGCCTTTATCCTTTTCTTAGGTTTATTAGGGTTCTTATTAGTTGGAACTTCCAATTATCTCAATAGAAATTTGATATCTTTATTTCCGCCTAAGGAGCATTTGGAGTTACAAAGGTGTGGCTGGAGGCACATATAATATTTTCTGGTTGTGCTTCTTTAAAGTAATAGATGAAACTGTCATTAAACGACTTATTAGCAAATTGATAAATCACTTCAGAATGGCATATACATCATACATTTTGGATTACAGAGAATATGCTAATCAATCATTTATCATAGGAAAGGAGGATAGTATTGCTTTAACCTCTTAGCTAAGCAAGCTTACATAACATAGATTGTACATAAAATTCAATAAAATACTTCTAATAAAATACTTATATTGATATTGAATAATGAATGAAAAGTATAAAAAATTCAAAAATTACAATATTCAATTGAATATGAATATTAAAATACAGCCCATACTCTGGAAGAGAATTGTGGGGAGTACTGATTATTTCTACCAATTTTAACTCGTGGGTAAGGTTGGCGTTTATCTTGTTCGGTGAGGAATTACAAGTGAGGTTACCTTCTCTTACCTCACGCAGAACCTTTTTAACAGGTATAGGTCCGCAGCAGCTGCCGTCATACGAAACACCGGTAATTTTTTTTTTTTAATGTTTCGAACTTGTATGTAACTATTGCGCATTTGGAGTTGAACGCTGGATTTGGGTTTGAGGTGAATTGTTCAATAACCCTCCTATTTCGAGAGAGTTGATAGCCAAGCAGATAAAGGAAACATGCACTATAAGAGAGAACCGTGTAGAAACTATCAGCGAGGCAGGTAAATGATCTCAATCTGTTGCTTTTGTTTCTTAGTGACTGTTTTGTTCAATTCTTTTCTACCGTCGGCCGATCCTTCTTGACTTGAATTAGGTTTTTAAATTCTTGTATTACCTTTAGACTTATGCTGAAACCAAATGCTCCCCATGTTTAGCAGAAAAGACCACAACACCACAGTGCTTTGCTGTCAAAACTTAGGAATGAATAGTGAAGAAATGTATACAAGCCTTATATGGCTTATATATATAGCTACAAGACCTCAAACGGCCTGCCCGCTTGCAGCAGATCGTTTGTGTCAAATCTAATAAGATGATTGATGCGTGGCTATCAGCATGTATCTTCCATGAGTGATTTTTCTTTTGGAAGAGCAATGCTAGGTTGGCACAAGTATTTGTACTTCAGAGTAGTCGCTCCACGATCAAGTGTGTTGGGCATTGATTTTGCAAGAGCTAATTATGAAAGAATCACTTTTGCAAGAAACAATCCTACTTTTAGGAATTTCTTGAAATTGATTTTACAATAATTAGTTTATGAAGGAAAATCTCTTTATAATGTGACAGAAGATATGGGTTATGGGAATGATTAAATATGTAGTGTTTATATATTGTAAATTTTAGGGGTAGTACGTTGTCTTAATTGGTTGGGCAATTTAGAATCATTATTCTCTTCCTAAAGCTGTGTGAAGCACTTCTTGCTAACTTCAATTTTGGGACTAACTTTTTAGATTGATTTTTCTCAATTTTTCTTTGGGGGGTTTTCCTCAAAATCCTTTATCATGGGAAAGTAGGAAGCCATACACCAGAGAAAATTTTCAAAATTCCTTTTTTGGGGCGAAGTGATGGTTTCAAAAGTGATTAGATGCTTTTGAGAGTCACTTGTGGAAAGGGTAATGTGAATGTTTTCAACACTAGCAAGCAGCATAAGAATCCACTTACAGCCTGATAGAATTTAAAAGAAATTCTGATATAAGCTGTGTTGGAAAATTAGGTCAAAAAGGGATTGGGAAAATGGGAGGATTCCCCACCCTAGGATAAAAATCTAAAGCAATTCAGATTTTATTCTCCAAACGAAAGAACAGCATTCAAAATTGAAGGGTGGAGACTAAATGTTGAGTAATGATCTTATGACCTATTTTAATTTTGCTTGTCGTTAAAATAAATTGAGAAAAGATAGAGACTAAAACTTGTAATGGTTCATTCAATTGCTAAAAAGTACATAAAAGAACTTCTATTTATCTCTTTAGGCATCTAAGACCAAGGGGATCCTTAATGAGTAATTAGAGACTACTTTTAATAAATCAAACCCCTATTTCAATCAACTGATACATAGTTATGACTCTTAGAAAAATTACCTCTTAATCACTACGAAACAGATTCAATGAATAAGGAAATTTACTCAATGAACTAAGGTCTTGTTGTTGTTGTATCTATCACAACCCTTCAAAAATCAAATCATTTTATCCTTCTCTTCACATTCCAGTATATGAATCTTTCTTTGCTCCCTTTCTAAATCTATCATTCCAACCTACATCACTGAGACTGACTTTTATTTAATACCTGGGTTAAAGTTCTGACAAGAAGAATACAGAAAGTTGGGACAAATTTTGCATTTTTAAGTTAGGGGTTCGAAAAGGAGTAAAGGGAGCAAGGTTCTAGGTTCTTTTGATGTTTGCTGTGTATGCAGTTATTATGTTATGTGCATATAACTAGGGAGAAATACTTCATCTTCAATGATAATTTTCTTCTGATATTTCTTTCATTTGATGAAGCTGTTAATTTGGCTTATGTGATGCTAAGCTAATGGTTTCTGGAGAAGGGTTTTGATGATGGAGATGCAGAGTGGCACTCCTTGCCTAGTTTATGTCTTTTCTTTGCATGATATGGCTTTTCTATTTTCTTGGGAGGGTTTTCTATACCCTGCTGTCTGCTTCAGTAGTTCTCTCATTTTACTTTTTGACAATATTTCTTTAATTATGGAAATTGCAAAATGTACCTCTTGGTAGAGTTTGCATTTTACAGTTCCAGCTTGGGTTACTGGGTAGACCCTGCTTTGTTGAGATTATGAAAGTAGTTTTGGAGCCCCACAATAGAAATGCTCGGTATCTGTTTATAGGATTTTTATATGAGCTAAACCTACTTAATCCCTTGATTTGTCTTTCAGCTGTCAGTTCGGAGAAAGATGTAAATTTCTTCATGTGTTTCCACAACAACAAAAATCTAATTCGTTTGGAACACAGAAGAATTTAGGCATACAGCAAAATGCAGATTCTTTTGGATTTGGGTCCCATTCTGGCTCGCACCAACAACAAAAGCCCAATCCTTTTGGATTTGGCATACAGAATGGCTCCAAATCAAAGGACCCCCCTGATTTTGATTTTAAACAACGCCAATTCAAGGTTTGTTCTCCTGAGATATCTATAGCTAGTGGTGAAGGAAAGGACCTTTTTTGTCATATAACATAATAATGATTGTCAAAAAATATGTTATGGAAGCACTTTAACATTCTAGGAATTTATTGAGTTAACATTTAACATTCTTTCAAAGTCTGGAGATGGAGTACAAAGCCTTTTCTTTAAAGAGATAATTTAGATAGGACAGGGTGGGAAAGATACTTGAATCAGGCTGTCTTCACTCTTCAGGTTAAGGAGCGAGAGGATAAGAAGATATAGTTTTTTGTGTCATTCAAAAATGAATAAATGCTACAGCAGTTAGAACCCTTTATATCTATAAAAAGAATTTTCATAGTGTTGATGCTCCTACATTATCTGAATTTGTCTATTCTTTTCTGCAAATTATTGTTATTTTATGCCGTTATTATTGACAATGTTTAATACTTTTGGATCAGCCTTTCGAAAACAAATGGACTCGAGCTTCCCCCTTGCCCCAAAATGCTGGTTCACGCCAGTCTGATAATCTTTCTCAACATGTGAACCATAAGTAAGTATGTGATGAATCACATTAACATTTATCATGATGCATAGACATTATACAATCACTGATTGCATTAAGAATGTACTATAATATTTCTAGAATCTTAATATTCCTATACTGTATTCAGTTATCAGTAAGAGGCGCAAACTTACCTCCTTACCATGTTTTGTGTTTTGGACAATTCAATTTTTAAGCAAACACACATGGTTGCCTTATTGTGATTATTTTTAGTTGTACTCACATTCTGATAATTTTCATCACCTTCCTGTACATGCTTTTGTTTATATAATTTATTATAGGCATGGCCATGTGATCTTCCAATTTTTTCAAAAAGGAGATAAAATGCTTAAATAAATTTAATTGTCTCGCTATGTCAATGCTGCAACCATATTACCTCATTATGTCTGTGCAGTTCCATTTTCCAGCTTCCATGCCTTGCATTAGATGTTACTCATTAGTTAAGTAATCAACCATAGTAAATTTTATGTTGAAGCTATATTTGTAAATAGTATTTAGCTTAATTAGGAAGCTATATTAGAAAATCAAATTTGATCATAGTTTAGGCTTAGATTGATTCTTGATTTATCCTATCTTTGATTGATGTAATTAGATAGACTGATTGTAATTAGCCCGTGTATAAATAAAACCTTAATGCTGAGCAGCTTTGGCTCAAGCAATTGAGAATTCATTCTCTGAATTTAAGTTTTTGATTGACTTTAATTGTAGGTGCACAGATCCCGAAACCTGCAGAGGTCAGATTGCTGAAGATTTTGAGCATGAGAAACCACTTTGGAAGCTTACTTGTTATAGTCATTGTAAAAGGCATGTACATATTTTCTAAATATACGGCTTTGGAAGCTAACATGTTATATATGCAATATCACTACATCTTTTCAGTGGACTTCCCTAATATGTTTTAGCCGATTAAGACAGAAAACCATGAAAAATTTTGATTTTATTATAAATTTTTTTCTAGACCATACATTCACAAACAATATTCAGATATTCTCTTTCATTAATGGGAAAGAAAGTGAATAGTGATATGAATTTTATACCTTTTATGCAGTTCTCCTTGTGACATTGTTGGTGATATTAGCTATGAAGAATTGCGGGCAGCAGCATATGAGGATGCTAAGCATGGAATAAGCTTGCAATCAATAGTAAGAAACCTGATCTAATATTATATGTTTAAATTTCCTCTTGATTGATATTCACAATTACATATTGTCAGTTATATTTATGCATCTTGAACTTGCAGCAGCTACATGTCATTTAACATTTTCAAAGATAGATTACTAAGCTTGGATACTGTTTATGCATTATATAGTGTGTTTGGATATGCTTTTGTTTTTTGGTTTTTAGAAACTATTCTCAAAAATTGATTTCAAAAACTGTTTTTCATTTTCAAAGATTATTTTCAAATAATAAAGGGTGGTCGGTAAAGCAATTAAGAGAAGGTTTTATTTAATATCACAAAATTGCCTTCAAGAACCCAAAATAAAGTTAAAAAAACATATAAAAGATGTTTTTGTTTTTGAGTTACACATTTGGAGCTATAATTATAAAAACAGTGGCCAAGCAAGAACTTTTTGGTTTGTTTGTTTATTGTTTTTAAAAAGAAAAATTCCTGCTTGATAACCATTTTTATAGTTTGTTTTTAAAAATTGTAACTCCACATGTGTAACTTAAAAACAGAAACAATTTTCAGATATTCACTTAACTTGTTTTTTATCTTTTGGTTCTAATGGCAATTTTGTAATTAAATGAAGCATTTTCTTATTTGCTCCACCAGCTATCAATTCAAACCGTAGCACAAAACAGTAAACCATGTTTGGTGTTGATTGTCTCTTCATGATGCTTGGGTGGTATCCTAGACCTTCATGGCAGAATTTCTTCTGTGATATCATAGCACAGGCATGCCAAATCTCTTTGGTCTTACTCTTTAAATTCATCTAGGAAGTTGATTGCACAACTTTTCTTTTTTTTTTTCCCCGTTGTCCTATTTCCATCTTGCATTTCACTGACTGAATTCAGTAAAACAACAAAGTTTATCTACTAGATGTCTTGTATTCCTTCTCTTGGCAATAAAAATATGCTCTTGGCAGGTTGAGAGAGAGAGAAATCTACTAAATTCCAAGTTAGCTGAGTTTGAGAACCTACTTCATGAACCATACAAAATGCCCTTGAATTCTCCTTATGCCAGTCAAAACCAATCTCCTGGAGCCAATGCAATTCCATTCCAAACAACGGCTCAGAACCATAGTCCTCTGTCTGTCTCAAGCTTTAGTCAACTGGGTAGTTCATTGAACTTGGGATTTGAAAGAGGGTAAGTACTGCTTCTCACATTTATCTAAATCTCTCATTTGTACATTTCTTTCAAAAAGAGAATAGATTAGCCGTAGCCTCAAAGAGGATTCTGATCTCTTTGTAAATGCATGAAAGACACCTCTAGATAGTGCATGGAACAGCGCCAAGGAAGCATGGGAAAGGGAAAGTAGTGTCAGTTTTGTTAAACCCACATTGAATTTGGATATGGTTTACCACACCCCATAATGGATGTTGTGGAGCCGCATGCAACTTGGGCATGAGCACTTGTCATACATTGGGTAAACCCATATTATTGGAAATGGCTATACTGTTTTCCGTTCTTGAATACTTAAATATTATCATGCCTTTTTTTGTTCACTGACACTTAAGTATTTAGTTGTCATTCTTCTTCCTTGCTGATGTAAGCTTGGCTGCTTTTCAAGAAGACTTATTTCCATTGTTGAATATCAGTGTATTTGCCCAATACTTTGGAGCACTTGTATTAAACTTCCTATCTATGCTTTTGGGGGGTTCTTAGGAGTGCAGAGCTAAGTTTGATTGATATAGTAGGGGTAGGGGACAGTCTTAAGTTGTCTGTAAATCTAGGGTTCAAATGGTAGAAAACTTAGAATTTAAGGTTTATTATGGTATGTTTTATATGAGGAAGGCAGACTGGAAGGCAGACTGCAGGTCAAAGATTGGTGCTCAAGGGTTATTAGGGTAAAGTTGTTAGTATTGAGATACTATTGAAGATCGGAAGAAAAGGGTGGGATCGTAAATTATAGAATCGTAATAGGATCGTAAGATCCTACCTCAATCCCCATTTATATTTTATATATATATATTTATGGTTGTTTTGTAGGAAGAAATCTAGTTTCAGAATATTTAAATATACATGTGTAACTAAAGCATATATGATCATAAATTAAAAATCACAATAAGTCATAGATTTCAAACAACCAAAAATATTATAAAATCACGAAATTAAGAAGACATTTATTAAAAGAATGAATACATCATCATAGTTATTTATGGCACACGGTGCACAATGGCGATGAAGGCCTTTGGCGCTACGGCGCACTGCGTTGCGCATGGAAATTTCATTTTTGGTGCATAGTAATAAAATATTAAATTGAAACATAAAATACAATATTTGAAACAAACAACATGCAATCATTTTATCTTAAAGTGATATTAAATATAAATCATCAAGTAATTTATAAAGAAAGCATCAAACAAGCATACCTAAGGACTAGCACTAGGAGATTCCTCTTCATCTTTATCTTCCTCTTCCTCATCAAGATGTGCTTCATTTTCACTAGCATCATCTTCCAATCTCAATTTCCTCCTCTTCTTCACTTGTTTCCCTTGATTCAGCCTCTTCCTCTTCCTCTTCCTCTTCCTCTTCCTCTTCCTCTTCCTCTTCTTTTTCTTCTTCTTCTTGTTGAATGGCATGCATCCCAACTTTTCCTTTCCCTTTCCCTTTCCCTTTCCCTTTCCCTTTCCCTTTTCCCTTCCCTTTTGTCACTTGAGTGGAAGTGGATGCTCTAGTTGTACGAGCAGCTTCTTCAGCTCCAGAAGCTAAAGTTACATCACCCCAAGTTAGATCATCATCTTCAAACACAAGATCATTTGCTGCATCAAGTTCTTCTTCCAATTTACCAAGCATCCACTCATTACAATCATCAATTTCTTTCAATGAGATTGGATCAATGGAATTACGTTCATTGAATCTTCGCATCAAGGCCTTATTGTACTTGACACCTATTGTATTTGACATAAACCAAGTCATTTAATTTTGATTGAGCAAACCTATTCCTCCTCTTTGTATGGAGATTTTCAAACACACTCCAATTTCTTTCACATCTAGAAGCACTACAAGTAAGGTTAAGAACTTTAATAGCAAATAGCCTTAAATTAAGAGTTAAATGATCATTAGTAGCCCAACAATCAGCCGGTACCCTCAATTTTCTGTTTCTAATGGCCAAATGAGTCCCAAAAGTGCCTAAAGCATCTCTATATCTTGATAATTCTTCAGAAATTTTATCTTGAATTGCAATATCAAGAACTAGCCTTTGAATGCAATTAATTAAATCAAGATTCACCTCTTCATCATTGTCAATGTTAGAATTGTCATAAAAGAACTCCGAATTCAAGAAGTATCCAGCAGAATGCAAAGGCCAATGGAGTTGCACTTTCCATCTTCTATCAATAATTTTGAAAATCTCCTTATATTTATCTTGATTGTTATCAAAGGCCTTGGCAATGGCTTCTTTTGCTCTATCCATAGCTTCATAAATGTATCCCATTGGAGGTTTCCTTTCACCATCAACCAACCTAAGTACTTCAACTATTGGAGCACCCACTTTAAGAGAATAATTCACATTGTTCCAAAATGAAGTACTTTGCATAATTAGAGTTACTTTTTTGCCTCCTTCATCCTTTGCCCATTTGCTATTATTCCATTCATCCAAACCAAATATCTTCCTCAAATTGCTTTGTTGGTTGTGCATGCTAGAAAGTGTAATCATAGCAATAGCAAATCTAGTTTTTGTTGGCCTAAGCAATTCTCTTTCTTTAGTGAATTTTCTTATCATATTCAATACTCCAGCATGGTTATAAATATAACTACTAACTGTTATTGCCTTTTCTAATGTTGAAGCAAGAAGGGGGATCTTCCATATATCTTCTAAAATTAAATCCAAACAATGAATAGCACATGGAATCCAATATAAATTTGGATAAGTTGCTTCCAACAATTTTCCTATTAAAGTTAAAGTAGGAAAGCAAGTTAAAACCTAATAGTTTGTTAAAGGAAGAAAAAGTTATTCAAGAAGACAAGAACAAGACAAAATTTTTACAAGCATAAACATTGTTTAAAGTACTATCGGTCACAACTTGAATAACATTGGATGGTTCAATCTTCTTCACAAATTTATCAAGTAATTCAAACATCTTTGCTCCACTCTTCACATAAGATGAAACATCAACTGATTCAATGAAGACAGAACCTTTTGGACTATTCACCAAGAAATTAATCAATGTTCTTCCCCTTTTATCCTGTCCAACCATCCGCCATAATGGAGCATCCTTTTTTTGCCCACTCTTCCCTATATTCTTTTAACAAGTTTGTATGCTCCAACTCCTTAAGTAAAGGAACTCTCACCTCATGATAGGTGGGTGGTTTCATGTTTGGACCATATTGTCTAACACTTTCAATGAAAGTTGCAAAGTTATCATAATTTATAGCATTAAAAGGAATCCCTGCATCATACATCCACCTTGCAAATAGTTGGCAAGTTTCTTCCCTTTTCTCCTTTTTATGTGCATCAAGCATGGTTGTTTGTCTTGAACTAGATTCTTTTCTTTACCTCACGACCTCTTCTGGATTTGGAGTGAAGTAAGCATCTATTACCCCCCTTGACCTTGGAATAGGTGCTTTGCTACTTCCTCTTTGAGAATATATTATTGCTTGTGCACTACTTGAACTTGAAGACACTTTTCTTTTAGTGTCACTGCTGCCACCTCCAATTGGACATAGTTGAGGGTCTTCCTCTCCCTCATCTTCCATTAGATCAAGATCTTCATAACTAGGAAAATGGCCAACCAAGTTTCTTCGATCTTTTAATGATTTTTTCTCATCAACAAGCTTCGTAATCTCCTCCCTCACATGTTCTAGACAGCTTTGGCATGCTGTTATATTTCTAAAACCTCCAGCCAAATGCTGTTTTGCTCGTGTAATCCCTCCACTTGTCACTTTACCACAAAAGTTGCATGTCACAGAATTTTTGTTTTTAGAATCAGCCAATGAACAATATGCCCAAACTGGATCCTTACCTATCTTACTAGCCATTTAGAAAGAATTAAGAAGTCAAAGAACCTAACAAGAAAAAATTCTGCATAAGAAACTTGTAAAGAAAGTAACAGCATGTTAGCAACTAGCAAAGAAATAAGAAACAGCAAACATCAAACATCAAACTAGCAACAAGATAAACAAGATAAAACAGAGTTGAATATTAGAGGATGAATATACCTAGATATTAAAAAAACAGGTGATCAATAATGATATGATTGATTAACAATTTGACATGCTAATGCTCCATATCTCCAAAATGTTATAACTGTGCCAAATGCAAATAATGCAGAGAAACTGAAAAAATCATCCTATTCTCTATCAAATAATACTTTTCCATCAAAACTCAAAAGGTAATAATTTTCAATATATTTTTCTGACTTTATCTGATCATAAAATAACATATGCCTGAAAAATAAAACTACATCAACCAGCAAGCATGAAAGGACAGACAGCAAACACCAAATACAAAGCAAACAAAGACACCATATAGGAAACAGCATAAACCAGACAGAAAATACCAAATACACAACAAACAACCAAGAGCATTTCACCTTCCCAACCCAACAACATAAAAATAGAGCAGCAAAGAATAAAAAAAAAATGGAAAAACGGGGCTGCTAAATCAAAACAAAAGTAGGAAAAAATCAAAGAAAAGAAGAAAGAATAAAAACAAGGCAGAGAATATCTATTCATTACAATAGAAAGGGCAAAAAAAAAATTAGAGGAAATGGTGCCACAGAATGTAGAAAAAAAAAGGAGAAGAAACAAAGTAGCATCACCAAAGCCCAATCGCTGGAATCTACCAGAAAGTTGCTGGAAAGCCAATTGCTAGTAATCGTCCGCACAATAGAAGCCGAGAGTCTGTCGGAAACTCGTTTGTTCTGCTTGGGTGTCGTATGCAAGATGCCCTAATCTATTTAAAGGGTGGACAAAAGTGATATGGCGCACATGGCGCAGGTGGCAAAATGGCTGCAAATGGCGCGCGCCAATAAGATGCCAACCCATCCTCACCACGCCATGTCCATTGCGTGGCGCAGCTCTCCTGGCGCTGCGCCATGGCGCGCGCAATGGTGCGCCATTGATAACTATGGACATCACTCAACACTTTGATGTAAAATTCCAAGGGCAAGTTAACACTAAAAAGCAAAGTAGCCATCACAAGTCAACACTTAGAGTTCATAGTAACCACTAATTAGCGAACTAACTATATAAAAATCATTAAAATATGCTTCTAAGCCTTCAACGCCTTTCCCCTTCGCCTCTTCATTTTGGTTCAGTTTAGGGGTAGTAGCTCTGCCTCATTGACCCAGCAAGCACCAAGTGGCAACAAGCAAGGCCACGATTGCGACCAACCAAGAACAACCATGAATTTGCGCAATTGCAAGGCTTCAATGAGGGCAAACAACGTCTAGCCTCTATTTCTCAAAGAGATTTTGTAGAACAGAGTCTGTGTTTGATGCGTTTTGTGTGAAGAACTCAAGTCTGATTTTTGGAATTAATGGGTTTTTCCACTTTTTTCCAAAAAAATAAAAAGAAGCCCAAATGGTTTGACGCCCCACCCAAATGGCTTGTTCAGAGGATTGGACAACTTGGGAGGATCGTGTGCTCCTACCAATTGAACCGATCCTCCTCTTTTGGATCACTTATCGCATTCGCTTCTGTGTCAGCCACCAAGCCTGCACAATTTGGGCACCTTCAATAGCAAAATTGTGTGATCCCTTGAGTTGGATCGCGGTTCTAACAACATTGGATTAGGGGCTATTTGGTATCTATCACAAGTGCATCCAAGCTAAGTGCTCAAGTTTGTTGGATTTGGGGCATAATTTAGGCTCCGAGTTGCTCTAGAATAGAAGAAACAAGGAGATATTGAGAAGAAAAACAATATATACCTAGGAGTTATATAGAGGTTTCCTTGACACCTAAAAATTTTTATAGCAACACAACCAAAAAAGCAGCATGGTGCTATACGATTTCATATACTTAATTGATCAAAGCAAAAGAAAGCTTTACAAATTTTCAAATAGACCCTTCCTCTCAAGGTATTTTTGAAAATGGCTTGAGCAATTTGCTACAACCAAGTCTATTTATATACAAAAGTTGTAATTAATTAAAGATATTACAATCAAATATGTGAAACTAATTCTAATCTTCATTAAGTTAGAAAGGAAAAAGTATCAATTTAAAATAATTTCCTAAAATGCGTATAATCAATCTAGAATCATTCTAGAATGATTTTCTAAAAAGGCATACAATCGCAACACTCTCCTCAAGCTAGAGCATATATATTAAATGCATTCAACTTGTTACATATATAGTCAATTCTTGATCTTCGGAAACACTTTGTAAAACATCAATTAGTTGATCATTAGAGTTTACAAAAATAGTTCTTTTTTCTTTCGAAGTTATCTTTTCTCGAATGAAGTGGTAATGTTTAATGTTCTTAGTCTTCTCATAAAAGATTGGGTTTGAGGCAATGTGCAATGCAGCCTGATTATTACATACAAGTTTCATAGGATCTGATTGATATAATTTGAGTTCTTGAACAATTGTTTCAACCATGTGAGTTCGCTCATGAGTAATGTCATAGCTCAATATTTTGCTTTTGTACTTGATTTTGTTATCACACTTTACTTTTTACTCTCTCAAAAAATGAAATTTTTTTCAAAGAGAATACAATATCTAGAAGTGGATTGTCAATCATTTGGAGACTAAACCCAATCTGCATTAGAATACCCAATAATTTGAATGTGACCTCAACTTTCATATAATAATCTTTTTCCTAGAAAAAGATATCAGATTAAGTGATTGTGACATAATTCAATTTTTGAAATTTTTCAACAGGACTAGAATATCTTTCCAGATTTGAAAAAGACTCGCCTAATTTGGTAGAAGTTTTACATTTGGATCTATAGGTTTGTCAATTGACTTGCACTCCATCATACCTATTTTAATATATCAAGAACATATTTCCTCTAACAAATAAAGATACCAGATCGAGATAGTATTATCTTAATGCCAAGAAAGTAACAAAGTTTCCCAAAATCCTTGGTTTGGAAGTGGTGAGATAAATATTGTTTAAGCTGGTCAATACTCTTGTAATCACTATGTCATCACTATAAACAATTAGGTATATTTGATCAAAAATAAAAGAGTAATAGAAAATAAAATGATCAACTTTACTCTATTGCATGCCAAAATCCCAAACAACTTTATTGAATCTCCCAAACCAAGGTCATGGAGATTGTTTAAGGCCATAAAGTGATTTCTTCAATTTACATGCTAGATGAGTCTCACTTTGAGCAACAAACCCCGATGATTGCTTTATGTAAATTTCTTTCTCAAAATCACCATGCAAGAAGGTATTTTTAATGTTTAACTAATGTAAAGACCAGTGATGAATGGTAGCTATAAAAGGAAAAAGGGAAACTGAAGCAATCTCTACAACAAGTAAAAACGTATTTTCATAATCCAAATCAAAAATTTGAGTATAGCTTTTTGCCATCAACCGAGCCTTTAACCAGTCAATCTTTCTATTAGCACCAACTTTAACAATGAAGATCTAGCAACATCCAACTAAAGATTTGTTAACAGGCAAAGGTAGCAACTCCCATATACAACTAGTATGTAATGCGGTTATCTCATCCAACATTACTTGATGCCACCCTAGGTGAGAGAGAGTTTCCTGTATAATTCTCGAAATGGGGACAAAGGATAAAGCAGAAACAAAAGCATGATGAAATGCAAAAAGACAATGGTAACTTGAAAAATTATAAATAAGGTATGAATTTCAAATTGAACGATTATCTTTTCGAAGGACAATAGGAAGGTTGTTAGGACTTTCTAGCGGATTAGATGTTAGAGATGATGTTGGCACAAGACATGGGTCTGTGAGAGTTTGTGTAATAGCTTGGACTAGTGCTAAACCAATTGAATTTCAAAAATTTGAGTTGAACGAGGTCATTGTTGATAGGTATTTAGGGGCTTGTCTTGTGAAGATGTTACAAGTTTAGGATTATAAAAAGGAATAGGTAATGCCTCAATTATAGGAGTTGATTTTGTGGAAGAGGAAAAAAATGAAGATTGGGAGAATGTGACACCAACAAAAGTAAAAATTTATGTAAGGTTTTGGTGAATAACAATTGTAATGTTTTTGCAATCTTGAATACAACAACAAAGTCTTATCCCACTAAGTGAGGTCAGTTACATGGATTACATGAAGCCATTGAGCTTTATCAATGAATTTGACACTGTACTTAAGTCATATAGCATGTTACTTCTAGGTAATAACCTAACATTAGCACCAATAAATCATTGTATCTGATCCATAAATGACGTATCGACAAAGTTTTACATTAGCTGTCAAAGGCTTAACACAACCTAGAGGAAAAGAAATGTGTCCACTTGAGTTACAAGCTGGCACTACCCAACTCAGCAAAGGAAGAGAAAAGCTCCCACCTGGGTTACAGGCTAGCGTTACCCAACTCAGCTAAAAAAAAAAAGAGGAAAAAAAAGAAGGGGGAGGAGGAGAAGAAGAAAGACAATAGAAAAAAAAGATGATTGAAAAAAAGCAAAAGAAAAAAGAGGGGAGGAAGAGGAGGAGGAGGAGGAGAAAAAAGAAATAAGAAGGGAAAAAAAAAGGAAAAAAAATATCTAATTTATTATACTTCTCTCTACACATTATTCGCCCAAAGAGACTCGGCAGGATTTTTTTTTTTTTTTTGGCAATCTTGAATATCCTATAAAAATACATTTGATGGATTTAAGGGATAATTTATCTTTTTCTAGAGAAAGATCATGAACAAAATAAGTACATCTAAAAAGATAAAGGGGAAGTTTGTATATGGGTTTTTTTTTTTTAAATTTAAAGAGTGAGGAATTTGATTATGTAAAATAGAAGGCATACGATTAATTAAATAATACGCAGTTCGAACAACATTTGCCTAAAAATGAAGAGGAATTTTGCATGTATCAAAAGAGTTCATGCAATTTCAATTAAATGTTGATTCCTTCCTTTAGCAATGCCATTTTGTTGAGATATGTGTGGGCATGCGGATTGATGAATAATGCTTTCAAAAGATATGAAAGAAGAAAAAGATGTAAAAAAAGATTCTCAAGCATTGTCACTCCGAAGTATCTAAATTTTAACACCAAATTGATTATGAATTTCAAAACAAAAAGATTTAAAAATTAAAAATAACTCAAAAAGATCTTTCATTAAATATAGTCATGTACATCGAGAGTAGTCATTAATAAATATAATAAAATACCAAAAATCCAAAATTGAAGCTATATGACTCAAACCTAAAATATTAGAATGAATGACAGAAAATAATGATTCAACTTTATTGTAGATTCTATTAAGGAATGAGCTTCTTATATTCTTACCAAATTAACAAAACTTGTATTCTAAAGACTCTAAAGTTGAAAGATGAGGAACTATTTTGCGACGTTTTTGGATACTAGGTTGATTCAAACGATTGTGAAGTAATTCAAGTGACTCAGTAATAGCACAAATTATTATAGAAATTGGTTGATGTAATAAAGTCCTTGTGACTCATGCTTGGTACTAATCATCATCCTTGTATTTCGATCTTGTATGAAAAAGGAATTAGCAAAAAAGTTATAGAATAATTAAGAGTGCATGTCAACTGGCTAATAGATATTAAATTAAGTGGACAATCAGAAATATAAAGGACTAATTTTAAAGGTAAAGATGGAAAATGATTCACCTGACTAATAGCTTGTGAACTAATTTTTGTTCCATCAGCTAATGTGATAATAGGAAGAAATTTATTAATGTAAAAATGAGTAAATAAGAATCTGTTACTAGTTATGTGATCAGAAACTCCCAAATCAAGCACTCAAAGCCCAAAGAATGTTGAATGAGATAAATAAGCTATAGAATTACCAGAATGTACTATAAAGGCAATACTTTTTCCGTGTTTATGCTAAGTGAATAGATTTTGAAGGAACTCCTAAAGCTCTTGATTAAATGGGACTGAACGATTACTTGTTTCATTACTAGTTACTTCTATACCTATTTTAATATTAGTTAAAGTGGCAAATTGTGCAGGACGTCCATGCAAGACCCAACAACATTCTTGTGAATGCCCAAGTTTCTGGTAATGATTACAGTAGTAATGAGAGTCATTTCGTCCTTTACGCCCCCTTCCACCTCTCAAATTTCTACAACCACCTTAACTTTTGTCATTGGAATGGGATATTAAGACAAAATTATCATTCTTTGTGGCAAAAAATATTGGAGGTTTATCATTTTTTGTGATAAAAAGTATTGGAGGTTTATATTGCATTAAGTTTAAGAAAGCATCATTCAAGGTTGGAATTTGTGTAGAAGTCAGTAGTTGATTGTGAATTGCAGAAAATTCTGAGTTAACACTTGTAAGAATAAAGGTCATAAAAAATTATTTTGCTATTTCTCCTGCTTAGTGATATCAATTGTGGTTAGCAATAGTTGTTGGAATTCTTCTATAATAATTTGGACTCTCTTAAAATAGGAAGAGATGTTAAAATCTTGCAACTTCAAATTGATCAGATTATACACAAAATTACAAAGTTGCTGGATGTTAGTTGAATATAGTTGTTTAGCCTTTTCCTACACATCATAATAACTTAGACTGCCATAGAATAGATAACAATTGAGCATACAGGCTTTCCAAAGCTGGTTGATTAGGTGTAGGGATATCTATAAACTTTTTTGTCAAGTGATCTTGCACTTCTTGCCCTTTAAACCAAGTTTGAACAGCAACAGACTGTGAAGCATAATTGTATTCATTTAATTTAACTGATGTAATAGTAGGATTACCACTAGATAAGAAGGATAAGTTTTTTGTAATCTTCGAATTTTCTTCCATGTTAAAAAGGTAACTAGAATGGCAGCAACCAGGAAACAAAGACCTAGAAAAAGAGAAATCTTACTATTTGGATCTGAAAGAAGGAGATCTAATGTTTGGATTTCAAAATTGGGGCCACTAACAAATTCGGTGAGAAAGTGTGGTTGCAGTTGGGTGGCATATGCTGTTCATGCATGTCTAAAGCAGCAACATGTGGGATTCACGTGCATCTATAGTAGTGGCACGTTGATGTCACACGCTGGTCAAGGAGGCCAGGAATTTGTCGATGGTGATGATTCTGGTGGCTATTTGTCAGAATTCATGCTATTACTCTGTGAATCAAAGCAATTAGATTGGGCATTGTTGGCGTGATGTAAACAATTTTTAAGGGGGGGGGGGGGAGAAGAATTCTGTGCTTGGGTTTATAGGGTCTGTATGATTGGAGGTGTTTGGGTTTGTATTTCTAGGTAAAATAAGGGAGCTTGAAATTCAATAGCAAATAATTGAAGTGGAAGGAGAGTCCCTCAATGTGAGGGCTCTAATACCAACTTGAATTGTTGAAAATGGCTTGAGCAATTTGTTATAGTCAAGAAGTTTATTTATATACAAAAATTGTAATCAATTAAAAATATTATAATCAAATCTATAATATTAACTCTAATTCTAATTAAGCTAGAAAGGAAAAAAATTATCAATATAAAATAACTTTCTGATATGTACATAATCAATCTAGAATCATTCTAAAATGATTTCCTAAAAAGGCATACAATCTCAACACTTTGAAAAACACTGAACAGTGCCTGTGAGCTAGCCTCACAATTGTTAGAGGAAATAGACATTTAACTTTGACCAGAAAATATGAAAATATTAAGAAAATTAATAGAATACTCATACCGGTAATGACTAAAATACACCCAGACCAAAAATTTTCAATGAGGTTAGAGGGGGTCCTCGTGATCTGGCATGTGCCAATCCAATGCTTGAGAATATAAAATCTTATAAGGCTGCACACACTTGAAGAAATGGATTTTGTCACTGTCTTGGAATTTTGTTGTTATGATGAGCCCTTGACTTATTGGGACATGTTGGGTACTCTCTTGTAGGCCCTCTGTGCCACTTAAATGCACATTGTCACAGACTAGTTCTTCTGAAACTGAAGGTAAGAGTTTACTTTGGATTTGCATCATCATAGCTCTATTGGCAGGTGGCCGTCGTTTTTTATATGCTATGCTTGACATTCATTGTCCAACCCAAACAGGTGGGCATTCATTGACATCTTACAACACATCAAGCCTGAAGAGCAGAGGCAATTCAACCACTCCGCAATCATTTATTTCCGGCAATGCATCTGGCTTCAATACAATGTTTCCGGCAAGCACAGATGCTCAGTTGTTGTGAGTCCACATTCATGTTACCTTAAGTTTGAACTTCTATAACAGTAGTCATTAGTTTAGTCAATTCCAGCTACCATTCCATCCAATAATATCTCAACCCACTCTCCAAAGACCTACTTAGGGCCTTGATAATATAAAGGCAAATAAATTTATAAATTTGATTTAGATTATGGCAGTCAATTTAGTCTTGTTTTGCATTTCAAATTTGAAGCAAGTCTCGAGTCTTGATTCTCTGATGGTTTCATATTTTTAGACAACAATCTTTCACCTCATTATCTGTTTTTTTCTCCTTTTTTTTTTTTTACTTCCCCTTTTGAGTCTGGATATTTTTAATAGTTTTTTAGTGAACTTGACATCCCTCCGATATCAAATTTAAAAATATTTTGCCTGTGTTTCTGTTTCCATTTCTTCCCCCGTTTTTGCAACATGCTTGTATTTCTGTTCCACTCCTGCAGAAATAATTCCCAAGTAAGGAATGCCTCTGGAGATGTCAACATTTGGTTCAAAGAGAAATGGAGTCCTGGAGAGGTAAGGGGGGCCTACTTACAATATTTTTAGGCAACAACGATTTACCTCAATATCTATGTTTTTAATTTTTTTTATTTTTAATTCTGGATCTTTTTGTTCCCCCCCCCCCCCCTTAAGTTTGAACTTATACAAAAGTAGTAGTTACGTTTTAGTCAATTCCTGCTACCATTCCATCCAATAGTATCTCAACACACTCTCCAATGGCCTACTTAGGGCCTTGATAATATAAAGGCAAATAAATTTATAAATTTGATTACTCGGTTTAGTCTGTTTTGTATTCCAATTTGAAGCATGTCTGAACAAACTTGATGCATGAATTTTCAAAAGCTGCATTTAACCACCCCTGAAGTTTTCATAACACAAGAACGTTAATTTTGCTGTTAAATGCAACAGCTGCATTGCAACTTACACCCTTCATGGCTTCATCTGTTTATATCTAAATGTTTTTATTTATTTATTCCTTGTCTCAGATTCCTGAAGAAGCCCCGCCAGCTACATTTATAAGGGACTGAAACATGGATTATATATATAATATAGATTGGAAGCCAGTTTATGAAGTTTTCTTGGGTGTATTGTAATATCTCTAATATCTCATTTTGTTTGTGTCCCCCCCCCCCCTTTTTTTTTTTTTTTTTTTTGGGGGGGGGGGGGTGTTGTGGAATGAGATTAGCATGAATGATTGATATTTATTGGAAAAGAAATAAGGATGAAGGTAATCTGGCCTGAAGGGTTCATCTAACTGGTTGGCTTTGTAATTCATCAATATTTCTCCATGCGTCTTGCGTATATGACACCTTACAGAATCCAGGGGAAGGAAAATAACTAATGAGCAAGGACTAGTTGCCCCTAAGGGACCAATGAGCAAGGACCAGTTATAACTCAGACCATCAGCACTTGCTAGATCTGCTACAAGATGATCCAAGATGAAACGGAGCACATAGCTTAGGAAGTAAAATAGCAATCTCATAAAACATGACTGATTAAGGGTGTTACTTTCTAGTTTCTATGCCTATTTTAGAATTTTGAAAGGGTAGATATGTTGGTGATTTTTTCGTAGGTTCCGTTTATTTTGTTAGTTTGTACTGTTAGAATATATTTTCGTATTCTAAGAATATATGGTTAAGAATATTTTCTTATGAAAATCTCGAGTATATATGGTTAAGAAATGTTATGTTTAGTTATTTGCTTTTTTATTATAAGAATAACGCATGACGAAATGTCAATGCGGTGAAATAATTTTGCTTTTTTTTTTTTGTTAATAACCTCCTCTTTTAAATCAAACATTATTTTTTTAATATATTTCTACGTTGAATGAATATGATATTTTTATTATATTAATAATTTATTACTCTAAATATAATTAATTGAAATATATTCTTAAGAAACGTATTTTCTGTCAAACCGACTGGAGTAATAGTTTGAAATTCTCGTAACTCGTAGTTTTCTTCCCTTCAATCAAAGATTGTTTGTTCTCTTTTTCTTCATTTTTTGTTCCTTTAATTATTAATAATTCATTTTTATCAAATAAAGTATTTTCTTGATTATAATATATTTTCTTCCCTAAACTAGAAACACCTATTCCTTAAACCAACCATGGACCTTAATAAGGGACTTCAATGCTTAATGCTTATCTAAAAGCTAAGGTTTAAAAATTGGATCGAACCGGTCAATTGAACCGAAAAAATTGTGAATCAATTACCTAATCAGTCCAGTTAATTCTTAAAATTGATCTTGAAAAAGTTGGTTAGAAAATCGATGAAATAATGATAAATTGATCACAGTTTTCCTAGTTGACTAGTTTTTATCAAGAAAAAATATTATTATTTAAATATTTATAAAAATAATATTATTTTTATTTGATATTGTATATATATTTAAATTTTAAAACTTCAAATAGTAAAAAATTATTTTATATATATAAATGAAAGATCAATGTTGTGAAACCCAGCCCGACCTGTTGAATCGGGACTCAGGATTTCAAATGGGTCGAAGGAATCCTCAAAACTTGGGATTAGCATTTACCTGAGTTGGACCATTGAAACCCAATCAAATTCCGGGTAAACTGCTGACCCGGTTGAACTATTTCGAAATTTCATTTGAAAAAAATGGAGAAACGTCCCCTAAGAGTCTCGAACACCCGCCCTTTTGGTTTGCAATCAACACTTACGGCATTTTGCCTATGTTTGTTTTTTGGTATATAAGTCACAAAAAATATATTTATCATAACATATCATTACTAGTAAAAATATATTACTTTCAAATAATTAATTTAATCAATTTCCACCTATTTCAAAATATGTTTTCACTTTATTAATTTATATTATTTTTATTATTATAAATAATAGCAATAAAAATATACTTATTTTTATATACTTGTGTTATAAAAGTTTAAAATTTAGATAAAAAAATTTAAAATTTAATATAATTACTTAAATTTCATATTATTAATATATTTTTAATGACTTAAAAATATTGATATATAATATAACATATCAAATATTTTGTCATATAAATTTATAAATACAAAAATATAATAGGATGGTTGAACCGGTCCGACCTTTATCCACTCACTTCACCGGGTCAACGAGCAAATCGGGTTTCAAAATATTGTGAAAGACACATAATTAAAAATTGAGTTCAATATTAATTTTTTAATGACAATTTAAATTATGATCTTATGAAATTTTGAAATTTTTTTAAATATCTTCATATTTTATATACATAAATTTAAATTTATGATAATTTAATTATTTTTAACTATATATGTATATATTAAAACTTTTAATTTATACTTTATATTATAATTTCAGTTCAACTTCAATTCGACTCCGATTGAACTATTAAACTTTGAACCATTCTTATTTTCAGTTTAATGATCGGTCCGATTTTTAAAATATTGTTAAAAGCACATGAGAAACTAGGTGTCAGTGAATTAAATTAGCGTAGGATGAGAGAATTTGACAAATGTCTTGAAATTTGTTTTCTGATGGATCTTAACTCTAAGGGGCTAACTTCTTCTTGGGAAACGAAATGGATCAAAGAAATACTAGATAGAGTAGTTTGCAACAATGAGTAGAGACTATCCCTTTCGAAGTCTTTCTATCGTTGGTCAGTACAATTAATTGAACACTTCTTGTGCTAATCCCAAAGCGGAATAGTTTAGAACAATTAACATGTGTAACATTGTTTAAAAAATTATTGCATAAATAATAGCAAATAATTTGAAAACTCCATGGATCATCTAGTTTCCCCAAACCAATGCAGTTTTGTTCCGAGATGTCATAGCTTGAGCAATATTATTATTTTGCAAAAGGTGATTCACTCGATTAGGAGGAAGGAAGGAAGGAAGGATGGAAGGGCTAGATGGCAATCTAGATTGATTTTGAAAAAGCATATAATTAATTGAATTGGAAATTCAATGGAGAAATTTTGCTTCAAATTATTATGATTTGTGTCACTAGTAGTATGCAAATCCTTTAAATGGAGGTACCTTGAGATCTTTTACAACATCTTGAGGCTTAAGACAATGGTAACCCATTTCTCCATATCTATCTGCTTTAGTTGGCTCACTGTATTCAAGCTATTGTTCTAGCTAATAAGTGAAAACCGATGACTCTCAACAGAGGTGGTCCGCTAATCTTACATTTGTTCTTAGTTGATGATTTCATCTTGTATGTTGAAGTTTTTCTTGATCAAGCCTAGATGATTAAAAATTATGTAGATTGTTTTTATAGCAAGTTTGTTCATAAACGAAGATTTACTTTTCACAAAATGTGAATCGCAATAGATCAAGATAAATTAACTCAAAACTTGGTTTTAACATCATGAATAATTTAGGAAAATACCTTGGGATTCCTTTACATCATAAAAGGGTGTACAAATGGGACTTTTGTACAAGTTATGGATGGGATGAAACAAAAACTAAGATCAAGTGAAGCATCATCCTTCCCTTTTGCTAGACAACTCACTTTGCCTGTAATTTCAGCTTTACCAACCTATTCAATGCAAACTTCACTTCTTCCCATAAGTTTTTGTGATGAGGTTAGGAAATATGCTCAAAATTTCTTATGGGGATCAGTTTGTTGGCCTAAGTCCCAAGGGGATTTAGGTCTTCAAAACATGAGGGATACTAACAAAGCTTTCCTTATAAGGATAAGGCGTGGACTTGTGACAAATAAAGATGCATTTTGGGTTCGTGTTATTATAAATATGCTCTTGCTAAATATCATATTTCCCATGTTGTCCCAAAACATAATTAATCTAATCTTTCGCAGGTGATCAATAAGGTGGGAGACCAAATGGTGGTGAGGTTAAAACATAATGCTGGAGATGGCCATAGTACCTATTTTTTATTTGATAAGTAGGTGTCGAGCTTTGAACCTCTCATTTTTTTTATATTAATTATGATATCCTAAACCACCATGGAAATCGTCAATGTCTAAATATATTATTCCAATACAAGTTCTCAAAATTACTCACATTCATCCTCCTAGTCGGATTTCAAGTCATGACAAGGCTACTTGGATCAAATCCCCATATGGGATTTCCAATGCAAAATTACACAATTAATTATGCTCCTATAAAGTTACTTTATAACCAATTATAACCTCCTATATTTGCAATAATGAATACTATTAAAAAAATTAAAGTGTATAGTTAATCCATAATGATGATATGAATTGTTAGCCATTAAATGAGATTAAATAAATAATGTGAGACCATGAATAGAGAAATGATAATATTCTAAAATGAATTTTTATGCAATAGTTGAGTCACATTGCATTATTGTTCATAAAAATTGAGATTTGGGGGTGGATTATCAACTTGTGATTCGAAAGTCAAATCCAGTATATGATTATAAGGAATAAGGTTGATTTAAAAGAATAATGATGTGCTTGTAAAGAATAAAAATAGATAAAAGTTACAAAAAAATCTACTTACTTTTCTATATGTGCCCAATAATGATATTCCAATTTTGATCTAGGATTAAGTGGATTATGAATTTTGCCACTATTGTGTATATGTGATAATTTTATTCCTACTAATAATTGAGTTATGGAATTGTTTAAGAGTTAAGTTATAAGTAAAAGAGTAAGTCTAATTGGTAAGGGTCTAATTATTTTTTATTTTTTTTTGTTTAGAATGTTTACTTACCTTCTGAGTAAAGGTCTTTTCTTTTTATTTTAGAATGTCTACTTACTAAGTTGAACTTATCCCTTGATATTAACATTGTAGATTCTCAAGATGAAATGCCTCTACCACCATCACAGCAATCCTATGAATTTGCCTTTAACACAATTGTGAGCAATCATTGAATATTTTTGTTTGTAAATATATATATATTAGGCATTTAACTGTAGAAATGTGTTACACCCTCTTTAAAAATATAGTAAATTAACTAGTAAATTTAGTTAAATTAAAATTTTTGGGTATGAATTATATAATAAAATAAAGGTGGATATTTTAGTAAATATACAAATATGAATTTTATGAAAATTATGTGAAGAAAGTTTGAAGGAATCATAAAGTATAAAGTTTTAAGTTATTACAAATGAGTATGTAAATATATAAGAGATTTAGAAATAATTTCAAAAATATCCTAGGGTGTTATTCCTCATTTTATGACCATTTCCCTTCATCTTTTGTTTCTTAAAACTTCCCTGACCTCCAATCTTAATTCTCTCCACTTCTCCTCATACCTTTCATTAGAGTAAGCAAGACAAGAAGCAATTTTCTTCAAGTTCATCATCCAATTAAAGTAAAAACATCATTTTCATTAGAAATTCTTCTTATTTCTTCTTGATTTGATGAGGAGATTAGAGATTATTTAGTTTCAATGTCTTATATAGGGGTAGCAAGCCAAATATTATAATCAAAGTATTTATAAATTGATCCCTATTTTAAAAATAGGTCAATAATTCAATTCAAACTTAAGATCAATTAGACTAAATTAATATTATAATCAAAGTATTTATAAATTGATTCCTATTTTGAAAATAGGTCAATAGTTCAATTCAAACTTAAGATCAATTAGACCAACTTAATATTTAATCACTAAAAATTTGTAGGTTAAATGGCCTACCTCCACCTATATTACACCATGTAGCATTTCATATTTAATATTTCAAAACTTTTTCTACTATTTAAAAAAACCACATTAAATATATTGTTTTACAATTACATGAATAACAATTCAACTCTCTTACAACAAAAGATCAATCAAAATCAAAATAAGACAAAGTAATATGATATGTTCAATGTCATACGATGTATAGAAGATTTTTAATCATAATTTTATCAAATATTAAATGTTTATTTTAATCCATGTTCCTCAATGGATAAACGTTCGTTTCCTACATTTAACCCGTTTATATGCATTCATTTTGCCATCCCCAACGCAGGGGCAAAGGGTTCATACGAGAGGAAGATATCACATTCTACATGTTCAAGAAATGATTGTTAAACATTCCACTCATTTAACTCAATAAAAATTATTAAAAATTATGAATATATTAAGACTAGCCCAAATTTATGACTTCCTGGACCCCCCATAGATTTTGCCATCCCTGGCTTAGGAGCGCGGGGGGTCTAGAGAGGAAGATATCACATTCTACATGTTCAAGAGATAATTCGTGTGCTCATAATAATGGAGGAAAAACGACATCCAGAGATTCTTTAACCAAGCAACAGAATCAAATATGCTAGGGACGTAGATTATTGTGGATTACAAACTGTCAAGTCAGCCCTAACCGTAAATTTGTGCAGCTGTATTTTAAGATCTAGAACCAGCAATATGGAATTGACTACAACTCCCAGTTTTGATTCAAATCAACAACGAAATTATCTAATTAATCTACCATGAGCAAATTCAATAAATTCATTCCGACAAATTTATCTTAAGTTTAAATAACACAAGTTAAGAAACCCGACCGCTAATTGTATGATTGTACAATCGAGAAAGCATTCAATACATTCATATGGGTATCCAGTGACAACTCTCTATACATCCACATCAGTAGTCATCACCTTTCGATATAACCTCCTTGCATGTTGGTCGAAGCAAGATTGTATGTTCAAACTGTGACACATAGCTCCCCTTCACGTCACACAGTGGAGGATAAGGCTGAAAGGGTTTTGAGAAAAAAGGAGGAAAAATTAATGTCATTTGTCGGCATTTCTTTTACAAGTGAATTTAACAACAAACTATTATGATGTGAGCTGAAGACAGAGCATTCTCCAACTATTAGTAAACCATAAGGAATAACACAATAGTAGATCCAAGTGCATGCAGACATAAATACATGATGTACATAAAAACTTGTGCATATCAACCAAGCTACAATAAGGAGACGAAGTTTTCTCCGGACAGCTGGATCATAGCCACTATATGAAACAGAAGTTCACTTCGATTCAAAAACCTTAGAGTTCATATTAGCATTAATGTTTCAATGCGACCGGCCAAGCTATGCGATGCTCACAATGAGTATAGGACTGGGATATTTAGGGTTTTCTTTTTCCAATTGTCTCAGCAACAAGAATGGCATTCCAATCACAGTAAAGACAATTTAATATATAGCAAGGACCAATGCTCTCCTCTCTCGTTTCTAAGCTAAAAGTCAACACAGATATTCTTCACACTTCAACACTGACTACTCAGAAACCTTTTCTTGTAATGACAATGACAAGTACTGTTCCAGGTTTCAAACTCTTTAGCAAAATAATAGGTGAATCATACAATATTTTGCTTGTCTTATCTCTCCAAAATTTTTTATATTCAAGAAACCATATTTTCCCTCCGCTGCAATTCCAGTAACCTCAAAATCAAATTTCTAGACACAGTTGCCTTTAGAGGTGTACATGGGTCAGGCGGGGTCGCCTAGCCTGATGAGCCTGACCCCGAAAAATAGAGTATTTGATCTCTTTTTTTTACCCAATTGAACTTTTTTATAACCCGATTAATAATTGGGCCCAGCTCGGGTCAAGACAAAAAAGCCTAATAGGCCCGGTCCGGCCCGATTATAATAATTTATTTTTAATAATGTAATTATATATTAAAAAATATAATTATATCTAATTATTTTTAATATAAAAAATATTAATTTAACATAATTAAATATTTTATATATTTAAATATCATATTATCTTTTTAAATATATATTTTTTATTTTAAAATTTTATTTTTTATTAAAAAATAAAAAAATTTATGTTTTCAGGCTTTTGGGCCAGGCTTCAGCCTTTTTAATTTAAAATTCAGTCCGGGCCGGGTTCGGGCCTTCAATTTTATATGATTTGGCCCGCATAGCCCGGCCAGCCCATGTACCCCACTAGTCGCCTTCATGCAATTTCTCTATGATACAATTTCAGTAGCCCGTTTTCTCAAAATTTTGGTCTGTCAACACAAACGCAAGACTCCTGATGGCTGGATCTATCTAGGAAGCCATGGGCCCCTCTGGGTTGAAATACTCTTAACCAAAATAATAGGTAAATCATACAATATTTTGCTTGTCTTATCTCTCCAAAAAATTTTATATTCAAGAAACCATATTTTCCCTCTGCTGCAATTCCAGTAACCTCAAAATCAAATTTCTAGACACAGACGCCTTCATGCAACTTCTCTATGATGCAATTTCAGTAATCCGTTTTCTCAAAATTTTGGTCTATGTCAACACAAATACAATACTCATGATGGCTGGATCTACCTAGGAAGCCATGGGCCCCTCTTGGTTGAAATACTCTTCGTTAAGAAAACCAGGAGCCCTACCACTTCCAGAGACCATTAATACCACATGGAAACAGATAGAGTACTAAGGTAAACAGTGAAGAAAAGATAGGGGGTGAGATGGTGGATAAAGAAAGAAACAGAACAGAGTGTTTTGAAAATATAGTGAATGTGAACATGGTTAATTCCCTTAAACAAGTTATACACTTTATATTTAGAACTAAAAAATTAAAAACACTATTGAGCAAAGTACCTGAACAATGCCAGCATCGCACAAATTCTTCAATGCCATTAAGTATTTAGTCTCCCCCAGACGATCTAAATACCGTCTGCAAAAGGCCAAAGTAGAAAAGTTCTTGTTGATAGTTGCTAACAGTTGCTTAGCCCTAGGCAATCTCAACGGAATGTGACCAGCATCAAAATTTTTCATGTAGTGGCTGCACTCGAGATCTTCTCTCACATATCCTTTCCCTGAACAAAACATAGCAGTGAGTGACCAATTATACCCAAGGTTGATAAATCACGAATCAATTGATCAATTTTCCAAATCACTAAGATTCACAAAGAAATATGAATGTAATAAAATGTAAGCATATAGATGATAAAAAATCATAAATTTATGTCAAGAACATGATATGTCTACATACCGTAAAAAATCATAAATTTAGAAGATGGGTTGAGGGTAAAAGGGAATCAGACTACTGTAAAATACTCTTCTGAGGTTTTTAAAAAGAAATGCAGTATTGGGCCATTTCCAGTTCAGGTCATGCAGAAACCAAGCCGGTTTCTGTTGCAACCCGTTTTTCTCCAAAATGCAGACTATCACTTCATTCTGCAGTTCAAATCACAAGAATCAATGGGTTCATGTGATTCCATCACAATGCAAGCAAGAATCACTGCAATTCAGGGGATAAAATGATTCTGCCACATATTCGCTTTGTTTTTCGATGGATTGACTTGAATTGCATGATTCGAACTGCAAATGGTGCAATTCCACCCACCATGATTATACCAAGCATTAATGAGCATTTAAAATTACAATATCAATTTTCAGCAGCAAATGATATTATTAAATATTACCAGTTGATGCAAAGGTTTCAATGGCAAAAAATTCACCCTCTTCCATCTTTGTCTGCTCTCCTCCTTTCACAATTGGAACAGATTTCCCAGCATGGATTTGGTAGCGGCCTATGCTATGTCCATTCAAATTCCGTATACTTTTAACTGCAATAACACTCCAAATGCCTCATCATACATTTTTGCATATAATACAAGCTTCATGGAAATATCCATCTCCAACAAAACAGCACAACACTAAATAAGAAAGTTGATTATTTGCACACACATTGGATTGGACAAAAAAAAAATTTACATTTCACAATAATATTAGTTTAATGCAAGCAGAATAGGTTCACACCAACTAGATCACTTTCAGACCCTGATGGCAGTAGAATACCTATGCACAATATTACAAACTGTTGAATTATAGTGTAAATAGTCTAGTTGTTGTATCTAGGTTTTCTAGAGTAGCTAGCCCAAGGCTTATTCCCACAAATTTATAGATGTATCCCTTATCAAAATAATACAAGTAGAAAATTTTCCACATGTTCTCTCTAAACTTCACACCACTGCCTGCTTCAGTTCTTTACACCACCAGCCCTGATCTGCCTTCTCTGGCACACATCACCTCACTGCCAGCACCACTGTGATCTGCTGACATCAAACTGCCAGTTGCTGGAACACTGCCGTCTGCTGCTCCATGAGTCGCCACTGTTTCTCCACAATTTTGATCCCTTACCTCCATGCATGTTTTAATGTTTCAGATCTTCTCCCACCTCCAGTTGGTCTGTTTCAGCCTATTTTATCATCTATAGATTCTCTCTGCACTTCCTTTGATCCAATCATGTCCAGTGAGCATTCTTCATGACAAATTGGTAACTTTTCTCGCACTTCTACTCCTCCACAATTGCTACTAAGAAATAGTTAGGTTCTTCTAATTATATTTCCTATTCAAAGGTTGTTGAAAAATATTCCAGAGCATTGTTACTTCAGAATATGCAAATATTTACACCAAATTGAGTACGTATTTCAGAACAAAATGATTCATCAAATATAAAAAATTGCAACAAGAGCAATCATCAATAAATGTAACAAAGTATTTAAAACCCCAAGTTGAATTTACACAACTAAGACCCCAGATATCAGAACGAACAGAAAAATATGAAGACTTAGCTCAATTTTGAATTCTAATAGGAAAAGAATTGCATGTGCGCTTCCCAAGCTAGCACGACTCACAATCTAAAGACTCAAAACTGGGGAAATTAGGGACCATTTTACAAATTATTCCAACACTAGGATGGCCTGCCCAAACAATAATGAAGTAATTCAAGGGATTCAGTAGCAACACAAATTGCTGGAGATATCAGTTGGATATAGTAAAATCCTTGCTACTCACATCCAATGCTAATTGTCTCTTCCCCTTACTCCAATTTCGTATAACAAAGGAGTCAACAACAACTGTCACAAAACAATTAAGAGTACATGCAAGTTGACTAATAAAATCAGATTGAGAAAGCATCCAAGTATATAGAGAACTTATTGTAGTGGTAAAGAAGGAAGGGGTTTTGCCTAACCCATACCTTGAGCAACAGGCTTAGATCCATCAACTAAGCTTAGGAGACAGTAGGAAGGAATTTATTAGTGCAATTAAATTTGGATAAATAAAGATTGGTTACCATCTATGTGATCATAAGCTCCCAAGTCAAGTACCCAAGGTCCAAAAGATGTTAACACTAAATGAGATAGACATGTTATACGATTACCAGCTAAAAAGGAAGAAATAATACCCAATGAGGAATGAGGAATTGACAAGTGATGCTTCAAAGATTCAGGGTATTTTATAGCTGCAACAGAGGATTTGATGTGATAGAAGGATTTGGCCCAAGAGCACAATCCAGGAAGGGGCAGGGCGTGTACAGATGCTTGAGGAAGGTGGCATGTTGGGTTCACACATATCTAGAGCAAGAGGCACATGGACCTCACTCACATCTGGAGAGGTAGCGCATGTCACTCACACTAAAAGTAATTTTGCAAAAAAAATCACAAAAATACTCTGCAAATCAAATCAAGTAGCAACATCACTATGCTTGCTATGCAAAATCAAAGGTGCGATGATCCAAACTGAAGAGCTTGAATCTTGATCCAAAAAGAAGATGAAATCTGGATAATTTAATGAGATTTGGAAATCTGGGATTGATTTAAGGTGTGGTCTTAAGGATTAGACATAAGAAAATGGAAATCAGAAAATTATTGGAAAGATGAAGCAATGGTAGAATGGGCCACAACAGAAGCAGAGCCTCTCAAGGATGGGAGCTCTGATTCCAACTTGATTTGTTGGGAAATTGCTTGAGCAAATTGCTCAGCATTGTATTCTATTTATTTACAAAAAGTTGATATCAATCAAAAATAATTAACATAACTATACCAATCTAATCCATCTAAGGCAAAAAAAATCTAATCAATCAAATCCTAATGAAATCAATCTAAAATTATTCTAGCATCAGAATATCTAATTTCCGAATATAACTCTACAGTATCCTCATATCATATACCCAATCTCTTCTATTAAGAATTCCAACACTCAAGTACCAAAAACCATTGCAAGACAAGACATAGATTTAGTATGTGACAATGTAGATCCTTTTTAAAGTCTCCTTCAGAGCTTAAAGAGATTGTTTGCACTACTGTTTTGAAAAGATTAATACTAATGGTCCATTACAAGGGCACGGATTACACAAGGCTTTGACCCTAGGTATGTTTATGTTGTGTTTCAGTAGCTTAGAGACTAACAGCTACATGTGTGGCCTGGCAGTTGTGGAACAAGCTACTTGTATTTGTTTGAGGCTTCTAGGGTCTGCCCGGCCCCTTGAGACAGTTTTCTATCAACTAATTATTGTGGTTTTGGAAACACAGGGAAAAAAAATATTCTTAGGCATTGTACCCAATTAGCTGCATTATGGTTCATTGGGTGAGACAAGATTATGTTTTTCTGCTTCATAGCTTAAAGGAAATGGATTTTCCCTGAGATTCAGCTACATCTATTATTAAAATCTATCACAGCATCCCTACACCTTTTAGACCTCTAACTCAAATCAAACACTTGTAAATTTAAACAAATAACAAGATCAAAGGCAGGCTCGCTATTCCGAACAATTTGGATACACATCTCAGAAGTTAACCTGTAACTTCAAAATTAGATTGAATAATAAATTTAATAAACTTGCTCTATTGGAACAGTGTAAACATAAGCCCTCAACTGGTGTGTCAATCATAAACAAAATGTATTAGAAAATCACAGCCATTCTATTCAAATATCTAAATGTGAATATGGACAAAAATATATGAACATAATAAAATTACATTTACAAGAAAGGTAAAAAAGATAAAAAAGAAAAATAAGTACAGCAAACATCCTAACAAGTACCATACCTTGATGCACCTTCCCATTAATCTCAACCTCATAAGACTCCATGACCTCTTGGATTGCAGCACCAACATCACAAAGACGCACATCAATTCCAGCTTCCTACACAGTTAACAGACAGCACAGTTTGGTGGCACCAACAAATAACAATATGGTCTAAGTTGAGTATACACAAGAAGATGTACCACAAGATTCAACCAGAAACCTGTGAAATGGTTGTCACATAGATTTTGCTACAAATGAGCACACGCATACATATACAGGCACATAATGACTGAAAATATACACATAGAATAGTTGCTATATTGTGAAGACTATAGAACAACATTGGTATTTTCAGTAAGCAAAAGTTGCATATAAAGTTAGTGCCCTAGACTTACCAATATTTAAAAAAAAAAATTCATTGCTGTTGTCAACATCAAGTACAAGGTCTTGCATATTAACAGATCATTAATTATGAGGGAGTCTCATGATTTTGTTAATCTAAGAGATGCAGGTAGCAAATAAGACAACGAAAGTCAAACCACATGATCCTACAGCAAACCAATCTATATTAACTTACATTGAAATTCACATTACCCCTGTTTACAACTAAAAAGAAAATGGGAATCCAATTCATCCAGAAAATATTTTACACAGAAAAGTTGTTTGGACTTAAAAGTTTCTCAATAATGGAATTGAATTTAAAATAATGATAATGTGAAATTTTTAGATGAAATCTGCCCAAATTTGGTGTGAGATTTTACAAGAATCTATTTCAATTACTAATAAAAACATATCTATTGAGAGTCTAGTGACAATTTACCCTCTCTCTCTCCCTTTTTTTTTTTTTTGGGGGGGGGGGGGTGTTAGCAGCATAGCAAATTCATTTCAAGGAGGCTTTTGCAATTAAGCTATTTTCACAAACAGAACTATTAAGCCTGAGACTTTATGTATAAAACGTTACCTATTTATATCAGAAGATGTGCTTGATGGAGAAAAAAATAGAAAATAATAATTAATAGCTTTAGAATTTCCCATAATATTCTGATATGCATCAGTGCTATGTTAAAACGCTCATTCGACCAGCAAGGTAAAAATCTATTTTATAACCCTATCTCATAACTTTCAGCAGCATCAATAAAACCACACTTTTTGAAGGGAGTATATTCTCTTTCCAGGAAGTGCACAGAAACCTTATGCACAAGTTAATTTCTAAATTCATACATTGTAACTTGACTTGGTCTAAATCTAAGCTAGACTTGGGCTGGACCTGCATCACCAAGGATGGAGCTTACTATTTAATTTATAACTACATTTAATCCTTCCTTCAACAAAAAGCTACCAAGAAACTATATGGCATATGCGAGTGCTCACAGCAATGCATGCATAATGTCAAGGTTTCATTTTCCAGGAAGGATATAGTTCTTTGTTTGGCTTCCCTTTCAGTCTCAGCTCAAGGCTTCTTCAAGGGGGTTGTTTCAATGGGTGTACAGAGGGATTGTAGATCTTTCTGAGCTAATGTTCTTTGTTATTGCTTCAGTTGTATTGCTTGTTTTGACCATGTTATGTCAAAAGCCTTTGCTACTTGTATTTATTCTCTTAGTGCTGTTCACCTTTTTTGGATATGAAACAACTCCAAGTCTTTTATTGGCAATTATAGATAATAAAGTACTTTCAAGAAAGGATTTCCTTCTGAATTCAGTCCTGTTTTCAATTGGTTGGACAATTGAAGCAAGGTAATTTTACCTGGAATTATGGCCCAGCATACCGTGGATATATATCCTTTATTCAGTTGGAGTTTTCTAATGGGTATGAATTGAGCAGTCCACACAGCCGCACCAGCATTCAGGGGGGAATTTTAATTTAACTAGATTTTAAAGTGGGAAGCTCGGCGATCAAGAATTGTAACTTCCAAAAGAATGAAAATGTTTAGGTCACATCCAGTCATTGAATATTTGAAAGCATATGGCTCTGCATGCACCCTAACCATATTATTAAGACTATGCAACCTAACATCATGATCTTGTCATATTTACAGATGAATACATTTTACTAAGCAGCTTAATAGAATTTTAACATAAGAAGTAATGCGAAAATGAAATTGTTCAAAAATGAAATGGTTTTCAAGTCCATCATCACCACATGATCATACAAAGCTAGGACACAACGGAGGGTTTTAATTTTAACTTCATTTCCTATTGTCTTTTATGTTTTCCATGTTTTTTCGATCAATGTCAATGAAGCAAGTTCTTCAATGCATATTAAGAAATCTGAAGGTCAGCATATAACATAGATTGTCATGATCAAAGGTTTGGGGTGGACAGTGCATAAGTTATTAACCACATTTTTTACAATTTTGAAGGGATCAAGGGAGTATATTCTCTTTCTGGGAAATCAATAGAAACTTTATGCACAAGTTAATTCTGAAATCATATATTGTTTATTGTAACTTACGTTGGTCTAAGTCAAAGCTAGAACTGGGCTGCCCTGTATAGATCACCAAATACAGAGCGTACACACAGCAATTCCAAACCACAGAGGCTTAATTTTTTTTTTTTTAAATAATTATAAGATGTTCAGTACCTTAATACCCGTATTGGTTGCTTCCCGAGAGGCTTCAAGCAGTGGATCAAACATAGGATTAAAAGCCACCGTAAAAGCACAGTCAACTATGTATCCTGCCCGCATAAAATTACAAATAAGGCTGAGCACAATGATAATAAATATACTGACCAATCCCTAGAATTATTCCAACAATACAAGCATCATTATGAACCATAGAACATATCAAACTTTTCAGTCTTACCATCTACATGGGTGCCAAAATCCAACTTCATCACATCATCATACTGAAGCACAGTTTTATCTCCAGTATTTGGGGTCCAGTGAGCAGCAACCCTGGAAGAGATAGTGCTTCAAGTAACTATGATTTTAGAAAAAAGCTACAAAACAAAATAGAAAATCCAAAACCACACTATAAAAGGTAACCAGTTCAGAGAGCATCCTGTGGGAAATGCAATGCCTGCTTGCAGACCATCCTCTGATATCAGTTTACGGACAGTGTTTTCCAATGTTTCACATAAGTCGGTCATCAGCATTCCAGGCTTCAAAATGCCTTTAATATATTTGCGAACCTGATTATAAATGAATAAAGCCTTGAATAAATACACCATATGTACATACTTACAGAAGAAAAATGTCTTTTTTTTTATTAAACCTGGTTGGTATGCAAAAGAAAATACAAATATTAAGAATAAAAAGACAATGGTAGTTTTTTCTTTCTTGTATCTAAAAGAAGAAAAAACTAAAAAGACAGAAAATAGGACATAAGTTCCCCCCCCCCCAAAGTTCTGCTGTTAAAATAAAAAACAAAGGGACAACTTTTCTTTTTGAAAGAAAGAAACTCATTACAAGAAAAGAGAAGAAAATGGAAAAACAAACATAATTTTCCAACAATATTGATATAACCTAGTATATTTATAAGAAAATATCTAAGCGAGGGTGCAAGGTGATGAAATGTGCTTTTATACCCAACCCACTCACAGAGTTCTCTCCCCAAGTAAAAGGAAACTTTGAAGTAGAGAGACCCATTGTTACATTTGCTTTTCTTCCAACTTTTCACTCTTTTTCCAGCCTATCCAACCAATGACAATTTCCAAACTTATCTAATTATTATTCTCCCATTTCCCTTGTCACACATATTCTCAATCCAAACAAAGGGTTAATGTTGCAAATTAATGACCAAGTCACAACCTGACGATGAACTTCAGCAGCCCGACGGACTGAATTATATATTGGTTTTTGGAGGCGCTCCAGCTCTCTCTTCTCCTCTGATGTTGTCCTCCAAAGGTTACTGACATAAAGTTACAAATTTTTAAGTACAAGATATTTAATACAGGAATTAGAAAGCATTATGACATATTGAGAAGATCAAATAAAGGCCTTCGTGGGAACTATTTGGATACATGAGGCTGATAATAATGTTTATGCTTTTCTTTTTCCTTTTAGATAAGAAAAAATGATGCTAACAATTACAGTGTTTTATTTACACACTTGTTTGTTTGCAAGTAATTCCATTGCCTTATCCCAGACAAAAAGTTGAATGAATTAATTACAATCAAATATTCTGTGTAGCATGCAATTTTCATTTTATCAATCAATTGTAAAAACAATAGTACAGAATGGTAGCATTTTATTAAGTGCATCTTATCAACTTCAGCACTACCAAATTTTAGGAAAAATGACAAATGCTGATAAAATGATTCATCATATACTTACTCATCTTTATACTGCTGTACTCCTCCTTCAGGAAATTCTCCAGATGGAAAAAGGTCAAGAACAGGAATTGATGGTGGATCAGTCTGCTCAGGAAGTTCTTTCTTTTTCCTAACCATACAAAGAGACAATTCAGAACAAGAGCAAAATTGCAGAATTACAGAAGAAAATTGCAAAAGCGAGAAAAATTTCTCACTTGCTTTTATTTTTCTTCTTTTTCTTTTTTGAGATTTCTGTTAAAAGAGAAGAGGTTATTCAGTAGCAACATACAAGAAGATATCATGCACATGATATGTTATGCTTGCAAGTCCACAAGTAACAACAATAAATCATCACAGCAACATTACAGGATCTATGTGTTCATAGCTAGAGAAATGCAACATAAGGAATATAAGTAAGTAGAGGGGGATGATTATTCTGGCAACTGCAATTTCTAGGAATAAACATGCCACAATAATGTTCACTCTATACATTTCCTACGAAGTTCCACAATCAAATTGGATGGCAACCAACATTCTCACTAATCTCCATCCTTTTTCTACTATTTCTCCTACTGTAGTTTCTAATAATAATAAATGACAATGTTGACAGGTGGTGGTTGTGAGTCTTGTAACAAGCACAAGTTCTTTGATAATGAATGATGGGATCTTTTTATCAAAGCATTCTCACTTCCATAGGAATCCCTCAGTCATAATTCTCCAAAGGAATGAAATTCAATCATTAGGTGGAAACGTTGCATTTCTAAGAATATTAAAGAAATTGCAAATCCTTCTGGACACCCTAATATTCTTGTAGAATTTGTAGCCAGACAGCTAAAGAATAGAGTTTCATTTTGCAAAGCAACGAAAAAAACTATTGAATTAAGCAAACGGGCTGATACAAAAGGAGTTCAAGTGCAAATTGCGGGACCTATTGACTGAAAAGAAATTGCGAGTGTGAAATGGATTAGAGAAGTGACCGTTCCTCTACAAACCATTGAAGCTAAAATTCATCATTGATGATTGTTCCTGTAACCAAACATGAGAATCTTACATCCCGGTCCACCCATTCCCCCCACGAACAAAATGCACTGCCAAAGAGTCACGCATGTATGAATGTATGTATGTGCGCGTGTGTATGTATATATAAATACCTTTCCCATCATCTCCCTCTTTTTCCAAGGATGGAGAAGGTTCAGAAGCCTCTTGGATCCCATTCGTAGGTTCTGAAGTCCCGTTTTCTTCTACAGAAATGTTTGAATGAGAATTTTCCTCCGCCATTACCGAAGACCTGTATTACAACAAAATGTCATCAAAACGGCCCTGTCAATCGAAAAGGAGCAAATTGAAAATTCAACAAAAACAAAAAACAAAGGAATAATCTTAAAAACAGAACACTTTTCAAAATATATATATCTTTTGTAATTGCCTAAAAACACATACCAATACGTAAGTTATTGTACTTTTCAAATTCGTAGAGTAGTACTTCACCAAACATGGAGGATAGCAATCAATTTGAGAGAGAAGGATGGAAGAAGAAACACTATACCTGGCTGACTAGAGACGGCACAGTATCTTTCTCAGATGAGAAGGGCGGCGAGCAAATACACTAGGCCGGAGAGACTTTTTTGAGTTTGAGCGAGGTTACTGACCTGCGAAGGGAGAGGAGAATTTTGGGTCATTTGAAGCGTCAACCAAAACGGCAGCTCTCCTTTCATTTCAGGTTGCCACATAAGATGCCCTTGAATGTATTTTTATTTTTATATTTATAAAAATTGTTCTTTAAATAATTAATAGTGATAAATAATAGCTAACAATAATTATATATGATAAATGATTACTAGCAACGATTAGCGAGAATGAAAATGATAACAAGCAATGGTCGCTGTGTGAATGATGATCACCTATGATAAGTGATATTTTGAGAAATATTATAATATTATATTTTAATTATTTAAAATATTTTTAAAAATATTATTAAATTATCAAAAATATTTTTATTAAAAATTAAATAATTAATAGTGGTAAATAATAGTCAACAATGATTATAGATAATAAATGATTACTAGCAATGATTAGCGATAATAAAATGATAATCAGCGATGGTTACGATGTGAACCTATAACAACTGATAGCTGTCAATGGTCACCAATAATAAATAATAACTAATTATAGCCATTGGTAATGTTTATGGTTCGCAATAATCGTTGATAATAAATAATAGTCACAAACTATAAATTATGGTAAATAGTTGTCACTGATAGTGCCAATGGTTAGTGATAATTGGTAATAATCATTGATAATGGATGTTAATTAACAGTAGTTACTAGTACTATATGATGGTTAATAGTCATCACTGGTGATGGGTAATGACTAGTAATAATTACATTTGGTAAGTGATAGTAATAGACAATGATAAATAGTAATGAATTGTAATCAATAATAAAATGAAGTATTAATAGTAATAATACTTTAATAGAAAGATAGATAAAATGGTTTATTTATATTAATTAAACATTCCCACAATATTGGAATGTGGAATATCAACCTTCCCTCGTGAAAATATTTTTAAAAATATTAAATTAAAAATATTTTAAGAATATTTTTTTAAAATTTAAACCAAATATAAGAATTTTATATTTCTTTAATATTGTAAATAAGGAAATATTCTATTTAGTTACAAAATCAATATTAAAAATAAGAAAACAAAGTAAAAAAACTAAAGTCATTTTTAAGTCATGTATTTAGGCTCTATTTATTTTAACATAAAATATTTTTTATAAAAAATATAGTTATAAAATATTAAGATGAAAAAATATTTTATTTATTGAATATTAAATATAAAAATATAGGAAAACAATTTCATCTACTTCCAAAAAATGATTTTCTTGATTACAATAATTTTATATATTATTTTTTTAAACACAAACTATACATTAGGTATTACTCTCGTATCAATATACATGTATATAATGCTTTTTTGTAAAAAAATATTTTTTGATGAAATAAAAAAGCTATAGAGATAAGTTTTTTAAAAATAAATTTTCAAACAAATTCTTTTATTTTAAAAATAATAAACAAATAGACCACTGTGGGAAAATTACTTTATTGCTCTACTTTATATTTTTAATTTAATTTCTAATTTCTAACTAGCAATTCGACCATCCATTGCATGAGTATATATTATTATTATAATTATTATTATTATTTTATATAGAAATTATGTGCATATATAAAATTAAAAATTAAAATATTAAATTTTTATTTATAATTGTATTATATATCTAAATTCATAAATAATCATTTTTAAATTTAATATAAGTATTAAAAAAAGTATATAGTTAAATAATTTGATTAAATTATATTATGAACTTATTTAAAATAATTTTATAATAAAAAATATTTCATGCCATATCCATATGATTTAAGTGTAAAAAAATGCAAATAGATAAAAAGATTATAAATAATGCATAAAATGAAAAAATGAAAAATAAAATATAAAATTGAGCAAAAAAAATGCTATATATACATTGCTTAATGATATTAGCATTTGAATCATAAATAACAGAAGTAAATATAAAAAGAAAAAAATTATGTAGTTAAACAAATAAAAATGATTTTTATGAAATATAAAAGTTAAAATACATTATATATTTAAGTAATTTAAGTAAACTAAATATTTAATTTATAAAAAATATTATTAAAATAAAAATAAATATATCATATAATATTTATATTGCTTAGGGATATTGATATCTAAACTACAAAAATTAAGAGTCAACATGAGAAAAATTATTTAATTATATCTATATCTATATTTATTTATATCTTTCTTTAAAACTCTTCTATTTACAAAAAATTTTCTTCTAAAGCAAAAAAATTTCCCACCAAAAAAAATGAAAATAATTAGAACATTTAATAGTTTTCTCTAAAACACTTCCACTAACAAAAATTTCCCTTCTAAACAAAATATTTCTTTCCTAAAAAAGAAGTCAAAATAATCAATACCTTTTTTTAGAACTTTTCCGCCTACAAAAATTTCCCTCCTAAAACAAAAATATTTTCCTAACAAAATATAGACATTTTTCTCCCGAAAAAAAATTAAAATAATTACAACACAATATGTAAGCAATTTTATTGTTGAAAATTAAAAATTTAATTATTTACAAAAAAATTCAAAATTAAATGCAATGGTAAGTCAAACACTATGTTTTAATATATTTCCTATCTTTCCTAAAAATGATGCTTACAAAATTAATGTGAACAACTATACAATGTATTTCTGTACATTTATTTGGATGATATAAAAGTATTAAATAAAATTCTATATATTTTATATGAAAATCCTTGTAGATTATTAATTTAAATAATCTATTTGCAATAAACTAAAGTAAATCAAATGTTATTATTTATCTTTTCCATAATTACTTCTTTTCATATAAGTCATACAGAAATCTTTAAATTGTATATTGATAAGAATTATTGAAGATAGTTAATGTATAATTATACTTTCAAAATTTCAACACCCTTTCGAATGTAATTAAAAGTTAAATGAGAAATAAAAGAGTTGATGAAGTATTTTATGAAAAAAAGAGAAACCAATTGCTAAGAAGAACAAAATAGGAAAATAATAGTGTAACTTTCTTAACTCTCCTTTATCTCTTTATTTTTCCTTAACTAGTGATTCATTTTAATTAAAAGTAAATCATGCATCTTTCTTTCTTTTCAATGCTAATTTACAAGTAGGTTTATAAATTTAGCAATTGTGAAGATTTATGGTACATAGATTTAAGTATATCTAACATCATAGTTATTTGTACTTCATTATTCTTATCCCTCCAAGTCCTTTTAATAACAAAATAATTATTAGAATACTAATATAAATTTTGATAGATGCAGCAATAAACATATTAATAAAGGAAAACACTATTTTGAATTACAACTATATTGTTCAACTACTTTTCTACTATCTTAAACAAAAGCACCTTTTTTTCTCTTTGCATGAATTAAAATCTACCCCTTCCTTCTCTATCTTATCTTCATTCAGACTCATCAAACACAAATCCCCCAATCTATCATCAAATCCTTTTAAGCAACTAAATTATCAAATCCTTAAATTTAATCTTATAAGCTACAAGACCTACTAAACTAAATAAATATACCTCCTAGTGTTATAAAGAATAAGGCTTTGCTCCTTTTAAAAGCTCATAACTTAATTTACAAATTAATCTACTAATAGTATTCTACTATAGTAATTTTCATCACTTAATTTTCAACCTATGTTTAATTATTAAAATGATGTAATTTTACTAAACCCTAAATATGAAAGTTATTGTGTTGAGGCTTAAGAAACTTTAGCTACTAATTTCACCTTAATTGGATCTTTATAATTACCTTTACAACCTAAGAACTGAAACTAGTTTCACTTGAGCAAAAATAGAATATCAAATTCACATTTATTTTTTACCTTCCAAATGTCCAAACTAGGCTTTAAACAAAACTTTAAAGCTTCCTTTATACTTTCCAATGATAAAAATATTATCTAATTTTGACATCTATAACTCAAGTTATATCTAAAAACCTAAAGTAATGTAAAAATTTAGTATTGAGTAAATAATTTTAAAACATTGAAAAACTAACATCAAATTAAATAACAAGGCTAATTTCATAAAATTAAGCATACATAACATACTAAGAAATATAAAATAGAAGTAAATAATATAGATAATATTTTGCACATCATTGGACACTTTATTGAATCTACTAAGGAAGCAAAAAAACCCTCAATTTGGTTTCGCTTAAAAGCATTTCACATAGCATTAAGAAAAATATGGAAACAAATGATAAGTTTATAGAAAAAATTAGTAGGAATTCAAGGATGCATTATGAAATTCAGAGAGGGCAAATTGGAAATTTAGCTATTAAAGTTGGAACGTTTATGTCAAAAGATCACATTTAAGCTGAGAAGCCTAGTGGTTCATGATTGGGAATTTTATATATGAATGTTAATAGATATCAATCTTGACCCAATGCGATATCCAAGTTACTCCTCATGTTTTCCTTAAATGGTTGGTAGTTCTACACTGAATAGAGATTTTAAAATTGGAACTTGGAATATGCACAGGGTATAACATCCTAATTTTAAATAACTTGTGAGGTAATAGATAGTTAGAGAAAAGGTTAAAATTTTAATTGTGACAGAGACTAAATTGGATGTTAATTAAATGTTAGAGATTGCAGCTTCTTTGACTTTTACTAATGTTAAGATAATGAAAACCATTAGATTTATAGTGAGGGTAGGGGCAATTAGGCTTCTTTGGAATGAAACTGTGGTGATTGTTAATGTTGTTAATAAAACAAAACAAGAAATTTGTGCTATTGTTAAGGTATCTTCTAATGCTTTTGATTAGTTGTTCAGTGATATTTATGCTAATCCTAGGCTAAATTGTTTATGATCTTTATAATCTTCCTTAGTTAGCCTTAAGTGATTTTAATAAAGTCTCTTGCCAAGCTAAAAAGCTTGGTACTCCTCCTTTAAATCTTTATAAAATAAATCTATTCATGGAATGTTTAGATTATTATAATCTGATTAATATGAGATTTTTAAAACTTATCTTTACTTGGTCAAATTCAAGGTCCTTTAACCAGGTAATTTTGGAAAGATTAGGTCATGTTATTTGTAATCCTCACTGGAGGCTATTTTTTCTAAAAGCTAATGTTTTCAATCTCCCTAAAATTTTATCTAACCATTCTCCTATTTTAGTGTCTTTTTTTTAAGTTTTTCTTTTATAAATTTAAGAAACCTTTCAGATTTGAAACCTGTTAGTTATCACAACTTAATATATATAATTTGGTTATTGAATCTTGGACATTTTCTCCTCCTTTTTGTCAAGCCATTGAAATATTTGTTAAAAAGGTCCCTTAGTGGAATTCAAATATTTTTAGAAATGTTTTTTTTTAAAAAAAGTTTTAGTAAGAATTAAAGGTGTTTAAACAATTTTAGAAAATTCTAATTCTAAATTTTTGCACAAATCGAAAAATGAATTTTTTGGAAAATTGCAATACCAAATAAAGTTAAGTTAGCTTTGAATACTTATCTATCTATACAAGAAATTTATTAGTTTTAATGTCCTAAAAGGCAACTAAAGCCCTTGGCCTAGATGATCTCTATCTTGGCTTCTTTGAGAGGTTTTATGGTGAAGTGAGAAAATTTTTAGATAACTATATTTTTAAAATTTTTCCTCTAGTAAGGTTCCCAATTGGTTAAATAAGACATTGATTTGCCTTATTCTTAAAGGCTAAATTCATAATATAATTAATGCTTATAAGTTGATAAGTCTTTGTAATATTATTCTTAAAGTGGTTTCAAAATTCTAACATTAGACCAAAATCAATCCTTAATGATTTGATGTCACCTTTTCAATCTATTTTTGTTAAAAATAGGAAACTTATTGAAATATTACAATAATTAGAGAAATTATGCATGTTATTAATAAATTAAAAGTAAAAATTGGTCACATGATAATTACACTTGATCTTGAGAAAACTTATGGTTCATTAGAATGGGATTTTATTCAGATGGTTTTGAATTTTTTTTTAAGTTTTCTTCTGCTTGGGTGAATTAAGATTTCCAGTGTCTCTAATTAAGTTTTTTTTTTTAAATAAAGGAAAATTAGAAACTATTTTTCCTTCAAGAGTTATTGGAGAAATAGATCCTATATCTCTTTAGAAATTTATTTTGTGTTTAAAGTACTTCCACATAATGATTAAAAAGAAACATGATATTAAAGCCTAGAAACCGATTAGTAAATATAGATTATGTTTTTCTCATCTCTTTTATATAGATGATATCATTTTTTGCCAAAGTTGATATGGATAATTATGGCACCATAAAAAGTATTTTGTTTAATTTTATGGCTATTTTTAGTATAAAGGTTATTTGTAGGAAGTCAAAATTTTGTTTTTTTAAAAACATTGATAATCAAGTTAATAAGTTAATTAGTCATGATGTAGGTATTAATTATAATGATTGTTTTAGTTCATGTTTAGGGATGAGGATAAAATGTAATTATAAATCTATTAATTTTCCTTTTTTGGTGGATGAATTGAGTGAGAGAATACAAAATTGGATTCAAAACATTTATTTTATGCAAGTAGGATAGTTCTTATAAATTTTATCTTATTTACCTTTCTGGTCTATCACATGAAATGCACAAAAAAATCCTAAAGGAATTACACAAACACTTAACTAGGTAGTTATGAGTTTTTATAAGAGTAATTTAGAGATTAGAAAAATAGCCTTAGTTAAATGAGATATTATAATGTTGCCAAAAATTGAAGGAAAACTTAGGATTAGAGATTTTACCTCAATTAATTATGTTTTACTAGGTAAGTTAATGTGGACCTTCATTCATGATAATTAAGTTTTATATATTTAGGTACTGAAAAGAAAATATTTACCTTCTAGGGGTAATAGTACGATAAAACTAATAAATTATTTTCTTATAACCATAAAGGTTTAAAATTCTCTTCTCATATTATTCAAGTTGAATTAAAATAGATAATAAGAAATGAGGACAAAATAAGTTTTTGGTATGATAATTGGCTTGATGTAGGGTTGTTAATAAATTATATCCAAGGTCATTTAACTCAAAGGGAGGTTACTCAAAATTAATGAGCTAATTAACCAAGAAGCTTGGAATTTAAATGTTATATCCTTTTATTACTAAATAATATTATTAATTTTATCTTAGGTACTTTGTTTAATCTCACCAATAAAATGGATACTTTGATGTAGGATTGTAAGAAGTTTCTTATTCTTAGGTTGTCATTAATTAGATTTATTTTATTTTAAATAAAAATGAATTAGGCATGTAGCTTAATTACATAAGACTTGAAAGTAATAAAATGATCAAATGGGTTATATATTTACTTCATATTATATATATTGTGCCAAGAAAGTGATTTGAGCCTATTTAGACATATTTGGTATAAAACTTGTTGTTGAGTCCATGATGGGTGGACTTAACTAAAGTTATATCATTATTAAGGTCAGCCTCCTTTTCCATACTAGATGTTTATGATTATTCTTCTTATCAAAGCATCATGAATGAGAGAAAGTATAGGATAGGAAGATTTTGTTCTCCACATAAATATTTTGTGCGAAAGAATTGGATATTACAATAGATTCAAGAGGTATGCATTATTACTAATTTTAATATTATATTATTTATGATTCTAGTTTTGAGATATGATTTATAAAATTATGAATTTTTACATATGGTATCGAGTAGCTCAAATCAAACTAGAACTCTAATTTATTTAATTATAGTTTTAATTTAACTTTTACCAGTAATTATTAATGTGTGATTATATTGAAAAATTGAAATTCTATTTTTTTATTTGAAAGTCATGCTTGGTTTATATAATAAATTTAAATTGCAAAGTTGAATCATTTTAAAACTCTCAAAAAAATGAATTGCAAAATTATTTTGCATGATAAAAATGAATTTCTTGTTTTTAAGTATTTTGTATATGAGATGATAGTTTGTTAGTTTCTATATATGATGAATTGTATAAATTCCTTATGTATGTTCTTTGATATTTATTGTATATTGTAAATTGAAACCCATTTCATATATATAAATGTTTGGCATTTTGTGTATATGATAAATTAGAATTCATATATATACAATTATGATGATTGTTCAAGAAACATGATTGGATCAAAGGATTGCAATTGTGCAATCTTTATAAAACCAAGTGCTATGTATATATATAATATTGAAATATTGAATATGAATATTTATAATATTATATCACAATTGTTATGTGTGTGTGTGTAATTTTGTGCATGTTATTCATGTTTCGGATTTTATATGTATATTCTTTCTTTCCATTTAATTTGTCATGAATTTATTAATATTTTAATAAGTTAATGATAATCATTGAAATTATTTTGATGTGTTTCAAAAGAATGAAATAAATCTTGAAAAAAAAATTATATAGAGGTGAAATATTTTTATGGGCAATTTTGATATATTTTCCCCTATTTAGAATTAAGTTAATGGAATTAAATGCTTGTCACCATATTAATTATTTAATAAGCTAGTAAAATTCTTTTTTGGTATTAGGGTGCTCTTGTTATTTAAGTTAGTTACGATAATCACATACCTATAGGAGGTTATTATGTAAGTTAACTTGGATGACTTGGAGTTTTTATGATAATATACAAGTAAATGATCCTTCTACTTACAATTGTTGAATTTTTTAATTTTGTTTATTATTACATTCACTTGATATTTTAAGGATATCTTGAAATTTATTAATGTTTCCACCTACAAGAGAATCTATAATAATACTTTAAGATGCCTAATATTTCAAAGAAATATGATTTATTATTTATTACCTATAATGTTGACTAAATTTCTGCTATCATTATTTTTATCTCCATATGCTTTTTCCCTGAATAATCAATCTTTTTCGATTGAAACTTTAACTGTAGGAAATTATAAAAAAGGAAGAAGGATATGGAATTAGTTTAGGGTTTAGGGTTTAGAATATGAATAATCAATCTTTTCCAATTGAAACTTTGACTGCAGGAAATTACAAAAGAGGAAAAAGGATATGGAATTAGTTTTAACTATGATTGACATGGATATGGTAACTAGAGTTGAAAAGCTTACTAATTTGATTGCTTAAAGCACTATTAAGAGAGAACTTACTCTGAGAAATGGGATAGGGTTAATTACTTGGCTTCAATAGTGATGAAGAAATTAATCTTTAAGGGTTTAGTTTGGGCTATTCCAGCTATTAAAAAATTTAAAATTTTCTCTACTTCCATTAAGGAAAAGTATATAGTTTCTGATAAGGTCAAAGTTGATCAATTAAGGGAGAAGTTTGTTAACATGAGATATGATGGTATTGATAGTGTTAGGAAGTATATTCTAAGGATGATTATTGTTTCTACTAGACTTGGTGAGTTTGAATGTGTTGATGATACTTTTTTTCTTAATTATACCCTAAATTCCTTACCTTTTTAGTCTAATGCCTTGAAAACCTCTTACAATACTCAAAAAGAAAACTAAAATGTCAACATTTTGATATCCATTTGTACTTAGAAAGAAGAAAGGATGAAACACGAAGTTTAAAGGAGTGTGAACTTAGTCAATTAGCTATGTCCTAATAAGCCTTTTAATAAAAAAAACTTTAAGCCTTAGGGTAAAAGTGGTCTTGAAAGAAACTTCAATTATAATCATCATGATCCTAAACCTATAATAACTAAATATGAATGTTAATTTTGTAAGAAGATAGGTTATAAAAGGAAATATTATTTTGCTTATAAGAATACTTGGAAAATAAAAATAAAAAGCAAAGTAAAAATAGATTAGGTAAATTTTTTTGCTTTTATTTGTTTTAAATTAAATTTAATAAATGTTCTTATTAATTCTTAATGGATTGACTCTGGGGCGTCTATCCATATTGCTAATACCTTGAAAGTATTTAAGAGTAAGTGAAAGTCAAGTAAGGATGAAGTTAATCTTTGCATAGGAAATAAAGAATGAGTAGGCATAGTTGAATTGAAATTAGATTGAAAATTTATTTTATCTTTGAAAGATACTTTTATGTATCATTCGTGAGGAAAAATTTTATTTCTTTACTAAAACTTCAAGTTTCAAATGATTATTTAAGTTTTAATGATGGATCTTATTAGTTATTTTATAATTATGTTGTCATTAGTAATCTTTCAAGATTTAATAGTTTGTATAAGTTGAATCTTAATTCTAAACAGTTTAATTCTATTCATGTCATGAATGTTAGTGTTAAAAGGCCTTTATCTTAGGAAAGTTTGATTTCTTTACCAAAACTTGAAGTTTCAAATTTTTATTTAAGTTTTGATGATGGATATTATTAGTTATTTTATAATTATGTTGTTATTAGTAACCTTTCAAGATCTAATAGTTTGTATAATTGAATCTTGATTCTAAATAGTTTGATTCTATTCATATCATAAATGTTGATGTTAAAAGGCCTTTATTTAAGGAAAATTCTTTTCTTTTATGGCATAGACGTCTAAGTCATATATCAAAGGAAGGAATTAATATGTTAATAAAAATGTTATTCTATATCTTGATAATTTTGATCATAATTATGTTGACTATATTAGAGAAAAAATAACAAAAAAATAATAAAGATTTTAATCTTAATAAAAAATTCTTGAAGATAATTCACACAAATATAAATAGTTCTTTTAAAAACACCCTATATGGGAAGAAGTATTTCATAATCTTTATAGATGATTTCTCTCATTATAATTATGTCTACCTTATAAATGATAAGTCATATTTTTTTGAAAAGTTTGAAATCTTTAAAGTTGAGGTAGAAAAGCAATATGGTAAAGAGATTAAAATTGTGAGGTCTAACCATGGTTATGAGTATTACGCAAAGTTGGCAATATAGGCCAACTCACAGGACCTTCTGTCGAATAGTTGTAAAATTATAGGATAGTTTTCCAAATTTACTATGTTAGGGACTTTTAAACAAAACAAGGTTACTGAAAGATGAAATCACACTTTGATGGATATGGTAAGATCCATATAAGTAGAACCAACTTACTAATTTTTTTTACGGTAAAGCTTTGAAAGCTATTATGTATATCCTAAATAAAGTTTCCACCAAATGAGTACCTAAAATACCTTTTGAACTTTTCAAGGGTTGGAAACTCAGTATAAACCAACTTCGAGTATAGGGTTCTCTTGCTAAAGTAAAAATTTATGACCTTATGGCCTCAAAATTAGATCCCAAAACTACCAAATGTTATTTTATTAAATATACCAATCGATCTAAAGGTTATAAATTTACTATCCTACCTATAGGATAAAGATAGTTAAGGTGTTAGTATTGGGAATTCAAATTATCATATGTAGCTAAAATTCAAAAATTTAATCTGAATTCTACCTAGGATCCATGCAAAAAGCATAAATCAATGATTAGGATTTTACCTATTAGATACTCGTATTTCTACTGATCAAAACTTGAGAGTAGATGAATCAAATACCGGCCGGAAGATACAGCGTCTCTACGGTATCCACACGGAGTGAGCAACAATCTCTCACCCTCCAGAAATTTGCTAGGATGCGTTTTTCTATCTATGATTTAGGATTGGATGTTTTCTGAGTGATTTAGGGTTTGTATGAAAGTTATGAGCGTATGCATAAAAGTGCTGCCCTCAAGTCCCTTTTTATAGAACTTAGACAAGCCACAATCCTAGTACTACTAGGATAATATTTCCAAAATTCTAATCACATTAATAACTCATCTTATCCTTATCCTAGAGATAATGGAGAGAGATAGGACTTATCTATTAATTATCTAATATTAGATGATAATATTATATCATAATATAAATATCTTAATTATTAGATAATTACATATAGTTATCAAATATTAAAATAATATTATCTCATAATATATTTATCTAATATCTGATAATGTAATTATTTAATATTACTTTAATATCAAATAATATCACATAATAATAATTATATTTATTACATGAAAAATATATTATTATTTAATAATATATATGCACGAAAATAAGTCAAATTAATTGGATATTAATCTAATTAAATTTTAATTAATTATTATCTTATTCCTACTCCTTTTATGTGACCCCGTAAGTTCTTACTATATTGACCATGACTCATTATTGAGTCATAGATAGTGAAGGTATCTAACAATACATCATTACCACTCAAGTAACAAGAATGTCTGTGATTCGATATCCACCTAATATATGATCAACGTTTTGCATCATAATCCATTTTATAATAATATCCAAATTGAACTGGAGGCATGGAGTGTGTCATCCTCGTCAATGTTCAATTTATATTTCTTGATATTGAGTAGACTTAAAATAAATGATTAATATCACATATCAATCCAATTAAGCATAGCCATGCATTTCTAAGTCTCACTCAATCAAGGTGCCTAAGGACATTTCTCTTTTATACAAGAGTAACAAAATCCCATCTACATCACTTATTTCCCTCCGCATAATTCATGACATACCCAATTAATACCCTATTCGTCATCCTAATTAAAGGTGACATAAGACAATATTAAAGTGAGTAATTCCTCATGTAGGGAACCGTAATGACTTAAAATCAAAGGTTTATGTGTATTTGTGATCATATGAGAATAACTTATGACACATCTATCCATACAATATTCTCATAGTAGGTCAGTCCAGTACATTGTTCACTAACAATGTGCTTATGTATTGACTTAATATCACATATCCATAATTCATAATTATCAGTCACTCTACATGCTAGTCTCGATGTATTATTTCTATCCTTTTCGTAATAATACTTAACGAAGGGCATTTTAAGAATAGCAAAATTATTCTAAAGATAATTATTATATTAAGTTATAAATCACACAGAATAATAATAAAATTATAAAAATAAAATATAATAATTAAATTACTTAAAATAAAATATAATACATTGTATATTATTTCAATCATCTATATGATTGATTCCTAGGACACGCACCAACAATTAGCAATAAAGCTCATTGAAAATGAAGTTTATGATTCTAGTGACCTTTAAAATGATGATAATATTTTGAAGGAGGTACTTGCTATTTTTCTAATGCCTATTATGTAGGAAAGGGTTGTGTAGCAACCTATTAATAAAATGCTTAAAGTACAATATTATGAGGGTGTTGTGAATAATCCACCTAAACTAAAAGAACCTATTAGACCCATTATGCCCATTAATGCTCTTATTAAATGTTTTGAAAAGGTAAAAAGGTTTACAATCTCAAATGATTATAATATTAAGCAAACCGTTGATCTAATGAGTCATTATAAAGTAATTTCTTATGGATAATCTACTAAGTGGATAGAGACAATACATGATAAGATTTAATATTTGTATTCTAATAAGGTATGAGAGTTAATAGAAATTCCAAATTGTTTTAAATCTATTAGTTGCAAATAAGTTTTTAAGATGAAAAAAAGATTTGAAAGGTAACATTAAGGTAAGATTATTAGTAAAAAGGTATATGTAGAAAGAAAGGATAAACTTAAAAGAAATTTTTTTACTTGTGTCTTCCAAACATTCCTTGAGGATTATTATAGCCTTTGTGGCTCATTATGATCCAGAACTCTATTTAATGGATGTGAAAACATTTTCTTAAATGGAGATTTATGTGAGGAAATCTACATGCAATAACTAGAAGGTTTTGTTGAAATAGAAATGCACATTTAGTAAGCAAGTTATAGAAGTCAATTTATGGCATTAAAGAAGTGTCTTGCTAATGGTATCTAAAATTTGATAAAATCATTTCTTCTATACGTTTTGTTAAAAATAAAGTTAATCAATTCATCTATCTCAAAGTAGGTAAAAGTCATTTCATTGTTCTTATTCTATATATAGATCATATATTACTTGCTAGTAGTGATATTAATTTGCTTCATGAGACTAAATCTATGTTATCTTAATCTTTTGATATGAAAAGCCTTAGTGATACATCTTTTATTTTGGATATTAAAATCCATAAAGAGAGGTTTCAACATTTGTTAGGATTTTTACAAGAGGCCTACATCAATTGTGTTCTTGAAATGTTCAACATGGATATATGTAAACTTAAAGATGTTCCTATTTTTAAAAGTGATAAATTTAGTAAAGATTAATGTCCTAAGAATGAAATTTAGAAAAGTTTGATGAAAAATAGACTATATTCCAATGCTATAGGAAGTCTAATGTATGCTTAAGTTTGTACTAGGTCTAATATGTCTTTTATTGTAAGTATTCTTAGTAGGTATCTCTCTAATTTAGGTGATAAATATTATATTGTTATTAAAAAAATAATGAGGTATTTGTAGAAAACCAAGGATTATATATTGGTGTATAGAAGGGTCAATGATCTTGAAGTAATTAAGTACATGAATTTAGATTTTGTTGGTTGTGTAGATAATATGAAATAGACATCAGGCTATGTTTTTTTTAAACTAGTAGGGTTATATTTTGGAAAACTATGAAACAAATACTTACAGTTTCTTCCACTATGCAAGCAAAGTTTATTGCTTATTATGATATAAGTACCATGCAATATGGCTAAGGAATTTTATTTCTAGGCTAAAAGTAATTGACTCAATTCAAGGCCTTTAAGGATTTATTGTGACAATTTTGTAGTAGTAATGTTCTCAAAGAATAACAAGACATCTAGTGAAATTAAGTACTTTACAATTAGAGATTGAGTTAAGAATGATAACATTCTTGTTGAATATATTGACACTAAGATGATGATAGCAAAACCCTTGACTAAGGTTATTCCACCAATTGTTTTCAAGCAATATGTTTTAAACATAGGTGTTTTAAATTCTTTTAATGTAATTAGTTAGTATGAAAATTTACATTATGAACTTATTCATGTTGCTTTTGCAATTTGTTTTTATGAACTTACATACCTTTTATTTTACATGCATATTATGGAACCTAGATATTATTGTGATAAAGTTTATGCACTATCATGAATTTATAAGTTTATCTTGAGATATAGTTGTTTTTTTGGTGAAAATATTGTTTGTTTTTTGCATAAATGTAAACTATAGCTATCTTCTTGATGAGATGATGAAATTAAAATTAATGTCATGTTTATGAAAGTAATTATAGTTATCTTCTTAAGGAGATAGTTATTTATTTTAAAGTGATATCCTTATAAAAAGATCACAAAGAGGACTTTTACACTATAATATGAAAAGATCACTTAGTCATGCTATATGTGTAACTACATTATCACGTTCTTGAGATCATGTCAATGGAGTGATTGACTCTTTTAATTATAGATGTATTATATAGTAAATTGCTATATCATCATCCATAATTCAAAGTTTGATACTTCATGGGACCTAATTATATTTTAAGGCAAATTTTATTGAGCTATAATTTATTTTGTAGCCCCTTATGTTATTATTTAATCAGGGAGTCATTTTCCTTAACTAATTTCAAAATTGATAAAACCTAATTAATTTTACTTAAATGAGAGAATGTAAAAAATTTATTATTTTAAGCTACCATTAATTGAATTTATTTTATTTTAAATAAAATCAAATTAGGTATGTAACTTAATTATATGAGACTTGAAAGTAATAAAGTGATTCAATAGGTTATATATTTACTTTATATTTTATATATTATGCTAAAGAAAGCAATTTAGGCCTTTTTAAGCATATTTGGTGAAAGGCTTTATTTCTGAGTCTATGATAAGTAAACCTAATTAATGTTATATTACTATTGAGACTGGGTCCCCTTTTCACACTGGACATTTACAATTATTTTCCTCATAAGAACACCATGAATGGCAGAAGGTGTAAAAAGGGAAGACTCTGTTCTTTACACAAATATTTTATGTAAAAGAATTGATAATCACAAATGGATTCAAAATAGACACACTATTGCTAATTTTAATATTATTTTATTTATTATTCTAGTCTTGATATGTGATCTATAAAATTATAAATTTTTACATATCCAAATTTGGTGATTGTACATTGAAAAATATTTATAATTTTTTGAAAAATAATTTGTCTTCTTTCCTAATAATGAACTTTCAATGGATTTGGAAAATTTCAACTTTTCCTAAAATCCAAATTCTTGTTTGGCTAACTATTTTGAGTAGGAATCTTACCAAAGATTTATTGATTTGTAAGGGCATGAAATTTTTCCTTTTTATATGTGTTGTGATTTTGGTATTGATATTATTGCTCATGTCTTAAAAGAATCTCCTATCGCTATGAATTTATGGAATTCCTTGCCATTTCCTGTTAGTTTTTAGTTCTCCTTTCATATGAACTTTATTAATTGATTAAAATGCAATCTAACTTCTGTTGAAAGATGCTATGATTTAAATATTCCATGGACAATTATTTTTGCATTTAGTATATGGAATTTGTGGTTACAAACAAATAGAGTTTTGTTTCAAGATAACCAAGGAAAGAATGATTTAAAGTAAATAACTTTGGCAAAAACTATAGAATATTAGGCTATTTTAGGACTAAGCAAGCTACCTTTTCCACAACTAGTTAAAAAAGTTAAGAGGGAAGTTCTTCCCATAAGGTGATATAAACTCAATTTTGATCAGACAACACTAGGAAATCCTATACCAACTACTTGTTCCACTATTATAAAAGATAGTAATGGCGGACAGATTGTGGACTATTGTAAAGGACTAAAAGCATATTCTAATTATGTGGTAGAATTATGTAGGTTAAGATTCACTATTTGTTGGAGCTTGTTTGTTTTTGTTGGAACATGTTATAGGCATCTCGAAGCCTAGATGTGTCTTTAGTTAATGTCTAGTATATTCTTTTTTTGCATAAAATGCATGTTTCTTGTTACAAGTAAACTGATAAATCTTGGCAAAAATGAACAAAATTTCTTACGTCACTTGCTTTGCACAAATATAGTTTGAAATGCTTGTGTGGTGAAGCATGAAAATCTTGTGCATTGGTATACTAACAAATTTGACCATACATTAAGTTTACTTTTTTTTTAAAGTTAAATCTAACATGTTATATGATAACATATCAATGATTAAATTTAATAGTGTATCATTATACTATTATATTAGTGTACTATTATATTAGTGGTACATTATCATTATCTCCATATAGTAAAATTTAAAACTAGCATAACTTTTAGGAAAATTCTATAATACATTACTAATATAATGGTGTTTCGGTGCATTATCGAATTTTATTATTGATATGTTATCATATAACGTGTAAGATTTGACCTTAAAAAAATTGATGTATGATTAAATCTAACAATATATTGGTATACTACTACATTAATGATGTAATAAAGTCTCTCCCCACCTTTTAATTAACTTTCAATATTTATCATAATATTATTAGGATGGATTTATGTGTTCTACCAATTGATCTTAATAACCATTTTTCTTGTTAAAAGGGAACTTTAAAAAAAGTTACTTATCATACATTATTCTAGACAATGTTTTGCCTATTACATTATTTATCAAATATAAAATTACATCTTACGGGAGAGGGGAGGGTATGATATTTAATACATTTGAGTTATTTATAGTCTTTTTGGCAACAATATCAACTACAAAATTTGCCTCTCTCTATGCATGTTTGACTTCGTAAGCATCAATAGTTGATAAATTAGCATTTTGTAATATAACATGTACAACATATATAGAGTCTAATTCCACTATTATTAGTAGATTCCTATTATATGCTAATAATAAGTCATCTCCTAATTAATTATTGAGTTTGTATTTTGTTAGGTACCATGATTGTCCAAAATTTCATGACTTTAGATAAAGTAATATTTTTTAAATTATAGTTTCTTTAGTTAATATTGAAGATTTTTTTTTATTTCTATTTAACCAGAGATGCCAAATGCCAAAAGAGAAAATAGTGGCCCATGAGATTTCGAGGTTTGGGCACCAATTAATAAAAGATAGATTATGTTTTAACAAAAAAAAAATCAGAATGGAAAAAAGATAGACATCGGCTTGGAATTTAAAAGTTGTACCAGAATTTTATGGCCTCAAGAACTACTTATGTCTTCGTTGATATATAAATTTCAATTTTGCACATTGATCCTACAAATTTATAATAATAGTGCAGCGATTTACCAACGCATTAATATAACAAAGTCTCTCCCCAACTTTTAATTAACTTTTGATGTTTATAATAATAGTATTTGGATGGACTTCTGTGCCTAAACGGTGTCCTTAATAAGTTTACCCTGATTATTCAGCTTCTGACACGCGGACCATGAACCAATCATATCTTTCCTGGTATGTAAACTTCAATTTTGCACATTGGTCCCGCAGATTTTCAATTTTTCTTTGCCAAGCATTTATTTATTAGTTTATTTATTTATTTATTTTGGTTTCTCTGCTGCCATTTTTTCAGGCAGCGATCTAAATAACATAGAGGTGAAGAGGCGTTGTCGATGTTGGCGCTTGATATGTGAGATCTAAGATCTGAGAGGATAATCGTATCAACGAGAAAGATTTGAGATCTGCCAGGGCAAGGCGTTTTATGGTGCGATCTTTGACAGCAGCGTGAGGGACTTGAGATCAATATGTAATGGCCGCGTTCTGTGGCCTGATCTGGGACGACGGCTCTAGTTGTGTTTGCTTTGCCGCACCAATAGGCTTCGACAATGTTTGATTTGCACACCGATATTTTTCTCTATCTCTGCTTACTTTTAGTTTGAGGGATTCTCTAAAAAATGTGTGCAATTTCGATGCTATGAAGTAATATTAGAGGAACATGTGTCGTAAGGAGTTTTCAGAAGTGTTGAATCAAGTGGCTAAGGCTTGTTCTGTATTTAAGGGCATGTACAAACTTCTGTAGATAGGAAGTTTAATTGTTTCTCCTCTTCTTATAATTTAGTTATGGAGTACTTAAATTGATGTGATGACAACTTTAAATTTAGAGTTTTTGCTTGTAATTTCAATGATGGACACATTATTTTATTGACTGAATGAACTATACAATACTAAGCTAAACAAAGTGATTGCTGTTGCTCCGCTTAGTGTTTGATTAAGCAAGTTTACTTTTAATTGGTATTAATTGTACTATGTCTTCTGAGGCAGGGCAATATCTAACTATTCTCATGTGTTTCATATTATAAAATGATAGGCTTATTTAGATTTGGTAAGCAAAAGACATTCACAATGTAAGATCTGCATATACCTGACTAGTTGTGTGTATGTGCGTGTGTCAAAGACATTCTTGTTCTCATTTTGATGACAAGTTATTTAAATTTCATTTTTCATTTTTCATTCCTTTCATAAGGACTTTCAGGGCCCTCTTATTCACGAATGCCCATTTTCAGTTATTGTAGTGCCAATCTTGCTTGCATTTCTTTCCATTTCGGAGTAATTTTTTTCCCCTTTTTGTAGCTCATTCAATCAATTCTGCTGGTGCCGGTGGTCTTGCAAGAGAAGCAGCCGGCGGTGGAGAAATCGGCTAAGAAAATGGGGTTCTAAGATCAAAGCAAACCAGTGTTTGGATAAGGAGTTACATCAAACAACTGATTTGCAAGTAAGTTTGAGAATTACTAGAAGTACAGAATCTGAAAGATCGTTCATATCGATTATGCTGTTGGAAATCATGGAAAAGTGCCAGTTTCATGTTGGAGATGTGTTTTGCAATGATATAGGGATGGCTTGCAAGCTTTGAGCTAAGTCTATGCAGAAGCTATCACTTAGACAACACTGATCGTTTGCTTCAAATTGATCTTGCTCTAAATGGAGGTTTTTATGACAAATTAGAGATGACCACGTTCACTGTGGGGGTAATCATGTGGGGCTTTGCAAGCTATAGTTGGATGGAGCCAGTTTGAAAGTTGAAACCTTCCCTTTCAATAATGGCACCATGATCGTAATAAGTTCAACAAGAGAAGAGAATATGCTATATAGCATATTATTATAATTATAATTTTAATACATGTACAATAAGCAGCACATATATATTAATATTTACACTTAAAGTAAGTAAGTATACCTCAAAATTATATTATTGTTGTTAGAAAGATGCCTGATATGTAATTTTTATTAATCAGGCCATTAACATAATTTATATAAATTAATAGTTATATTTTTAAATTAAACGGTACATTGCTCGAGTATTATTCTTATTAATTATATTTTTAAGTCACTCATCTGATTGCATGGGTTAGCTCTACCCAATCTCATTTAGTCGAATTGTATTCATTTAATTCAGGATCTCTTAACATTTAATACCTACTGATTTTCTATTTATCATTTTTCCATTCTTATCAATTAATTTTTTTCGTCAGCATTATTGTTCATTATATTAAATTACATACATTAAAAGAGTGAAAAATCATGAATAATAATACTAATATAATTAAAGTGTATTTATTATTTTTTGTAGTGTTAATCAAATTATGTATGATAAAAACAAGTAAAAAAAAGTGTGTTGAAAAATACAAATCAGATATGGGACTGGAATTCAATTAGTGGGGTTATTTATACAATTATATAATGTTTTAGTGTCAACATGTCAGGTGTTATGTGCACTCTTGAACGGGTTGAGGATCTTGAAGTCCAACCACACAATACACTTTCTCTTAAATTCCGTGTGGGCCGTATGGTGGGTAGTCCATCAACAAAGCAGGGTCAATATGCCGAATTCTGTCCAGGACATAATGGACTGGACCATAATGTTACTGTTCTATATTTTATTCATAGGAAAGATTATTATGCCTTGGTGGAAGAGAAGTAAAGTTATCTTAATGAAATTTGTGAGTAAAATTATGAGGTTTTATTAAAAAAATTATAAGTCTTATATAAATAATTATACTAATTTTTTTATATGACATAAGTTATACAGGGTAGAATTATTAACATAAAATTCATAATTTCTACATAAGATACTGCAACTTATGCATAAAATTTCATAAATTTATCCACAAATCTCTCCACTTTTACCACGGCATAATAAATTTCCCCCCCATACAACAAAATGCTATTTATTTTACCAAATAAATTAATTAGTTGTCTTCTTTCAAACTTAAAAAATTTAACTTGATTTTTCTGAAATTTCAATTTATTTTCTAAATTTTATTTTATACAATAAGATCCTATTTTACAAAGTTAATTAAATATATAATTTAAATTTTATTTTGTTAATTAAGAGTTTCATTTTAACACTATGACCCACCACGACCTTTTGATAAAAAATAAATAAAAACATTAACCCAAAGGAGACCTAAATGTCACCTTAAAAATGGGTTTAGAGCATATAACAGATTTTGGGCGTAAGGGTCTCGATAGGGGTCTTTTTGCATGTTATTCCTCCCAATCACATAATAAAAGGATGTATATAATCCTACTCACTACTTTTGAGCACCTTATAAAATGAGACATCCGTGCACTCTCAGGGGTCTTATATCTCAAACGTCTCTTCCCCTCTCAGAAATCCCCCTTTTCATTCCTCCACTGACATGTTCATACACACATCATCCTCCATTTGAAGCTTCCTTCCACATCCTCATCTCTTCCCCCCTGAACCATCACTCCCTCTAAGACATAGATAATGGCCTTGTTTGGTAATCAGTTGATAATTGTAGCGGTTAGTTAATTCAATTAACTATTGGTTGATAACTGATTTGATCAGCTAATTGTATTAACTGTTTGAATAAGAGTGTTTGGTAAAATCAGCTGTTTATAATTATCTGTTTGTATATAAAATGACATATAAGGATATGAGTATATTTTATAAATTATTTAAATATTTTTTATTTTAATATTTTAATATTTTAAATTTTATATATTAGTTAGTATATTAAATTTTCTTATAAATATTATATTATTATAATTTATTGTTAAATTATTAGATATTTTTAAATTAAATAATTTTTAAAATTATTATAATTTATTATTAAATTATTAGATAATTTTAAAATTAAATAGTTTTTATCAATATTATTATATATTTATTTATTAAATAATTTTTAAAATTATTATAATTTATTATATATATTATAAATAATATATTATTATATATTAAATGTTTTTTCAAATTAAATTAATATACTTTTTATAATTACTAAACTTTTTAAGAATTTTTAGAAAAGATAAAATAAAAAATATGAATATTTATTATGGGTGTTTTCATCATTTTTCCAATCAGCTGATTGAAAACGCTGCCCCCCTCAACGTTTTCAATTTTAACTTTTTAAGGGAACACCAAAATCAATTGATTGACAAATCAATCAGTTGATTTTGATCAAACAAACTAATAGTCATCTAAAAAGTTATTTTCCAAACATAGCCAATACAAACCAAGAATAGGCGAAAATAATAATTTGGTCAATTCTGTAACAATATCGTTACAGACTATTAAGATATTGTATAATAACTGATATGTTATATGCTTATTATAATGAATTTGATGAAAAATAATTCTTTTAAAAATAAAGAAAATTATTTTCTTTCTTTATCATAATTTTAAAGATATATTTTTAATTACAAAACATAAAAATTTATGATACTCTTCTAATTATTTATAAAAAAATAATTTTTTTTAATAATAAATATCTCTAAAAAAAAAAAATAAAGCTTACGTGGTTAGACGCAAAACTTACAACTCCCCAAGTCTTAAAAGTAGAGTGGTAACCATTAGATCTCAGTGACTGCTACTTCGATAAACTCAACTTGCTATTATTAGTATATCTCCTTCACACAAAAACTAAAAAACTCCCTTCACTCATATATATATATATTTGTTATGTTTAGAAATATAGAGTTAACTATGTTTCTTTAAGAAGACAGCACGCTACCAAGATCTGCAAGAGCTTACAATTGTATTGAGAGATCGTCAAACGTTTTCAGATCACTAGCAATAAAATTTAATCTTAAAACATGAATTGTTAACTACAACATATCTCACTGAATCAACACAAGGGATTCCACCGTTCCTCTTTTCTATAATTTTTACGGTGTTCTCATCATGGGTATTGTACACTTTGGCCTCATCTGTATCTCCACGTTTGCTAACCGATTGGGTAGAGCCTAAATATTCACAGATCACATACCTGTCTTAATTGTTTATACAAAACTTGTACTTGAGATGTAAAAGTTAATACAGGAAATGACAGATTACTCAAGCAGCTTGAAGAATGAAAACACCGGTAGATTTTTGTTACTACAGCCAACAATCGTTTATTTGTAAGAGCAATAGATGCGATATGAAATTAAGGTGTATCTTTAAAATCCAAGTAATGCAACATTTTATCAGTAGTTTAATTCAACGTAACAAAAATAATAAAGCAAACAACACAAACAAGGGGAAGTGAGTATATAAAACTCCAGTCAAAAATCTGCAAAAACAGCAAAAAGGTCGCCATGGATGTAGTCATTGTCTACCAAGCTGACCAGGTAGTAGCTGTTCTGCACCTGCAACACAATAATGTAAATAATGAACACTTGTCTGCCAATAAGAAAGCTATCTGTGCAAGGCTGTATGGATGCAAGGGGCTTTGAAACCAAACCTCTTCGAGCAATTTCTGAGATGCATCGCCTGCTGGGTACAAGGAAGACCATCCTCTAGCCCAGATTTCAAATGCCTCGTCTTTCCATATCATGAAACTGAGAGGATCTACGATAGTTGGTTGAATGATCTCTTTAGCTGGGAAGACTCCCCATGTCACGGCGTTCACATCAGTTTGGCCCACATTAGATATCCAATTTCCTTTTCTATTGACAGCCATGTAAGTTAGAGATGAACAGTCCTTGGTTTTCACAACAAGTGCATCCAGTTTTTCCTTGGAGCAGAAGAACTCTACATATGCCTTCTGATAGACATATCCACCAGGTCCACCCCAACCTGAGCCAGATATATTTATATGTAAACAAAAACATGAATTATGCTTTTCTGCACAATAATCTCAACAAGCCATGTGCAATATTTGGAACAAATAGTTGGTTAAAAAGATATTCCACAAGGAAAATTAAGTCAAAGTGTAACTTTTGTGAATGTCACCTCTTTGAAACCATTGCTTAGAAATAACAAGGTTCAAGACATATGAAACAAAGTTCCATGTCGTTAGAACTTGTGACAATGTAGTATGATTGGCTTCCAACCCAATTCTAAAAGCAACTTGGAAGCAGTAATGCGTATCAGACAATTTAGTCATGTATAAAAAGCTAGAACAATTTAACAGTATAATAATGAGAAAATATGCATCGAGGCAAATTTGCAGCATTTCACCCACCTACTGTAGGAGAATCAGATTTTTCCCCATTGACAGCTGGCTGGCTATTGATGGTCAGGAACCCCTTCAAGTTAATCTTCTCCAGCTGCTCGTTTATGATCCTTGTCTCTGGCTGGATACCATCTAGTTCCGACCAAGGACTGCTTCTTAAGTTTCCACCACAGAACAGCCTAAATCTCTGATATGTAACAATGGACCTAAGTTTAGTCCATGCTGAATTGCTGACAAGTATAATGTAAAGATATTCTAAGTTGATACTATACCTCATAAATATCCTCAACATTTACCAAGGGAACAGCCCATTCTTCAATTATTTTCTTGTTGCGTGCACGTGGCCGCATGAACTGTAACAAAGTAATAAATTGTGTCTCACATGATCAAATACAGCAATAAAGGCATCTCTCTTGTTTAGGTATAATCTCAAGGCTTCAAATAATGTCTTCCTTTCCTTCTTTGCTCTTCACATAGTTAGTAGGTTGCACAATGGCCCTCCCAAACCCTAAACTTACCCTCCCCCTACACTGTCCTCTGCAGTCAATTGCTAATCGCAATTATTTCAGAATCCCAACCCCCCCCCCCCAAATAATAATAATAATAAGGAAGACTATTGTCTTCATGCCAAGAGTCAAGAGTTAATGCCTCTTCCTGCAAGATTCACCGTGACCACACTTGTCACAAATCACAATTGAAATTTTGCAGCGAGTTTTTGCAGCTTACTGTTAGACTAGTCAGTAGTCATATTGATTGAGTCACAAGGACATTTTTTATTAATTGCAGTGAATTAAATTAAATAGGTTTTGAAATGAGGAAGTACTACAAGCAGAAATGCGAAGCACCTATCGTTTGTCTATAATAACCCTATTCAAGTAAAATAGTGAAGATTAATTCATATGGAATTCTTATTTATTTGTTTGTTTCTTTAAGAGAAGGTCCAACCTGAGAATGGTTTCCTGTATATCTAACATGCTACCCAGCACAAGAACCATTTGCATTTTAAATTGCATACAACGTAATTGTCTTTAATTTAATTTAATTTAGAGTGGATGCAGCAAGAGATTCAAACCCTAGACCACTTGGTTCAAGAGGCTCACAAACCATATCAAGAACTAGTTCATCCCCTAATAAGATTAAGCTGTTTAAATAAAGTTGATTAGTGGTTTTATTATATCTCAATACAGAAATGAATAGCTTTAAACAATTTCTTTAGCACAGTGTTCTAATATGTAATCATAGAGTCTTTTGAAAATAATATATCTCTATCTCAGTGTGACTTCTCCAAGTCTTTGTTCTTCAATTTTTGCTTCCTCTTGCTTGTGTAACTGGATTAAGTTGCCGGCCCATATATTGATTATTATGAAAAATTTAAGCTTAACAATTGAATTGCACATATACAAACCTGTCAAACGTATTTTGCTAAGTATGATTTAAGAAATACATAAATTATGTAAATGAATGCTAGAAAAAAATATAAAGCAATACCCTACATATTGATGAACAAATAAAATAGGCATATCTGAGAATATATGTTCCACAAATTTTAATTCATCATGTGCACCTGATAATCTGTTAATGCCCCATATGATGGATTACAAGAGTCAGTCCAGCGCCCATGTGGGTATTGATCCCAGCCGATGGTCCTTGATATGTAGCTTTTTGGACGATTAGCCCTATGGTTTTTGGTTAAAGAAACTAGTAAGTATTTCAAATGTATATATATACACCTCTTATATGTTAGCACAAGCAAATTATATGGTAATATACCAAAAGATTGGACGAACATCTTCTTTGACACGGAAAACATTTGTAGGGCGTCTCCAAGGCAAGGACCTAGGAATTTTGGTTTCTTCAATCAGCCCAAGATTCTGCCAGCATTAAAACAATAACAAAAGCAATTAAGTGATAGCCTTTTAATCATGACATCAACATAGTCACATCACAAGCTATAATTTTGTATTGAATATGAGAGACAACCATCAGTATGCCTAGTGCTGATTTCTCCATATTTAGCGTATAAAGATGCAATGTCTTAATTCCATGGGCTAAAATCTTTTTGCACATTTCAGTTCCCAGGTAAATTCCATAAGACTTGACAGCTTCTTCATTGTCCTTGATAGGCTCTAAGGCTGCCACAATGTCAGCTGGTATCTAGGCATTTCAGTAAAAAAAAAAAAAGGAAGTTGAAAACATCATATCAGTGTCAATGGCCATCTTCCTACTATAATAGAATAGCTGAAAGTGAACATACAAGAGGTGGGGTAATTTTACTAAACAAATTGCACTCACACATCACAAATTTAATAATATGGCAATGATTACTTATAAACTCTGATCATCCAACCATCAACTCAAATATGTGGAATCTAGCACCTCCAACAGTAAAATGGAATCCCTTTTGCAAATGAAAGCACGAAGGGGATAATATAATTAAAGTGTACTTTCTTTATAATTTATTGGTCTTCATCATCAACTACATAGCGCAATAGAACAGCAAACATAAAACATTCTACTGTCTCTTCTAGTTTTCCCATAGCCTGTCATTATACCTGTTTATTCAAGTTTTCCATATCCTGTCATTTTAGCACTTTTTTACAGCTGTTGATGCTCAAAATTGCTGAAGTGACAACAAATTAATGCCAGAAAATGGTAAATAATTAACCATGATAATATAAGCAATTCCCGGGAGCATATTTGAAGGAAAATGTAGATACAAGGCAACCCCTTATTCTTCAAAATAATAGAAAAGTACATCCAAATGATAAAAGTAGAAAGAAAAGGAAAGTACAGGATCAATGAATAAGACATCCTACTGATACTCAGACAGGAAGAGAGAAAAACGGAAAAAAAAAGGGAAAAAACCGATACAAGCTGAGCCTTCTTTTAGAATCTAACAGAACTCATTCAATTGACCAACCTAACACACCAGAAAATCATGTTTCTTTAGATTGATTCAAATTGTCATCTGTGCGTGTATTTGTGTGTGCATGCATGTTTTCTCTATAATAGCTTTTCAGTAAAAAGAACAAAAATAGTTTTTGAGAATTTAAAAAAATATATATGTATTAAAAAAAAAAGCTAGGAATGAATTGTGCAAGAGCACTACTTTAAATATCAAATTGCCAGAAATAAAAACAAGTTATTTCCCTTCTTCCTTCTTCAGAAAAGAACAACCAAAAACATCCCCACTTATCCTTTTTCTTTTTTCTGCTCCTACAGATCAACATAATTGAAATTGATACAGTGAAAACGATCCTGGTAAGGGTGCTCTTAAAAAAACTGCCTTTTGATACAAAATCAAACAGGTTCTTGATGAGCTAGCAATTTGTATATCCCAATACTTTTGTCTAGAAAATGTTAAAATATTCTACAAGGAAACATTTGTACAGACTTCCTCAAGACATTTGACAAACACAAAGTGAAGCCTTTGAGTCTTTATGTCAAATGGATTCCACATATAGGTGAACCCTGTCAAACATTTTATCTAGGCTTGTATATGTAGACCCAGAATTTTAATTCACTTTTACTTGCATACATACTTGTGGCATCGCAGATATTATTTTATTCTCTCTTATCTATTTGCAATATCTAGTAGAAGCAAGTAAAATAACAATGGCTGCCTAGAAGTTCAAAAGTGGTAATTGGTGAGGGTTTTCACCAACAATCTATAGTAAATTTGATCAAAGATAAGAGGATGGTGTAACGGTTATATGGAGACAGTCAATGACTGAGTTGTACACAAGGGATGCTTCCACTGAATTTAGTGATTTCCTGTACTCCTGTTTAACTTTACTCTCAATATGAGAGACTACATTATTTTTGCTACCAAGAATAGACATGTCACATTTGTTTTTGCTTATGTACAAGATTAAGCTACATTTATGAACATAAAAACATAAAAATGGTTTAGAATCTTACGAGACATTGGAATTGCCAAGTACTCTTTGATTGAAATTGTAATAAGTAAAAACTACTTTGTGCAAACAATCCCAGCCCCCAAAGAAACAAAGGAAGAAAAACGAAGACATCAAGAGAAATAAGAAGGCATTTAAATCAGCAAAAAGAAAACACCAGAATATTGCTTATGATTATTTATACCATTTAAGGGGTGTTTGCCAAACATAAAAAACCAGCTAACTAAGTATTGCACAACTGATTTTAAAAGTTTATTTATTTGGTAACTCAGTAAAATTTATAGAATCATTTCATTAAATATTTTGAATAACAATTAGTTCAAAACAAATTGTGTAAAGAATTGATTTTCACCTAATCAGTTTTTTATTTGAACTAGCAACTTTCATTATTCATCTCCTGTTCTCTCTGTTGTAATTTATCTAGAATTTAAATAAGGTACCAAGATTTATTTAAAAATACTTATATAAAACTAGTTTTGAACAATTTTTAGGCATGTGTCAGAAAACAAATTCAAGTTTTACTTCTATGAATGACAGATGGATTGCGCATCAATTGATAGGGAACCCATAAATTATCAAGTGACACATCTGTCATAGTGGAGAGATAGCTTTAGCCAGCGTAACTTTAAGACACTTTTACACAAGACTTGTTAACGTGTGATCTGTTGAAGGTTCAAGCACCCAACATAAAGCATATAATTTTTTTCCACCAGCAAACTGTAACAGAGAAATTTATGTTGAATATGTCAAGATAACATTCTAATAAATCTGTTTGTCTAGTTTGACACACCTCCTGGGCCAATATACATGTACTAATTAAAAATATAGATAGCAAATATTGCTTACCTTTGTTTTACAAAAACCAGTCATTCGGACAAAGCCCTTGTAGTTATTAATGGGCATGATCCCCGGAACAATAGGACAAGTTATTCCAATTTGGCGACAGTCATTCACAAATTTGAGGAAAATATCAGTATCATAAAATAGCTGGGTGATAATCAGATCTGCTCCAGCATCAACCTATAATCAGAATACAAAATTTGAACAACATACAAAAGGATGATAGCAGGAAGAAGAAAGCTGTATTGCGTGCAGTACTTTTGTCACCCTCCTCCTATTCTTTTTTACATCTTTTAACTGAGCCAAAGAAGAACTCCCAATTTATCTAACAATCAGCATTTTTCATTGAAAATTTCTTTTCCTACTTATTTGAGCATGCAAATCACAGCTTTCAACTAATACTAGCAAGATTTTTTTTTTGGGTAATAGATACAAATATCTAAAACTTATGATAAGTCAAACTTTTAAAAGATGAGATGGTAGTATTAGCAACAAGACCTTGCTCTTGAGGTATGCAAGATCATTTTGATAACCTTCTGTTGGGGCCAAGCCATCACTTCCTATCACATCCGGATGTGCCTCTGAAAAGAAAGATGATAGATAAGAGCTGAAAAGGCAGTGGCAAGGGAAAGTTGATCACATGAAAGAAAGTAACAATAACAAAGTTGAAATTAGATTTAACCGAAGTGAAAAACCTGGATAACCAGCAACTGTGATACCAAAGTAATCACCATATTTGGCTCTGATATGTTTCACCTTCAAAGGCAACATACATAAATTCAGGACTGCCAAAGTGAAAGATCAATGGATCGTTTAATGAGAAAAGATCAAGGGCTACAAAGGTAAGGTTCAATTTGAATCACAGTAGAGAATGCAATATAAGAATCCATAATCTTTTTGAAAAATACATTCTACATTTCCTAGTGTTTTGACCAAAATATGTTCCTTTCCTTGCATATTGTGGTGCTTAATGATTATCCTGTGTTGGGCATAGCAACCAGCTCTTCAGCATACTTTCCAATGCAATAAAATCATCTCCTCAAAAAGAATATGTTGCTTTTATTATAGAAAAGGTAGTTTTTGGAACAAACCAGACACTAACAAGTTATAAGAGAATGTGCCATGGGACAAAATGTTTACAACAGAAACCATTTATTAAACTCTAAAAAGGAAGGATAGATTTAAAATTAAAAAAAAAAATTGAAAAAATTATCATTTACCAAAAATATTTTCCACAATCATGCCATTTCCACAAAACAAAGTCCAAGAGTTGAAAATCTATTAAATTCCAAATTTTGTTCCCTAAAGGCTAACCATGAGGTTGCAGAATTTACATTGAGCATACGTTGAGATTTAATAAGATCTGATGATGCAGTCTGCTTTTGGGAAATATAAAGCTACTGTGCTATCAATTGAATAATTGATTTTTTAAGTCAATTATATTAATGAATATGAAATTATTAATGACGACAAAACGGAAGATTCAAGAGAAAGAAGAATAAGAGATTGCATACCAAGTCTCGTGCACAGGCAAAGCCACCTTCAGTCTGAATGAATTTTTCCTGACCATGAGGAGGATCACCGCGAAGGGCAAGCACATTCTGGAGGCCATTGGATTTGATGGTTTGGAGAGCATGGTCAATCTTCTCAACAGGCATGTTGGTGCAAGTAAGATGCATCATGGTTTCCACACATATCATGTTCTGCATCTTGTTAGCAATTTCCAACGTCAGATCCGCTGTCGATCCCCCTGCTCCCCAAGTGATATCACAGAATGAAGGATTGTGGGCCACCATTCGGTCCATCCTCTCAAACAGATTGTCCACCCCATCTTCCGTCTTAGGTGGGAAGAACTCAAACGAGAACACCACTCTGTTAGGATCAGCTGTCTGTGCTGCTCGTATTTTTTCTATAACCTTCATTGTTTTATCTTAAGCCCTGCAAACAACCAAAATAAAAAACCTACTAAACACACTGAGAGGGGCAGAAATCTTTTTCTTGGGTTTCACTGCCGAGAAGAACAGAATCTAAGTTAAGTGTTTGGCTAATAACCTCAGCACCCACATAAAAACAACAGGATCTGCTCGATCTAGGCTTACAAGCACCCAATTCGTTCAATATATAGACCTCAATGCCAAATTAAACTCAGACCAATTTACTATGCAAAGTTTCAATACCCAGAATCTATAAAGGGAAAACAATATATCCCATTGTAATAAAAAGAAAAAAAATGAAGAAAGGACAAACATTAAATTACTGAACAAGTGAACAGAAAGGAAGAAAAAAATTCAACAATATCGAACCCACAAAAATGGTATGGATAAAGGAGAGTGTGGACCTACCTCAGTTCTAGTTAAGACTTAGATGAAATCTAAGTAAGCGATTTGAAGAAAACGTAGTTGTATGGAAAAATCTTCAATTGAAAATGGCAATATGTCGAGAATAGAAACTTCAACGTAATCAATTAGTGTAGAAATGGACGAGCAAGACAAACAGATTGAGCTCCTGTACCTCTTCTGAGAGATGGGATGGGATGAGCACGAGCTTGGAGGAATGGTATTACTGTTATTTATAGCCAGAATATGCCCAACTACTACGAGAACTAGATCTGACCGTTCAGACGGTGATGCTTCCATGTCACAAATGGTTTTGCTGGTGCACTAGTAAAATTTTGTTGTGCCACACATCACAATAATTTCTCCAATAAATGAATGACACGTGCAAATTATAATTTTAAATAATAATTTAGCCATCAAATCATTTGATGCAAAATCTTTAAAAAGGTAGTCCTCAGAAAAATCCTAATTATAAAATAGCAACTGATCGAAGGAATGAGGAAAAACTCAAGTTTTTGGATTAACCCATGCTGTTCACCGCTTCCTAGCTCACACGTACGATGGAAAGTAACGGGTCGGCAACAGCAGTTGGAGCTCAAGTTAGGTTGAGATCTAACAAAGGTTGAAAATTTTGGTGACAAATTGAAGAAGTAGTTTTCAGTGTGGGAAAGTTACAAAGAGATGTTTGTTATAGTATTTCATGAATTTCAAAATCGGATAATACGATAAATCTAGAAGTAATTAAATTAAAATTATTTAATTATAATTATTTTTAATGGATGTAATTAAATAATTTAAATCTAATAATTTTTCAAATTATAACATCATTTCAAATTTTAAAATTCTAAGCAAACTTAGAATTCACATATAAAGAGTTGCCAAAACGATGGAAAAGGAGATGGTTAATATGTGTATCATAACACATCAAAACTAATTATGATTAATTTACTAAAAATTACATAATATAAGATGATAAATTAAGTCATATCCTTGGTAAGCCCTTAAAGTACCCTTTCTCAATTAATTATTAAGAAAGATTATACAATTATTTAAACTTTTTATGTATTAAAAATAGAAGTCAAATACAAAGTGCAAACAGAATGCATATAAAATGCAAACGCATTCAATTAGTACATAGTATGTGGAATGGAATTAACACAGAACCAAATTTGGGAGGTTTATTTGAAATTAAAATAAATGCACAAAACAAAATAAAACATAGAAATAAAATAGCAAGAAAGAAAATTAATATAGTAAAATGATCAATTCAAGAATTTGAAAGATCTTAATATAGTGTAGATTAATCATAAATCATGATATATTTAACCATTCTAATTAATTTTTCAACTTTGAATTCTCCAAAACCCTTATAATAATTTGTAAATTTTACATCAGATGACTATCTACAATTTGATTAATTAAGATTAATTGAATTAAGCAACTACTATAATCCATAAAGAAGTTAGATTAAAATTGATTTAAAAATAAAATTCAATTAAATTAAAGGATTAAATTAGAAATCTCTAATTTTTCTAATTTAATCAACAACCCTCCATCGTTATGTGAAAAATCATTATTAACTAATCATAATTCAATATAAAAATAACAAAAAATTAAAAAATACAAATTATACCAAGCAAGTGTTTAACTCATGCAATTTTAAAGCAATCAGCATAAAGAATTAAGAAAAAAATTAACTAAAAAGAGTCAATATTACAAATTAAAATTTTATAATCAAATAAAGATAAGCCTCATAATTCTTAAATTAACTAGAAGTTTAGCCTTTTATGGTTAAAGAACAACAAGCTTGAAGAAGAGAGAAAAGTTTTCTATGTTGAATTATGTAATATCTAGAGTGTTCTTACTTTTAGAGGTACAAATCTTATATCTAACTTACTAACCTCTAAAACTATATTAGACTTGAATCATATGCTTTTTAAGGTTATAAAAATAGGGCCTTGCTAACTTTTAGAAACCCATAATCTATTTTACAAAGTAATGAATGACAAGAGTTGTAATAATGAAATTTCATAAATATGAATTTTACCTAATGTAAGACTATTAAAATGATATAGTTTCAATAAACCATGAACATAAAATTGTAAATCTTGGTCTTAAGAAGCTTTGGGCACTAATTTCATATTAATTGGACTTTTAAAATGTTAGATATGACTCAAAAATTAAAACCGACTCAGTTAGGATAGAAATAGGACTTTAATTTTTCAACTAAATAGGACCTTCTAGGAGTTCTAATTAGGTTTTGATTAAAAGCTAGTGGTAGCAAAAAATGAACTCAAATAGGTTCTACACGGTTCACATTTTCTTATGTTAAAGGCTTGTCATTCTCTTATAAAAGCTTATGTCCACTTCAGGCCTTCATGTGTCATATTTTGCCCAAGTTTACATGATTGTAATATTTTTTCATGTTCAACAGTTATATCAAAATTGTAGGGCTTTATTTAAAATTTTCAACAATATAAAAATTAACTAAATCTGATATTTGGAATTCAAGATATAATTAAAAATATAAAACAATGTAACAATTCAATATTAACAAAATAAGTTCAAAACATTATAAAACTAATCTCAAATTACATAACAAGATTAATTTTATGAAATTAAACATATATAACATACTAAAAGACATAATATAGAAAGAAATAATATATATAAATTCTTGCACATCAATAAAATTCAAAAACAAACAATGAAAAATGATAAAGAAAAATAAAAGAAGATGAATTCTATGGTTAGGATTGAAAAGGAAAAGAAGAGAGAAAGCAAACATATTTGATGAACATAAATTTAGTATAGAATGGATAATTAACCTAATTTATTCATTAAAAATTATTTAATTTATAAAATATTATCATAGAAAACATATTTAGTTCACATAAATCAAATGTAATAATTAAACTTAATTTTTTCTATTTTTTATCATTAAAGTAAGTATTTACTTAATATACATTTATAAGATAAAATTATTAATTTTATCGTTAAATTTGTAATTTTCTCATAATGTAATTTTTATTAGATAATTAATTTTATCTTTAAATAATAGTCTATACAAATAATTTTATCTTTCTATATAGATGTTTAGGACAGAATTATTTATATAGATCTGCATAGAGAGACAATTTCATTTTGAATATATATATATATATATATAGATGAAATTATTTGTATGAATTATTATTTATAAATAAAATTAGTTATTTAATATAATTTGGAAATCCTTTTAATTTTAAGAATAAAATTGATAATTTTATCATTAAAATATTAAAATGAAAGGAAAAGATCATAGAGAAAATAGATTTTCTCTTACTATTTTGTTAGAATAAGCATGGCAAAGATAAAAAATGAAAAAGATAAGGTTCAAATTAATATAAATTTTAATGTCTATCTCTCTATAATTTTAATTAAATTAAAATTGTTGCTTATAATTATTGAAAGCTTTTATGATATTGGTTTAAGGATTTTCCCTTTTTTTTTATCTTAAGTTCAATCTTAGGATCATGCATGTAGGTATTTAATAATTTAATCACTCTTGTTATTATTAAAAAAATCATTGCTTATAATTGATTATTGAATTTTGAAAATGTAACTAAACATACGCTAAAAGTGTGAATTTAAGTCATGTAGGTATTTAATAATTTAATCACTCTTGTTATTATTAAAAAAATCATTGCTTATAATTGATTATTGAATTTTGAAAATGTAACTAAACATACGCTAAAAATGTGAATTTAAGTGTTTAATTCATTAAATACTAAATTTATAGTGTTTGAATTTTAAGCACGAGATGTTGCTAATAGTTTAAAAGTTTTATATACCAAAATTTTAAGGTGTTGTTTGATATACTATATAGTATAATATAATATTATATGAGATAAGATAGTACTATACTATATTTGATCTATTATTATATGTGATGAAAATTTATATAAAATTATTTTATCTTATTCTTATTTTAATTTTGTATAAAAATATATAGACTTAAAAATAATTGATTTGACTGAATAGTCTTACATATTAGAAATAAATAAAATTATTTCAAATAAATTGGAAGTACATAATTATATTGAAATTTTTGTTAGCAAAAATATTTTTTAAAAACATATGATAATATATATAAATTAAAAACTTACACTGCAGTAATAAAATAATATAAAATATTTTATCAACACACGTATACAAATGCACATGTTTGTGCGTATACATTAATATGTATGTAAGGATGTATATATCAAAACTTAGTAAAAAATTGCAATGAATCAATTCAAGAATATAAAATTTAATAAATACTTTATATAAAATTTTAAAAATATTAAAAAATAATATACAATATCTAAAAATACCATAAATATAGTGTAATATTATCAAATAAAAATTTAAAAAATACTAAACCAAATTAAAATATAAATGAAAATATAAAAGAGTTTTTAATTTAATTTTGTAAAAAATTATATGAGAGAGATATAAGAGAAAATTTTTAAATGAATTTTTTAATTTTAATAATTTATATTTTATTTTAATGCTATCTTATTGGCTTTTATCTTCTATTTAGGAAGTATAATCTTATATAGAACTCGAAGTAAACATTATATAAGCCTTAATTGTATAAATGTGTTAAACATGATCTAAATAATGTGATATATGTGTGTGCATCTAATTATTGTGAAAACAAGAGATATTAATGAATATCTTTACCTAACAAAATCTTATCACTTAATGTATTCAATTACACAAAATTCTTTTTTGGTGTAAAAGGATAGAGCTACTTAAAACATTAGGGAAAATACAAATAAGCCATTAAAGTATGGCTTAATATTATATAACCTCTTTAAAATTTCAAAACTTACAAATAATTCCCCTTAAAATTTATAAAAAAATTGAATATATTAAAATTTCAATTAAAGGAAATATGGAAGGTCATAAATGAACCATGTATACTTTTTTAATTGTTTTTTTTACTACAATAAAGTCAAAGAAGTAATAAAAAATAAAAATATATATCATATCCCCAAAGTGTAGTTTACTCAAAATGTATTTGTCTTTTGTTTTATCATAAACTTATTACAAAATCAATTATGTTGCTAATAATTTATTTTTGAAATTTTTTTATTAAAAATTGATTAAATTCATGTTGAAAAACAATTAGAAATAGTTATGAGTGACTTAACTGCATTTTTTCTATTTTTTTAAGTTGAATTACTAATTTTTTTACTTTTTAAAAATTTCAGAGGATTATTTGTAAATTTTAAATTTTTAGTAATATTTTATAATGCTAAATTATACTTTAAAGGGCTTATTTATATTTTTCTTAAAAGAAGCTTCTCATTTGATTTTAGAAAAAAGAACAATTCTTTTAAGAGAGAAAAAGAACAAAAATTTTTTTGTCATAATTCCTACGGTAGTTTTCTTATTTTCAAATTCATAAATGAAGTTAAAAATCTTATATTTTGTAAAATTTTATATGAGCTTAATTTTTTTCAATTTTCTTAGCAACAAACAGTTTCAACAAAAATGGAAAAGAGATTGCATTACCAAAAAAATAAATAAATAAACGAAAAAGTGGCCGAACAAAAGAAGTTGTTGGCAGGACTTATTAGCTAAAAAGGAGGGGTATCTAAAGAAAATAAAACTATAACACAACAAAAACAAAAAACCTGATACAGTAGGTTTCAAGTTGTATTTGAGGAAGAACTTGGATTTTAAATAACAAATGAACGGCCTAGATTTTATTCTATAGTATGCAACAAAAAAGTGCTATTTGCACCATGTCCTAATTTTAAACTATGATTTTTTTACTAATAATTAATACTTCATTGTTTACTTCCCCTTTTATAGGAAAAAATTATGGATAAATCTCGATTGTATTGAACAAATTATACAATTAGAATTTATATTATATTTTAAGATTTTAAATAAATTATATAACCTAATCAAAAGTCTCATTTTATATGTGAAATTCCATGTAAGGCTATACATTTTATGATGGAGAGGATAAAGATCTATAAGATAGTGTTAAAATAAATTCTAAATTACTAAAATTGAAAAAAAATATGTTTTCCATCTTCTACATTTCCTTTGCATTTTTTATAAAATTAAAATTAAAAATATTTTTTGTATTGGCATTATATTTTGATTTAATATTTCTTGAATTTTTATTTGATAATATTATATTATATTTTATGATACTTGTGAATAATGTATAATATATTTTTTTATGATTTTTATGTATGGTATTTATTGAATTTATATTCTTAAATTAATTTATTATATTTTTTTGATATAAATCACTTAGTATCCAACAAGCCTCATTGAGTCGTGGCTAATCCAAATTCAAGTTGAGTCGAACCTAATGTGAGAGCAAGCTTTTCTAACTTCATCTGCTCTATTCACAAGGCTCAAATTTGAGACTTTACTTAAGAGGTACCTTCCTACTACTTGGATCAATGGTCATTAATATATTTTTTTATTAATTTACTATACATACATCTATACATTTATATTGATATACCCATGTATGCACATTTGTATATGTGTGTTTGAAGCACATTATATTATTTTACCACAATGTACATCTTTTTTTATATATGTTACCATATTTTAAAAAAATGATATTGTTATTGATGGACACTTTGATCTCATTATATATTTTAATTTTATTTTGGAATATTCTATTAATTTTTTATACGTCATATCATTTTAATTGAATTAAATATTTTTTATGTCAATACATTCTTATTCTTATACAACAATATAACAAATAAAAGATAAAATAATTTTATGCAGATCTTCATTTTATATAGTAACAAACTAAACATAATATAGTATATAATATTATTCTATATAATAATATATTCATACAATTCAATTGTTCTTATATTATATTATATAATGTGCCAAATCAAATCTTATAGATGGCAATTGTCATTTAGGCTAAGGGCGCTAAACTAATCAGCCCACCCAAGTCGAGCTTATTTAAGACTGTTCGTATAGGTTTGCATTTTAAGTAGACTTGTTTTAACCAGTCTAATCCGAATAAAAATTGATAAAAGCCTGTAAAACCTGTAAGTTTTACCTTTATAAATAAGCTTGGTAAACTAGCATGGCTTGCTGGCAATGTAAATCCAATTTGATTCATCAAGGCTAAGCCCTATTTAGGTCCACATTTTTGTGAACTTATTTTTAGTAAGTTTAATTTACAAAAAATAGTAGGCCTTAGGCCCATTTACCACCCTTAATTTAGGCTATGGTTGGTAGTAATTAGTTAATAATCAATAAATTAGTTGATAACTAATAAGTTAATTAATAGATAAATTTCTGTAACTAATAATTGGTTGTATTAGAAATATCTAATAAATTAATTATTAAATTAGCTAAAAATTATAAAATAATATAAAAATATATGTTTAAATAAATAGGTATATTAATTAAATTAATTAATATTTATTTTGATATTAAATTATAATAATATAATTAAAATATTCAAAATAAAAATAAAATTACCTAAATGTTAGTTAATTATGTTTATGACATTACATTTTTTTATTTATCTATTTTCAAATAATACTATAATAACCTAAAATTTAATTAATTATATTTTATGATATAACATATTTATTTACTTATTTTTTTATTTATATATGTTGAATAAATAAAAATATGTTGAATATTTATTTACATGATTAGAATACAAATTATCATTTAATAATAAAAATAGGAATAAATTTGAAAAAAATTTAAAAAGTTGCTAACTTATAAATTATAAGTTATCTTATGAAACTTATTTAATAAGAACTTATAAATTACTAACTTTTAGTGTATTAAATATATCTAAAAATTAATTTATAACTTATTAATCAAATCAATAAATAATAAATTAGCTTATTTATGGTATCAAACACATATTCGACTTTAAAACTTAACCATAAAATGTGTTGCAAATACTATGTTAAGTTGTTATTTCCTCTTTAAGGAAGCATAAAGTAAGCATTAAATATGTTTTTAGTTTCAATTAGTAAAAGTGATAATTCATTTAATATACAAACTCTAGATTCAAAACTTAAAAATGATAGAGAGTAAAACTCTTAAAGTAATATCAAGTATCACTATATTACTAAAATGTAAATTCTAACTATTCTTTAATATTATAATATAAAACTCATACTTTAATGATGTAATAAAACATTTAATTTGAGTTTCACATTTTATATGTGAAAAAATGAGTGTGAAAGTGTATGAAACATATTCCTTAATTTAGAAAATTCACTAATATTTTCACAATTTTTTTAAAAAATTAATTTGTCTAATTAATAAATTCTTAACCCTTTGTTTGAATCTATGGATAAAAAAAGATAGAAAGAAAAGATATGAGAAAAAAAGTTGAAAATAAATTTTCTAATATTTAAATACTATGAAAAAATTGACATGGAAAGGAAAAAAATGTTGAAACAGTATCTCAGGAATTAGCAAGACATTTTTGCACAAAATAAGTGTAGAAAAGAAAAAAATTATAATTTCAAAATTACCTTTATGTAAAGTTTATTAAATAACTTTATTAATTTAAAGTAAGAGTAATTTTATTATTTAATAAGTTGTTTTTATTTTTAACTTAAAGGAATGACTGATTCAAAAGTAATTAGTTACTTAAATCAACTGATTGCTAAATATTAAAATTGACAAATTTAACATATCAATAGATTAATTTTAATCCAATCAACCAAAAATCATTACAATTGCCGTTTTCCTAATAAGGCCTTGAACTAAATATGGGTGTCAAGAATGCAGATTAGCTACTAAGTTGTCATGCAGATGTATTAGCAATTTCATTCTTCTTTTGGCATAAGTAATAATTTTTTTTTTATTTTTTTATTTTTTTATTCACACGATCTCATCCTCTGATAAGATAATTGACATTTATTGTGAGTATTATTTTGTGAGAGGGAACAGAATTGAGAGTGAACAATTACTTTTGTGAGTGGAAGTAAATTTGGAAAATGAAAAATATAGTAAAAGAAGATTTAGTTTAGTTTATTCTAGATCCAACGATAGAGATTTATTTTATTTACACACACACACATATATATATATATATATATATATATATCGAACTAAAATGAGAAAATACGCGCTGTGTTCTTATGAGAGAGGAAAATATGTGGTACGTGGTGATTTGATTATATGGAACTCGAAAGCAACTCCCGTGGAACCAGCGACGCATGGAATTTGATGGCTTTGGCGTATGGGGCTGTGGGGGTTGGTGGCGGAAGTTTATTCCATTTTTCCTTTTCTTTGTATAATTTTTTCCCAACTCTTTCATGCATTGAGTCGCAAAACTTAATGTATGAATGAATTAATATAATTAATTTTATGAATAAAATATAAGTTATTAAATTAAATATTTTTATTAAAAATATAAAAATTAATATAAATTATTAAACTTATAGGTAAATATAATATATAAAAACTCAATTTTTTTCCCCCGCTTTTGTTGGTGGGTAAAGTGGGTGGGTGGGGAATGCAGACTTGGGTTGGGAATTGGGATTCAGTGACTTGGTGGGCCTTCCTCGGTTGAAAAATGTGGCGTGAACAAGTATATTGCGATTTTTAATTGACCAGCCATTCAGGATGGATCGATTTGAACAAGGAAGGAGTGGGTGGCGAAATAAATCAATTTCGACTTAATTGTATTTTTGTCCACCAAACTTATATTTTAGTAAATTTTAATTTTTCTTAACACTAAAATATGTTCCTCAAAATATTTAATCCACTCAATCTTGATCATTAGATTATTTTTTAAAATCGTCTACCATGCACCAAAAAAAAATTAATGTATTGAAGGTTTTATATTTTTATTATATTTAATATTTGTATTTATATATTTAATAATTTAATCACTCTTATTATTTTTATAATAAATAAAACTAATGTGAAACCTACGCCACTTAATTAATAACTGGGATTTCTTTTTCTAATATAACCTCAACAAGGTGAGGACTTCCGTCCCCTTCTTGTTCTTTGGGGTTTATTAACCCCAGTGAACAAGTTTGACTATTACCTAAGTTAAAATTTCCAAAAGTTGATTTTTCTAACAATCACATCCTTTTTCTTAAATTACAACTTACTCCTTCCATTTTTAAGGGCAATTAGATAAAGAAAATTTTCCACATTGTTTTATAAGGCCCATCCCAGAACATTTTAACTGTGTTTTATTTTGTTCTTTTTAGTTTCCTATCTTACGTTATAACATTGGGTTTATGCGTATCAAGTAGTAGTACTTATACATTATGTTATAATGGCATGAATATATATATATATATATGTGCGTGTGTGTGTGTGGATTTGATGTTACATAAATGAACTTGTTTATTCATGTAAGAATTTGATAGTATTAATTGGAATTTAGTTATAAAATGTATGAATTTAGTGTTAGATATTGAAAAGAAAATCTAATCGGTACATCTATAATTATTACTTGTATTCTATTATCCTAGATTATTTTCTCATTAAATCCTACACTTATCCTTTCATATTTTATTTTGCGAAGCTTTAGGTTAATCTACTTCTACCACCACCTTAGAGATGAAATTTTAAAGGATTTCCTTGTGAGGTTAAGTAATACTAGATATGTTGATTTACATAGTCTTTAGCACCTATTCCTATAGAGATCAAAGGTAGAGGATTAAAATTTATATGTTATTTTTAGGTTGATTAGGAGTCATAAGGAGATTTAAAATTCTATTTTTTTATTTTATTATTTATGCATTATGTTATAATTTTGTGGTATGAATACATATGTGGATTAGATGTTAACATAAATGAGCTAATTTGGTTTTTGCTAAAAGAGTCAAAGTTGAAAAGTTTATGCAAGGCTTCTGGGATTTCTACTATAAGCAAATTCATATCAATAAAAATACCATTTATTAAGAAGATATAAATTAAGCACTAAGACTTGAATTGAGAATAAGTGAAAGGAAGGAAATGGAAGCATAAGGAGGAAGAAATAAAAGTCAGTTCAAGAGATTAAATTAAAAATAATCTTCAAGGGGATGCCTTCTCAAGCATCAATAGGAAAGATAGAGGTACTTTTATTATGGGACCAACTCTATTTCATAGCACTCAAATTGGATTCTCCACAGGAAAAAACTTTAAGGACTAAAGAAATTATTCAAATTTATAGTCAAGTTATCTTTCAATCTAAAGCCACGAGAGATTTAGGGTGTCTTGGTGCTTGCAATGTAAACCCACCAGTGTGGCCTATGTCACCATTTTGGGGGAAAGTGTTGCAAGTATGGTAGAAATAGACACAAAGCTAAGGAGTGCATTGAGAATGTTATGAGCTAAAAAGTAAGTTATTTAGTATCTTAACGAAATATTCCAACCTTTTCACTTATTAATCATCCAAGGAATTCGTGAGTGTCCTCTAAAGTTATTAATGTGGCTAACTAAGAACGAGTACCAAGTGGGAGCCAAGCTTAAGTTTACACTTTAATCTATTAAAAAGCCTAAGCCTTTAGTGTTATTGTGATAAGTACTCTTAAGATTGAAAATTCTCATGCTAAAGTTTTGTTTAATCCTAGTGCTATGTGTTCTTTCATATAAAAAGATTTGTTATTACCCTTAGTAAGTCTCCTAAATTGATAAGTGCACTTTTAATTGTATTGACATTAATTGATAAGTTTCTAATAGCCACCCATAAGATAGAAGTTTTATCCCGTGATCATCCATGAACATGTGATGCTTTTAGACATTATTCTACATGATATAAATGACTATGGTGTATTCTTAGGGATAAATTAGTTACTTGAATATCATGCATATGTAAATTATTTTGACAAGTTTGTCACATTTTTTATAAAAGTTTCTTTACCTATTAAGTTTTAAGGAGATTAATTACTAAAAATTTTTGACATAATTTCAAAAATTAAAGCTCAAAGGCTTTTTAGGAAGGGAGGCATAATGCACCTAGCTTAATATGTTATCTAAACTAACTAATTTCTAATATTAGCATATAAAAAGGGAATTTTTAGATGTGTTTATGAAGGAATTGCTTGAATTTTTAGATGTGTTTATGGAATAATTGCTTGAATTTCTAGTGGATTAACTAATTGAGTTCCACATTAATTTCATGGTTTTTATTGAGCATGTTTATATGCCTCCATATCGAATGACCCCAAAGTAATTGCAATAATTGAAATAATAATTACAAGATTTGATAGATAACAGTTTTATTCGACCAATTTTTTCACCTAGGTGAGCTGCGTTACTATTTATAAAGGAAAAAAAGATGAATTGATGTAATTATATTAATTATTGTCACCTTAACAAAGTCACCATAAAAAATAAGTATCCTTTACCTTGTATTGATGAATTTTTTAATCAATTCCACGAAGTCAAAATTTTTTTAAAGATAGACTTGCGTATAGGGTATTATCAATTGAAGATATACAAGAAGGATATTTCAAAAACTATCTTTAGAACTTAATAAAGCTATTATGAGTTTCCAATCATGTCCCTTAGGTTAACTAATGCTCTAATTACTTTTATAGATTTGATGAATCAAGTATTCAAGCCTTTCCTGAATAGGTTTACGATTGTTTTCATATATGACATTTTGGTTTATTCAAAGAGTAGGGTAGACATGCTTAGCATCTTAAAGCAGTATTGCAATCCTTACAAGAATATTAATTGTATGTTAAATTTTCTAAATATGAATTTTGAATAACTAGTGTCAAATTTCTAAGGCATATGGTATCCTAAAAGGGAGTTAGGGTGGGTCCTCAAAAGATAAAAATAGTATAAAATTAGTCAAAGCTTTCGTTAGTCATTAAAATTTATAATTTTCATAGATTAACAGGTATTACCGAAGATTTGTTCATAACTTCTCTAAGGTTATTATGCCACTAACTAAACTAGCACAAAAAATGTTAAGATCAAGTAGAAGAATGTATATGAAAATAGTTTCTAAAAATTGAAATTATGTTTAACCTTGACACCAATGTTAGCTCTACCCTCATACACTAAAAGATATATGATATCTTGTGATAAATCTAGAATTGGCTTTAGGTGCCTTTTCATGATAAGCTGATAGCCTGCCTTTCTTAACATTTGGAAAAGAATAAATGTAATTGCCTTATTCATGACCTAGAAATGACAATAGTAATCTTCACCTTAAAAATTTAGAGATATCACTTATATGGAGAAACCATTAAGATCTATATGAAACATGAGAGCTTAAAGTATATTTTCAATTAAAAGGACCTTAATTTAAGATAAAGTAAATGGATAGAGCTCATTAAAGATTATAATTATTTAATTCCTTATCATCCTCGTAAAGCCAATATGGTAGCAAATACCTTTAGTAAGAAATTTGTAGGTAAACCAACCAAGGCACTATCAAAGGATTAAGATGTATTATTGGCTCAGTGGTGGTTAAATCTACTTTTATGGAAAGGATGAATAATGCTTAAAAGAATTATTTGAGTTATATGGCTTTAATGAAAAAAGTAATTGAGGATTTGGAATCCATAATAGCAATTGATGAAAACAGAATGTTGTTCTATTGAGGAAGGAAAAGGAAACAAAGCTAAAGATTACCCTAATAATGTTTTAAGCTAAGGAGCAAGCTATTTCATATCTTAATGAAGTATTCCAATCTCTTCACCTATAAGCTAGAAAATTCTTATGGTAAAGTTTTGTTTAATTCCAATGCTAACCATTCTTTTGTATAAAAAGATTTATTACTATCCTTAGTAAATTCCTTAAATCAATAAGGGCATATTTGATTTCAATGGCACAAATTGATAAACCCTTAATAGCCACCTATAAGAGAAAAATTTATCTTATAATTATCATGAACATGTAAAGCTTATAGATATAGTTTTTCTTAGTATGGATGACTGTGATGTAATCTTAGCGATGGATTAGATTTCCAAATATTATACATATGCAAACTATTTTGACAAGTTTGTTACCTATTTCATTGAGGGTTCTCTACCTATTAAGTTTTAAGGAGATTGATTATGGGAAATTGTTGGCATAGTCTTAAGCATCGAAGCTTAAAAGCTAATTAAGAAATAAAGTATAACATACTTTGTTGTAATATGGCATTTGAACTAACCAATTTCTAATATTAACAATGTTCTAATAGTGAGAGAGTTTTTTGATATGTTTTCAAAAGAATTGTTCGAATTACTAACGAATTAATAAATAGTTTTATATTGATTTGATAATTAGTATTGAGAATGTTTTTCTACCTGTATATCGAATAACCCTAGCAAAACCTCAAGAATTGAAAGAACAATTGTAATATTTAATAGATAAGAGTTTTATCCAACCAAGTTTTTCACTTTAAGGAGCTCTAGTATTATTTATAAAGAAAAAGGAGGGAGTAATGCAATTATGTCTAGATTATCGTTAGCTTAACAAAGATAACATAAAAAAAGATATCCTCTCCCTTGTATTAGTAACCTTTTTTATTAACTTCAAGAAGTCAAATATTTTTCAAATATAAACATGTATGTGAGGTATTATCAATTAAAGATTGGTGAAAAAAGATATTTTGAAAAATGCCTTAGGGCTCAATTGAGCCAATTTGAGTTTCTAGTTATGTCCCTTGTGTTAACAAATGTCCTAACTACTCTTATCGATTTGATAAATCAAGTATTCAAGCCTTTCCTAGATTGGTTTGTGATCATTTTCATAAATAACATTCTTGTGTATTTAAAAAGTGAGGCAGAACATGTTCAACATCTTAGAGCAGTGTTATAGACTTTATAGGAATATTAACTCTATGCTAAATTTTTTAAGTGCAGATTTTGAATGACAAATATGGTACCCCCAAAAGAAGTTAGGGTGCTTTCTTAAAAGATAAAAGCAGTAGAAAATTAGTCAAGGCATTTATCAGTCATTAAAATTTGTGATTTCCTTAGATTGATAGTGTATTATTGAAAATTTGTTAATAATTTCCTAAAGATTACAACACTACTAACCAAATTGACATAAAAAATGGGTCAAGTTTGAGTAGACAAATGCATTTCAAAATAGTTTTAAAAATTAAAATCATGTTTGACCTTAACATTAGTGTTAGCTTTACCTCATGCATTGGAAATTGGCCTTAGTATGCCAAAGTGATAGCTTACTTTTCCTTACAGTTAGAAAAATATGAATAAAATTGCCCCATTCATAACTTCGAAATGGAAATAGTATTCTTTACCTTGAAAATTTGGAAACATCATTTGTATAGCGAAACTATTGAGATTTAAATAGACTATAAGAGCTTGAAGTATATTTTCAATAAGAAATACCTTAATATGAGATAAAAAAATGGTTAGAGCTTGTCAAAAACTATTATTGTTTAATTCTTTATCATCTTAGTAAAGCTAATGTGATTGCAGATGCCCTCAATAGGAAATCTATAGGTAAACAAATTAAATAACCATCTAAGGATCAAGGCATATTTTTAGTTTACATGGTTGTTTAATCTAGTCTTATGAAAAAGATCAAGAATATTTAGAATAATGATTCAATTTATATGGCCTTAATGAAAAAAGTAACTAAGAGAAAAATATTGGTTCTTGATTCAAGGCAATATCATTAGTTTCCATAATAAGAAAGAAAGTGAACCTATCTTCTATTTTGCTTTTTCCTTGAATTAATCTATTATTGTTTAATTCTTTATCATCTTAGTAAAGCTAATGTGATTGCAGATGCCCTCAATAGGAAATCTATAGGTAAACAAATTAAATAACCATCTAAGGATCAAGGCATATTTTTAGTTTACATGGTCGTTTAATCTAGTCTTATGAAAAAGATAAAAAATATTTCGAATAATGATTCAATTTATATGGCCTTAATGAAAAAAGTAACTAAGAGAAAAATATTGGTTCTTGATTCAAGGCAATATCATAGGTTTCCATAATAAGAAAGAAGGTGAACCTATCTTCTATTTTGCTTTTTCCTTGAATTAATCTATAAGCTAGCTTTAGGAGCAAGTTAGGATTATCTTCTCATCCTAATCATGCTTCTATAAGATCCTTATATTTTTCATAAGTTCTTAAGCTTAGAGAACATATGAGTTCCTATAATTAATTTATAGTCAAGAATTCAAAAAGAAATTCATTTTAGGATATCTTAAATTTCTTTTAGAGAAATTTGGACACACTCAAGAATTAAAGAAAGTAAATCTAGGGTTTAATTCATAAATATTAAATAATAGGTTGCTTTCTGACATTTAGGTTAGAATGCATATTAGCTTTTGATTAAGTGTTTTAAATTTCCACCATTATGATGATAGTGCTTTATAATTCATTCCTTCAATTTCTCAAAAAATTTGTTGAGATAATTTTTCTCATTTTCTTCCTTTTTCTCTTCATTCTTTCCCTTCTTGTTAGATAGATAAATATTAAGAATTAAGTTATTTATTTATTTAAGAATTTAATTAATTGATTATATAGATAACGAGGCAAAGGACTTTTGTGATCTTATCTTTTGGTTTAGTTTGTGGATTAAGACTATAAAGATTTTGAAAATTGCCTTGATGTTTAAAAATTTATATGGCCTATGTCTTCCTTATGTATCAAATTCTCTTATTGCACTTCTTCTTTATTATATTTTTGTAGTGGTACTATATTTTCTCATGAAGAAATTCAATATAACCCTAACTGTTATAATTGACCAAACCTAACTAACCTAATCTCTAAGTATGCCAACTTGCTTTAAAAGGTCTACTTTATGCTAGGCAACCTAATGAGAATTGGGCACACATTGACCCTAGACCTTTGTTATGGCAAATCTAATAGCTTTTTTACTAGTTCAACCATGATAAAGGCATAATGTTCACTTTATTGAGTCTAAAAACAAATAAAAGTGAAAATCACGTAATTAGCCAATCATGCATGCTCTCGTTATTAGCTCAAACATCATGTTAACTGCCATGTCTAAGCCTATAAATAATCTAAAGTACATATCTTTAAGCTAATTGTATTCATTGTTGTTAGTTTATTTCTCTTAGAAACCAACTTGAGCATCAGAATGTGTCATTAGAGTTTATAAATTTTTTTAAAATTTTATTATGTGTTAAGAAAGAGGAATAGCTAATTAATTTTTGTAAAATAGATACAATAGAATGAAATTTCATGTGAAATGGAAAGATTATAGTTGGAAAAATAAATAAAAAATTAAGTGAATGAAAATAAATTATTGAATGAGTTAAAAATGAGAAACTTAAAATAACTAATTGAGAATAAGTGTGTTGAGTAAAAAAGTTAAAGGTTTTGAGTATTTAAAAGTGAGTATGAATGAGTGGGGAAAATATAAATAGAAAAAAGTTGATAAAATATAAGAATATAAGAGTCGTTCTAAGCAAAAAAGGTTTATAAGATATTCAATGATAGAGAATGAGGCAGTAATTAACTATAGCAATTTAGTTACATTTTGGCTTGACATAATCGATATAGCTTAAGATAGGCAATTGATAAGTAAAAAACAAAATTTACTTTTTTCTAAAATGACCCTATTATTATAAACTTAAACTTTAGCCTACGGGTCACTATTCTTTATTTTCCTAATCCAACTTCATTCTTTCCTTAATTTTTTAATCTTTTCCTTTTTCCTTCTTTATGATCTTCATCAATCAAGTTACTTAGGAGTAATTTCTTATCAAATTCTTCACATAAACATGGTAAGGCCTTTATGGCAACTAAATTTTTCATAGTTTTCCTTGAATTTAGGGGTATTTAAGCATATAACTCAAAAGAGGAAAAACTAAACCCTAACTTGGAATGTTTGTAATTTTAGTTAATTAGGATTAAGGAATAACAAATCTAACCTTTTTAAACCTTCTCTATGTTAGGTGAGTGAACTATCTCACTCCGTTTTGAGCATTTGATTAGTTTTTTATTTAGTTAGGTTTATATTTTTAGTATTGATGATAATATCTATAAATTTTGTGTGAGTATTATTAATGATGGAAATAACTTGAATAAAGTGTTAAGAATGTGTATTGATGATTTGGTGAAGATTAGTTAAGTGACAAATAAGTCTAGATGAATTTGAAGGTGGATGAATAGTGATTTCATAGGCATTCTATAGATTTTGAGGTTGTAGTCAACCATATGGCCTCTTCCATATGCATACAATAAAGTTTTTTGGTTTTCAAAATAGTGTAAAAAGAAGTGCTTTGAATCATTGCTATTTAACTTGGACCAATTCTAAAAAAATCAAGGCATTTTAAATTGTTTATTGATATGAAGAAAGTCAAAGAAAACCTCTACTCTCTTTTGGATCCAAGAAAGAGCTCTCAAGGATCTTTTTTCCTTTTGAAAGATAGAAAACAAAACAATCAACTTATTAATATTGGAAGACCAAAAGGATTTTTCTCTTATAATTAAGTATATGTAGTTGACTATGAAGTTAGAATGACCTTTAAAACTTTATAATCAACTATGCTAAAATAAAATTGTTATGTTGACTTTGAGGGTTATAACTTCTTTATCTTACATTCATTTTTAACAAATCACTTATTGTTAAAAAGGTAATTAAGTTTACTTTCAAATGAACTAATTTCATGTTAGAATCTTATGTATATTTTGAGATATCATTAAAATAATGAATAAAAGTTAGGAATTCTAGATTGTAAAAATTTGAATTTTAGGGAAAGTTTTTTTTAAGGTCATGACTCATCCATATCTTGATAATTTTAAGTAAATCGCTAGTCCATGAAAAGTTAATTGAGTCTATTCCTTTATGAGACAAGACCATATAGTGGACTATACTTACTTTAAGTTAAGATATCATATTATAAAAAGGAACTAAGGCATGAGTTAGAGATATATAAGGTTAATATTGTTACTTAGCCTCATTAAAGTGGTTTTGATAATAACAAAATATTTTAATGCTCTTAGATTTAGCATTTGATCAATTGAAATCCTAATATAAAAAATAAAGATTGAAAGAGATTAAAGATTGAAGTACATATTTAGTTTAGTTAGGATTCTAGTTAGGATCATAAGATTAAATTGTATAAGAGGAATTAATCGATAAGGGGTTTAGGTTTTTCATGAAAATGCTAAGTTTAATCTTATGTCAAAAGGCTTTTAAAAATGAGGTTGAATTATTTTTTAAAAATAAAATTGTATTTTAAAATGGCAATTTTTGAAAAACTAGAAAAAAATAGGGTATAAATCGGTTAACCAATCAATTTCAAGGATCTAGAGAGCAAATTGGAATACTTGAATGGATTAACTAATTGATTATAAGCATCCGGAAAGCATGTTGGATAACTAGAATCAATTGACTAATTGATTCCAGAGATTGAGAGAGTAAGTGGGGCAAAATCAATCAATTAACCAATTGATTCAATGTTTCAATTTTTCAAAAATCAAGTTTTACGAATTAATTAATGTACTTGTTGATTAACATATATTTTTTATTTAAAGCCAAATGTTTTAAAAGTCAGAATCGGTTGACCAATCAATTTTCAACATCTAGAGTTGAATGGAGGTTTGGTAAATCAATTAACTAATCAATTCACCATGTATTGAATCCAAATTGTATAGTTGGGTGAATCGATTGACCAATCAATTCACTGTAACTTTTTTAAAAATTTGCAAGTAACTTGAATTGATTGATTAAACAATTCACTAGGCACCTAATTACCCTGTAATGGCTATATTTTTTTATAACATATTTTTTTCCTTTCTAACCTCTATATAAAGGCTTCCTTTCAATTTGAAAATATAAAAAGATGTTTTCACTATTACATAGATATAAGAAACTTCATTTTCTCTCATTTAAAAACCTAAAAATCCTTTGAGCCTATTTGATTCAAATTCCTTTCTTAGTGCTTCACTATATAATCGAACTTTTAGAGTTTGCAAGCTACATTCTTAAATCCAAATCATACATTTATTGTATATTAGGATAAGGTATCCTTAGTAACATCAAGAATGTCAGATCTCTTGATGGACAAAAGGTTTAAGAAAGGATTCTCAAAAGGATTTTACAAGAAAAGTAGAGACTTGTATTGAGATTTTTTCAAATGCCCTTAATTTTGAAAAGATAGTAAATTAAAGTTCAAATCCAAGTCAGAAAGACTTGGTAGTGGATGTGCATCTTAGAGTGTTAAATTTTCAAAGTTGGAATTATTATAAATAGCAGTGTTTGAATCTCCTCTTTTGTATCTCTCTATTTACTTATATTGTGCTTTATTTTTTTGAAATTTATTGTTATGTTGAGTTTGCATTAACTTGTTAATTAGTTTTATTCTTGAGTTATTTGTTAACTCACATTATGATTATTATGCAAAAAGTTTTTAAACCCAATTGGCCCCCTCTCGGGTAAAATACTGAATAATGAATATAAGATGATATGTGATAAATATAAGTTAGATACATGAATAATAAGAATGCAATGAGGTATAATAGAGTGGCAATGTTCTAGTTAAGTTGTAAATTGTATTGTAATGTCATTAATAATGTGTGACCATATTAAAAGTTATGATGATATTGTGATGGTTATGTTATAATTTAAAATAAGTATATATATACATTATTGATATTAATTAGAAGAATTAAATTATGTAATCATGTGAAAAAGCATGAGATAATTATGAAATTGAATATATGTATGAATGTTGTTATTGAATTAAGATAATTGAAATGCTAGTTAAGGTGCTTATATTATTGTGACTTATGTACTAAAGCTTCATGCTAGCTTGTTATGGTTAGGCCGTAAAATGATCATAGGAAGATAAAATGAGATCTTGTTATGATTAAGCCCCAAAGTGGCTATGGAAGGACAAGTTTGAAGTTTGCTATAGTTAGGCTATAAAGCGATCTAAAGACATAAGGAAATTTACATAATTTTCTTATATTATCTATTACTAAATATTAATGTTGTGTTATGATTAATAACATGAAACTATAAATGCAAATGTATTTATCTTTCAAAGCACTCTTCCTTACAAATTAAGGTTAAAAATGGATAAAGAAGAGTAATAAGTATTATGCTTATGACTATGGCCTAGTAAATATGGGTAGAGGTAGTTGTGCCATTATAATAAAGTTATATGATGAATGAAATTAAATACACTAAATGTTGAGTAATATAAGTGGTAAACCAACTAGTATACTTCTTAAAGACTAAGATTGTTTGAATATGTTATCATTGCCTCATAAATTTTATAAAGGTTAACTTTTGACATTGTTTATATGATGACATGCATTGTAAGATCTTCTGTATGCATAAGTATAAATATGAACTTGTGTTAATTATTATTACAATGCCATTATGTATTAATTAACTTAATTAACATCGATGATGATGATGAGGAGGAGTTGGAAATGAATAATGATATCTTGTAAACATTTTACTCTATTTCTTAGGTCTCAGGTTATTATGGTTAGGTTACCATATGGCTTTAAAAGGATAAGGTTAAAACTTATTATGGTTAGGTCACTATATGGGAATAGAAAGACAAGGTGGGAGCTTGTGAAGGATGAGAGTGAAGGGAGTTATAAGAAATATTTACTATCATGAACCTAAGCTGATTGTAATTAGCATGGAACTTGTTACTCAATTTCCATAAGCCTAATTCAATATATTCATTGCATTATTAGATGACTAGTTAGAAATGAACTTGAATACAAGGGGTAAAGGGTTAGTTAAATGCATATTATAGTCTAGCAAAAGTTTATAAATTTGTAAAAGAAGTTATGATTGCTTATATTCCTCTCTTGAGAAAAATAAGCCACCCTAACTAACTCAAAAGAATAAATATTCCATGTTTGTATCCTCTACCTATACCTTTACATATAATACGGTCCAAAAGATATCATAGCTATAAATATCTAATGCTATCATTAACCAAATTGAGAGGTTTTTTAGTGATCTAACTTAGAGAAGGTGAACATAGAGGTTTAATTTCAGGATTTACAAAATAAATCATGAAAGAATAAGTCTAGGACTTAATAAATAAATACTCTAAATAAATGAACATATAACACACTATCTTACCAATCGAGCTATTCTTTAAAAAAACATCACATAAGAAAATCAATGAGCTATCATAACATTATATAACATTATAGTCATATCACAAGTTAGGAAGATCAATAGTAATAACATTCATTTTATCACATAAGTAATAACAATTGCAAAGATAAATACTTGCATCCACCTTATGATTCTCGGGTTATCTTTATACCTTTCATAAACTTTCCATCTTAATCTTTTTAAGGTCTATCTTATACCCTCGACAAGCATATTATTAAGATTTTTTCATTTGATATTCATATTATCTATTTCATATTTCTCAATTCATAACTATCACAAAGCTTTCAATATTAACAAGTGGCCATATGCCATGTTTACTCTAATTGTCATGCAGTGCCATGACTTTATGCATGACCACATATCATATTGCACTTACAATTTTATAAATAAGATTGATTATTTATTTGCCATATGTTACATTAGGTTTGAGTTATCATCTTAATTCATAAGCCATAAAATAATCCCAATTGAACATAAATCATGTTATCATAGCTATACATTTGCATTGAAAAAATGAAAACCCTTACCAAAAGTTTTTATAACAATTCTATGATCAAATATTTGTTAGGGAACTTATTCATGTTGATTACAATGTTAAAATGTAAAACAAGACTAAGAGAATCACTTACCAAATTGATTCAAGATGCATTTTTTGATTTGAGAAAGGAATAATTGATTGTATAATTGGTTCTCTTACCCAAATGTTACTTTTAGATAAGGGAAATTGATTATACACTCGATTCATTTATCAATTGCATTTTTGGGCATAAGAGAATCAACTGTAGAATTGATTCTCCTACCTAAATATTGCTTCTGATGAAGGAGAATTGATTGTATAGTGAATTCACCTATGAGTATCTTCAATTATGCAAAAAATTTCCCTATTTATCCATTATAAATGCCTTTTAAAACTCATTTACTACTTACTAAATCTTCATTTAATCATAAATATACATATATAACTAACAATTCATATAAATCAAACTCTATATACATTCATACTTTAACAAATCAAATAAAACTTAATGTGTATGCAAAACATACAATTTTAATCAAATCAATGGAATTTAATTAGAGTATTCACTCATTTAATATAAACGAGATTGCTATGAAGAAAAATTGAAGATCTTTTAATACTAATCATATTAAAAATTAATGTTTTTTAAGTTAAGGTTTGGAAACCCTCATGAAATCAAATAAATATAAAAAATGATCATCAATTAAAAGAAAATAAGGAGTAATCCTATTGAAGATAATATTCTTACCTCATTTAGATGAAGAAATTAAAAGAAGATTAGAGTTCCCTTACTTAGTTTGTTAAAAATGATGAAGTAGAGTGGAGAATGTTAGGAAAATTAGGAAAAGATGATGGAAATAAGGGAAAATTTATGGTTGTTGTTATAAAATAGGCTGATGACCTTTCTAAAAACTTTTTTCCTAAATATCTTCCATACTTTATGATTCTATTTACCTTTCCTCATTCGATTTTTATAAAGATTTATATTCATTTTTTCATTAAGTTATCAAATTTATTTTCTTTCCTAATTTATACTAGAGATTTTGGACTAAACAAAATTTATTAGTAATTAAATTATGCCTCTACTTAAAATAAATTCTAATTTGTTATATTTTAAAAAAGGTATAACATTTACATTCTTTTCTTTTATTCTTTCATTATTTTATGATGTTATTGTATGTTGTTGGATATGTGAAATTTTGATATATGTAATTATCTTACAAAAGGACTTCTCTCTTATAAATTGGATTAATAATAGATGAAGATAAAGTAATAAACAAATAAAAGATGTGCATGATTGTGACCCAATGTAGTATAAGATTATCTATATTCTTTTTGTTATAAAGGCTATTTATTGAGGAAGTTATCTCTTTTTCTCTAGTGAAGGTATGAAAGTATGGTCATTAATTAAAATGAAACCCTTGGCACTAATGGGTATGGGTGATTATAGTCATTTACATTGAGATTGTTAGAAATTAAATGGTATTATGTGAGACTTGGATGCATAGATATCCCTATTCTTCTTATTTCTTAGTATGCGTATGGTATAACTCTATATTTATATTTGTGCCTATGAAGGGTGGTTTGTGGTACATGTGAATATGTACACTTGAGGTATAGCATGAACAAGTACAAATAATTAGATATGCCATTGAATGACCCCATAGGTTTGAGGGGATGTGAATTGATAACGTTATTGTATACTAATCTATTCCTCTAAAAGTTATAAAGTTTATGAGCCCTATATCTTATGTAATAAAGATATCACTTCTAACTATTCAATGTTGCATTGTTTAAACTATGCATTATAGGGAAAGGAAAGTAAGTTTAGTCAATAAAAGTTAACTATTTCTCTTGAAATTTTATCAATTTTAATATTAAATGATTATTCACTCACGAAATCTCAATCTTATCTTTGTATATGTATCCTTTTATAGATTTTTGAACATAAGTATCCTCTATCACCAATTTAGTGTTGGGCCTTTAGCAAATTATTAGGTATGGCTTAGGTAGTGTTAGACATTTAGTCATAAACGTCGGGGCTTAAATCTTTAAAGAATAAATTAAGTTATGAATTAATTTTTTTAACTTTCTCTTAATATATGGAAGATGGTTATGAACTATTCCACATACATTAACATGATGATATCAAATATGAGTTAAACTAGTAGAAATTGGGAAATAAGTTCCATACCAGTCATGATTGGAGGTGGGTTATGATAGAGTGTGCTTATTGAACCACTTTTGTTATGTGTTGCTAATAATTCATTACTATAGTCTATAGGATATTTCAATAAGTTAGCATTTTCAATCATTTAGTGTTGTCTATAGTATACTTAGTTATAATAACACCTACCTAAATTTGAAATGTCTTATGCAAAAAAATTTAATTAATTCTAAAAAGGAAAGGTAAAAATTTTACATGGAAGGCTTGTAGATTAAGTTTAGTGGAAAATGTTTTTAAGTTAAATATGATTAAGGGTGAGTATGTAAGTGTAAAAGAGACATAGGAAATTATTTCCCATTTTATTATTAAGGTTTTAACCTTTTATTTTTCTTTATTTTAGTCTTTCTTCTCATTTTCCTTAATATCCTACCTCTCATCCTCTCTTTCCCTAAATTATACAAGGGTAACTTTAATCATCCTTATATACTTATCCTTTCCTTAATTCAAGCAAGGTAATAAATTCAATTCCTCAATCTTTATGAAACATCTTTCTTACTTTTTTTTAATTATGGGAATTTAAAGGTCTTAAATTCAAATAAGATTTTAGAGCCTTAACACTGAAATTCTTAGTTTTTTAATGTTTAGGAGTAACTAATTATCAATCTTACCATCAATTATTTCCTTCATAAATTGTGAGTAACATTCTAACCAAACTGGTGAAATTTTGAATGAATTTGTTTGATTAATTTAAGTTTTTGCATGTATTTGCATAAGTAAAAAATAAATGATATAGAATGGTTTTCTATGTGAAGCATTTATGGGAATTAGTACATAAAATGTTATTTTGATATTGTATGGTGGTCGAATTATATAAAATTATATAAATGATAACATTTAATAGGATTTACTTGTATACAAACAATGATAATTTTCACCAAAAAATGCAAAAATTTATATGTGAATTGATTTATTGGGGTTAGTATGTAAAAATCTAATCCTTGAATTGACCCTTAATAGAAGTAAAACTAAGTAACTAAGTTAAGTAGGGAGTCAATTCAGCCTACATTAAATTGTTTCTCAAATCAATTCATGACTTATTGAATCAAGTTAGATAGCTTGAATCAATTTTCAAATAAATTCATGCTTTATAGAAACTTATTAGAGGCTTCAAGTTGTTTTTGGAATCAATTCATGAAGCTAAACTTCTAATTTTTCCTATGAGACCCTACTACAAAGGATACTTTTGACTTAGTCACACGGTATATCATGTGAAATAGGTAGGGTGAAGTTGTAACCATATTTTAACATGTGAATTATTGTTATGAAATAAAGTGCACTGTATAATACTATGTTAGACAAAGAATAAAAAGTATTGCTACTATATAAAGATATGTTAGGTTATGGCTATAATATGTAATAATGATCATGATTATTATTATTATTATATACATATGCTATGTGGAAATTAATTATATTCATATTGGTATTTTGTTTAAGGCTTTTTTGGCTTTATATGTATCCTTATGTTATAATTGTTGGGAATTCGGATTATTACATGTAGCGGAATTTCAAAATTTTGATCCGAATTCTACCTAGGATCCATGCAAAAAGCATAAGTCAATGATTAGGGTTTTACCTATTGGGCACTCGTGTTTCTACTGATCAAAACTTGAGAGTGGATGAGTCAAACACCGGCCGGAAGGTACAGCGTCTCTACGGTATCCACACGGAGTGAACAACGACCTCTCACTCTCCACGAATCTGCTAGGATGCGTTTTTCTCTCTAAGAATTAGGATTGGATGTTTTCTTAGTGATTTAGGGTTTATATGGAAGCTTTGAACGTATTGTAAAAGTGCTGCCCTCAAGTCCCTTTTTATAAAACTTAGGCAAGCTATAATCCTAGTCCTACTAGGATAATGCTTCCAAAATCCTAATCACACTTAACAACTCATCTTATCCTTATCCTAGAGATAATAAGAAGAGATAGGACTTATCTATTAATTATCTAATATTAGATAATAATATTATCTCATAATATAAATATCTTAATTATTAAATAATTGCATATAGTTATTAAATATCAAAATAATATTATCTCATAATATATTTATCTAATATCTGATAACGTAATTATTTGATATTACTTTAATATTAAATAATATCACATAATATATATTACATGAATTTATTATTCTTAATAATAATATATATATGCACGAAAATAAGTCTAATTAATTGGATATTAATATAATTAAAATTCAATTAATTATTATCTTATTCCTACTCTTTTTGTGTGACCCTGTAGGTTCTTACTACGTTAATAATGACTCATTATTGAGCCATAGACAGTTAGCGGTATCTAGCAATACATCACTGTCACTCAAGTAGTAAGAATGTTTGTGACTCGATATCCACTTAATACATGACCAACGTTTTGCATCATAACCCTTTTGTAATAATATCCAAATTGAACTGGAGGCATGGAATGTGTCATCCTCGTCAATGTTCAATTTATATTTCTTGATACTAAGTAGACTTAAAATAAATTATTAATATCACATGTTAATTCAATTGAGCATGACCATGCATTTCTAAGTCTCACTCAATTAAGGGGCCCAAGGATATTTCTCTTTTATACAAGAGTAACAAAATTCCATCTACATCACTCACTTCCCTCTGCACGATTTATGACACATCCAATCAATGCCCTACTTGTTATCCTAATTAAAGGTGACATAGGACAATATTAAAGTGAGTAATTCCTCATGTAGGGAACCATAGTGACTTCAGGTCAAAGGTTTATGTATATTTGTGATCATATGAGAATAACTTATGACACGTTTATCCATGCAATATTCTCATAATGGGTCAGTCCAATACATTGTTCACTAGCAATGTACTCATGTATTGGCTTGATATCACATATCCATGATTCGTAATCATCAGTCACTATACATGCTAATCTTGATGTATTATTACTATCCTTTTCGTAATAATACTTGACTAGGGGCATTTTAGGAATAGCAAAGTTATTCTAAGGATAATTATTATATTAAGTTATAAATTATGCATAATAATAATAAAAATAAAATATAATAATTAAATTGCCTAAAAATATAATACATTGTGTATAACTTCAATCATCTATATGATTGGTTCTAGGACATACACCAACAATAATTATGAAATTAAAATACAAATTAAGGAACTTGTTATTTTAATAATTGTGATGAATCATATAATGTATATGATTTGATGATATAAAGGGTGATGACATTAATATTGTGGCTTTATGCAAGACTTATCTTATGATTTCTTTCATAAGTTAGGCCTTATCTTATAGCATGCCTTATAATGGTACTAATTAAAATTTATGTGACATATATATGCATCTATGTATTCATTTAAACACATATATACACATCTTTAATCATATATATTTGCTCGCACACTTTAATGTATAACTATGCATATATTTACATTCTTAAAACTTGTTGTCTAAAAAAATTAGTATATCTTTTAATATACTAAGACCCATTACATGATATTTTTGCATGAAGAAGCCTTATGTGTCAAATTTTCAACTATTCATCAATTAGGTTTTTGTAAAAAAAGTTATGACTTAATTACTACATGTAGGTCACTATAGTGTAGCCTAGGAATTTTCCTATATTACAAAAATTTCTAGCATTTATTGGTTAGGAATTTATTCATGGAATTTTTATGAGTTATAGCTCAAATGCCTATTATACACTAATTTTAACCATTTAACAACTGGGTTTTCCTAATTATCGAGGGTCAGTGAGCATAATTATACCTATAATTTCCCTTATTTTTATAAAAATTATGGTATTAATTGGTTATGAATTAAGTTATAAAATTCATGTAGGTTAAATTCCAAGATGTTTACTTTTCAAATCTTTTAACAATTCATCAATTGAATATTCTTAACTTATGTTATAGTTAAAATACCATTGGTGCATAAAAATTCTATTATTATGAGTTTATTTTCAAATCACCCTAAAGGGTTAGTTTGACTTTCACCTTGTGAATTAATTATAGGTCTAAACTTTAATATTGGTTACCTTTGCCCTTTTCCTTCTTCGAAACATAAAGGATCTTGTTTCAAGCTTCTCCTAAAATACCTAATCTAAATATCTCTCAAAGGCTCTTATTGAGTTAATCTTCATTCTTATGCCTATCTTTTGTTACATTTGTCTTTTAGATAATACCATAATCTTTTATGTAATTTTTGGATCATTACACTTGGTTCATATTTTTTAGCATGAATTAATTCAGAAATTAATTGGAATCAAATGAAAACTATTTGTAATATGATAAATTGATTCATGAATCAATCACCTTATGAAGTTTTGCAAATTTTCTATGAATTGTAGTCTTCATTAGAGATATTTAGCTACAAATCTCATTCATAACCTCAAATGGTTCAACCAAACCTTCATAATTCATAATAAAATAATTATATCAATAAGAACTATCATAAAAATCATGATTTTCAAGATTAAAATGTAAAATCATTCCAAATTTGTATAAAACCCTATATTCACTAAAATACAATGAACTAAATGAAATTAAATAAAAGTTCAAGTTGAATGCTACTTACAAGTTGGAAAAGTAAAGTTTGGAATGAAATTAGTTAATTAAATAAAGCAACAATAAATTAAAAGGTGACAAATCTAGAGTTAGGGTTTAAAACTTCCTAGATATAACTTAACCAAATTCCTTGCCAAATTCTCTTATAAATGAAAGGATTTCAATAAGGAAATTTGTAAAGATTAAAAGTGTCAAGAGTTCTTTACTTTGAATGCTTAAAAATGATGATGAGATGAAGGTGGAGAGAATATGCTTCTGGTGTAAAAGCTTAAGAGTATGAAAAATAATGGTGAGGAAGTAACAAGAATGCTTTTATAAAGTAGCGCTCATCAAAGGAAAAATGGAAAAAAAGAAACATGAACCCCTTATCTTTCCTTAATTAGACAATTTTATCTTATAAGGCCACACATTAGCTTTATAAATAATGTAGCATTAACATTTGTATTATCACGCCATCTTTTAAGATATTCATTTAATTCACAAAAGTTCAATAAGAATTTATATACCTAACAAACTAATTAAATTTCTAATTCATAATAATAAATTCAAGCATTTTAATGATATGATTTAAATTACTATCACTCTAATATGTTTAAATATGAACTAAATTGGCAAATTACTAAACTTGATAGTATTTTCCTTTAAAAGAATTTATATTTAAATTCTTGTAAGCATAATATAAGTCTTTTAATTAACAAGTATGGCATGAGTCTAGGTTTTGTAATTTACTAAATAGTATGGGATGTTTTTGCTATATGTCGATTTTAAGTTCCCAATTAGCTTTTTCTTCATCATGGCATCCCTAAAAAACCTTTATTGTTAGTACCTCATTTGATCGTAACTTCTAAATTTGGTAATTAAGAATCGTTACTGGTCATTCCTCATATGTCAATTTTATGCATAACTGAAGAACCTCTTCCTTAATAATATGAGTGACATTGAGTACATATATTTGAAGAATAGACATATGAAACACATGGTGAATGGTTCATAAATTGCCAATAAGTTATAATTAATAATCTATTGCTTCTACACATTTAGTGATCATCAAAGGCCTAAAGTAATAAAGCATTTATTTACCTTTCTTACCAAATAGCATAAGTCTCCTTTATTAGAGAAACCCTAAGGATAACTTAGTTTCCTTCTTAAAACTGTAAATCCTTTTTTCTTTTATTTGTAAAAGGCTTATGTTAATCTTATGTAATCTTCAATTGATTTCGAATACTCAATATATTTTCCACTGTTATTAGATTAAGTTCTAAAAGTTTAATCCTACATAGTTCAAATCATCCCATCAATGATTGCCCATATAATGATTTAAATAGGCCTAACTTTATGTTTGATTAATGGCTATTATTATTAGCAAATTTCACTAGTGGTAGGTATTTTTCCCAATTCCCTTCAACCTAAAGGCACATTCTTTAAGCATGTCTTCCAATACTTGAATAGTTTTTTCTATTTATCTATCTATTTTGAGGTGGGAGATTATACTAAGTTTTTTAGTTTTATTGAAAAGATTGCTAAAAATGGGCAGTGAATTAAGTATTTCTAATTGATATGATGGTTACAGGGACTCTAGGGAATAAGATTATTTAATCTAAGCTTAATTAAGCATACTATGTTGCCATGTATATGGTCTTAATGGGTAGCAAATATATTGGCTTAGTCAATTGAATAGTTATTAACCTAATGGAGTTATAGCCTTTAGGATTCTTAAGTAAGTCAATAAAAAAATTTATAGTCATATACTCCCATTTCCATTTTAGGACTTGCAATGGTTGATTCAAACCTATATAAAAATTTTGATTATATACTCTAACACATCTTTTTGTATCACCTTCCATCAAAAAGCTTTTTTTATAGATCATGATACATTTTAGCCATTGATTTGCACGTCGCAATACACCAAAATTACATTATGTTGGTTTGTTGAAAATAGTATAATATAATGAGAAAATCTAAGTCATACCCTTATGATTCTTCGAACTATCTTTTCTGAATTGACTTACTAATAATATTTATACAATTGTTTATATTATTTTTGCATAAAAAAATAAAAGAAATAGATAAAATAGATGCAAACAAAATGTAATGCGAATACGAACAATAATGTAGAATGTAGTATGAGTGCAATATGCAAAATTATCTAGAATACAAAATTATAGAGTTTTGTAATTTAAAATTGAAATAAATGTATTAAATAAAGGAAAACATAAAATAAATAGTAAGAAGAAAATTAATATAATGAAATATGCAATTCAAGGGATTAAGAACTCTAGTTTAAATTAATAAAAAATTAATTGATATTTGACTTTTCTAATTTATTTTTCAACCTTAAATTACTTAAAACCTCTACGATAATTCATGAACTCTATGCTAGATGATTATCTAGTATTTGACCAATTAAGATTAGCCAAATTAAGCAATCATTATAATTCCTAAGCTAGATTAAAATTGATTTAAAGATAGAATTCAATTAAATTAGAAAATTAAATTAAAAACCTCCAAATTAATCCCTTAACATTTTGCTCCTATATGCAAAACTATGATTAACCAGCTATAATTTAACATTAAAATAATGAAAGATTAGAAATCACAAGAATGAATACTAATTATACCAAATCAACATCTAACATATGTAATTTCAAGAAATCAATACAAGTAGTTAGGGAAAGAGAAAAATTAGTAAGAAAAAGTCAACATTATAAATTATGATCCTATAATCTAGTAGAAAAGAGCCTCAAAATCCTTGAATTAACTCTAAATTTATCCTTTCATAGTTAGCAAACATAAGTTGGAAGAAAAGAAAGAAAATTATATTGTTATGTAGAGTGTAAAGTCTAATTTCTAATTTATGTTCTTACCCTTATACCTGACTTAATTATCTTAAAACTCTATTAGACCTAAGTTCTATATCTCTTAAGATTATAAGAATGGGGCTTTCCTAATTTTCAAAAGTTTAGAACCTATTTTTACAAAATAATTAACTCTAAGAGTTACAAAAGTGAATTCTCACAACTTTAACTTCTAACCATTATAAGACCATTAAAATAATATAATTGGGCAAACCATAAATATTAGGTCTTATAAAGATTCAGGCACTGATTTCACTTTAATTGAACCTCTGTAACTCTAAATATGATCTAAAAATCGAAATTGGCTTACTTGGGACAAAAACGGAGCTTCAATTTCTCAATTAAATAAGGGTTTCAACAAGTTTAAATTGGGCTTTGACCAAAACATCATAGTTATAGATCTTTCTTTGAGGTTTCTTATCATATAAAGATTACTCCAAACTGATATCCAGAAAAAATAAAAAGTGTCAAAATCCAACGTTAACTAAATAAATTTAACAAATATAACATATTAAAAGATATGAAATAGGAGGAAATAATATAGTAAATATTTTTTTATCAGTTATCCTTAAATGTATAGTGTAATAGGAGCAATAAACTTAGTGTAATAACTCATTTCTTTCATTTAATAGAATCCATAAATGCCCTTGGAACTTGAGTACATCTCTTTCATTTACATTAAAGTCACTGCTTTGGTAGACAATTGCCTCTTATACTAAGGTAAGGTGTTGAGAATCATTTTTTTAAGGCTTCTTAATTCTATCCACTAATATAAATTATATGGCTACTTATGTTGGCAACCTATTGAAATCACTAGATTGAATTTTGGCTATGTTACTTTATAATTTCCCATTCATGGCTTCCACTACAACATTCTATTTGATAATGTTATGTAGAATTAATCATAATCGTTAACAAGCTTTATGCATTTTTTTTATCTCAAGTTCAAGTCCGTTTGCTCAAAAAAATATTTCAAGTTTATAATTCATATATATCTCATATGTCCCATATTTTAAAAAAAGTATTTCCATATTATTAAAGCAAATACCACTATAACCATTTCTAGATTATGTGTTGGGTAGTTCTACTTATGCTTTTCTAGTTGTTAGCAAGCATAATAATGATTTTTTGGTTTTGCATCAATACACAGTTGAATATTAATTTTAAAGCTATCACAATATACTATATATCCATTAATGCAAAAAGGCAAAGTTAAGGACACCTTTAATCTTTGGAAGCTATTTTCATATATGATGAACCATATAAATTGAACCCTCTTTTTATGTCAATTAGTCAATAGCATAACCATCCTTGAAATATCTTATGTAATATCTTATGAGCTTAAGGAAGTTTCAAATCTCTAAAATTGTAGTGGGCTTTAGTTATTAGTCTATAGCCTTAACTTTTTTGAGATCTACTTAAACTCTTTCTTAGGACTCCACATACCCTAAGAACTCTACACTAGTGATTTAGAATTTACATTTAAAGAATTTTGCATATAACTAAAGTTTCTACTAAATTTGTAACACAATCATGAGATGTTAAGCATGCTCATTTTTGCTCCTTGAGTACATTAAGATATTATCTATAAATATAACCATAAATTTTCTTAAAATTATTTAACACTTTATTCATTAAGACCATAAAAGTAATTAAAGGATCGGTTAACCTGAAGGACATGACGAAGAATTTAGGATGACTATACCATGTCCTAAGGTTGTTTTTAGTATGTCTACCTCTTAAATTTTCAACTAATGATAACTAGATTGTAGATCTATTTTTGAAAAATAATTTTCATCTTGCAACTGGTTAATCTAATCTTCAATGTAGGCTAAATGGTATTTTTTTATTAATGGTTACTTTGTTCAATTACTAATAATCTATGCATATCCAAAAAGATTCATCCTTTTTTTTTACAAATAAAATTAGGGCTTCCTAGGGTGATGAGTTAAGATAAATAAACCCTATTATTTACTAATTCTTGTAATTGTATTTCAATTCTTTTAATTTCATCGAAGGTATCTAATAAGGATGCATAAAAATTGGTTTGGTTGTAGGTACCAAATTAATATTGACCTTAATTTCTCTATTAGATAGTAATCCAAGTCACTCTTTTGGAAATGCATTTAGAACCTTGGGCCTACATTTTTGGGTCTTAGAAATTAGATTTGGGCTTCCAAGAATGAGGCCAAACTAGCTTAATATTAATAAAAATTATCTATTTAAAAAGATAAAAAGGATTTATTATAAATTAGCCTTAAATTTTTATTTTCTTGCATTTTTATCCTTACAATTTTAGATATTTTTAGGCCTTATTTGGGCCCTTATTTCTGAACTTCCATATACATTTTAGGCTTAAATATAATTAATTTAAGTCATTCAATGGATTTTTAAATTAATTTGCTAAGTTTTGGGCTCAATTTTTCACTTTTCAGTTTACCTAGGTTTTAGAATTCTAGCAAATTCTTATGCAAATTTTCCTAAACTTATTATTATATTTTTAATTGAATTTTTATCTATTTTAAATCTTAATAAAATTCACATAAAAATTATAATTATGCTCGCACCAAAATTACTCTTATAATTTTTCTAAATTTCACCTGATTTTTCTACCTAGATTTTTAATTCAGGAGTTTTCCTACTTAAAATTTCTCTATAATATTTCTTAGGATATTAGACAAACACCACCATATTGGACACCTTAGCTTCTTAATGGGTTAAGGTAAATGCTTTTGCATGATTTCCCCTTACATTCATCCTTTTGTTACTTCCATCATTACTACATTTCAAAATGGCTTTATTTCCCGTAGGAATAGTAAAGTGTGTCATTTATGCCCTCTATTAAGGAGTGGTATAGCTAGCACCATAACTAAAAGGGTTTTTAAAACATTCCTTTACCTTATAAACAATTAGGCTACACTGAAAACATATAATATTGTTCTTATTATATAAACCATTATACTTGTTATTGTATTAGACACATCAAGCTAATTCTTTTTAAAATTAACTTTTCATTAAAAGGTATTAATATGCACAATATCTTTGGCATTATTTTCTCTTATATTCTATCTTTTGAGGGTGTATTTGTGCTTATTTAGGTGAAACTTGCCTTGTTCCATAATTGGGTTATAATTTTAGAATGTTTATTGAATTATTCAATTAATGTTAGATTTTGGTACTATGTTAAGTTTTTAGCTATAATCTAAGTTCTAAAAATCTAATTAGGTTAATATTTATTTTTTTAGAAATCTAAAAAGAAGCTTTACAACTTTCATGTTTTAGTTAGACCCTAGCTCAAACATTTAGAGGTTCATATTTGGTTAAGAAAAAGATCGAATGTTATTGTTTAGTCTAGCCTAACCTCAGCAATTTGGCAATTAATGGGTCTTCAGGGGTCTAAATGGTGTCAAACTAACTCCCAGGATCACTTAAGATCCAGTCCAACATATTTTAAAACACATTTTAATGAAATTATGAAGTTTTAAGGGGTTTATAGTAGCTAAAGTGATAAGGGATTTTATTATGGTAAACACTAGTAGTATTTTAGTTTATAAAATAGGTTTTAGACTTTCAAATTAAACATGTCGTACTTATTTTAATTAGGTTTTATCCTTCAAAAATCAAATATATAAAGTTCTTAATCTCTAAAAATAGACACAACACATATTAAATTACTTTCTCTTTTTCTCTAAGTTTACTTATAAACCACCATAAGTGGTTGATTTCTTTTGATAGTTTAAGGGATTAAAACTTAAATTTAGTTTGATTTTAATACCTTGCTCTTAATTTTACTTTTGATTTACTTATCATTTATTTTTATGCTTTTATTATGAATCACTACTTTGATAGTTTGCTAAATACTATCAATTAGTTAATTACCTGTTATAACTTATAGCTAAATGATTAATTGAAATCAATTCTAACTTATAGGTTAATTAGGATTGATTGAGAATAGTAGTAATTAGGCTTTAGTGATTTAACATTTAGGTAAATCATGTGTTGCCCAGGAAAAATATAATATGAATTTACCAATTTTTTATAGAATTGTTAGATTTAACCCTAACCTTACTCTGAATGCTTAAATATATTATTAATTAGGTCTTAGTACTTATTTTGGATTGGTATTATTAATAAGAAAGCTATTAAGCACTTGTTCTGATTAATTAATATCATGAATTTAATTACTAGCAATTTAAGAGTAATTTTTAGTTATGTAGTGAAATTATTAGTAAAATTACTAATATATTAGGTGTTAATGATAAATTTGAAAAATTAGAGTGTGATACCTTTTGGACTAGACTTTAATATTGTGGTATTTTCTATTTTAATTGTGCTTTTATTTGTTTCATTCAATTTGCATTGCAAAACCCTCTATTTTTACATTTTATATTTATAGATTGACTTATATTCCTTTAAGTTTTACTTAGACTCACCTTAACTACGTGTTAAAGTAGGTTCAGTAATAATTTTTTTATATGAAATGATGCATATTACACATCCTTTTCAAAGCTTGTAGACACATTTGGGTGGGTTTATTAGCTCTTTACATTTCCCTATTGATGTGTCATTTAAAACACCCTTCAGGTAAATCGATCCCATGTAAGATTTATTCCTTTCACTCATATAGGCATTTTAAAGGGTCATCCCTTTATAATATGCATAGAACTAGGTCCTTCTAGCTGGCTCTACTTCTTACTTTTTGTTTATGCTTTGCACTTTCTCCTTTCCTTTTTCCTTAACTTTAGTTGCAGAGCTTAATCCAACATTTATTGATAAATGGTGGTAGCACTACTATTGATGCATTTAAAGTAATAGTCTCTCAACCTTTGAACATACCTTTTTACCCTTATTCTTTTGGTAAGGATAAGATGCCTTGTATATCATGACAAGTTGGTAAATTGTGTATCATGCTCATTGATTAAAAATCCTCCTTGTTTTAGGTACTCAAACTCCTTTACCTTTAAAGGTGGAAATAAGTCGGACCACCTATTAAGGGCTTATGGCCTAACTTATATAATGTGTAATATTTTATATATATTATTTCCTCTTATTTTATATCTCATAGTGTGTTATATATACTTTATTTCATGGAACTAACTTTGTTATGTAAGTAAGGTTAGTTTCAATAATGTATTGAAATTATTTGATTAGTGTTGAATTTTTACACTATTTCACGTTTTTAGCTATATCTTAAGTTCTAGATATTATACGTAGGTGATCTTTATATCATTGGAAAGTTTAAAGAAAGCTCTAAAACTTTTATATATTGATCGAGCCCAATTCGAACATTTAGAAGGTCAAATTCAATCAAGAAGCTGATGTTTTGTTTCTATCTAAGGTGAGATAATTTTGATTTTTACGCCATATGTGGAGCTTCAATAGTCAATTAAAATGAAATTAGTGCCTAAAGTTTTTTAAAACTTATCCTTATAACTTTATTATTTGTGGTCTAGTGAAATTACATAGTTTTAGGGGGTTTTACAATAGCTAAAATTCATACCTATAAAATTTTGCTACAATAACTTTTTAGTGTATTATTTTGTAAATTATGTTTTGGGCTTCTAAAATCACCATGGTCCTATTCTTTATAACATTAGGAGGCATATGATCTTAGTCCATTAGGTTTTTAAGGATAATAAATCATACATGAGGTTTTCTGCCTCCAAAGATAAAAATGCTTAAAAAACACTTCTGTATAATTCTAGATAGCAAGTTTTCTTCTCTTTAAGTTTCTTCTTCTTCAGCCATGGAAGGCTAAGTTTTTTATTGATTCAAAGAATTTAAGGATTATTTTTATTTAGATTATGAGATCCTAAATTTTAATGTTAGCTTTTTCTAATTAATTTTTCTTTTTCCTTATTATTGTGCTAATTGCTTGGAATTGCATAAGATGAATGTCGATTTGGCATAATTTATGTTCAATCTTATGAATTTTAATGTTTATCTATTTGTATATTAAATTATGGTTAGTTAATCACCATTTTTAATATAGGAACAAAGAGTTAAAAGATTAAACCAAAGTTATTTAGTTTAATCCTTTAATTCAGCTAAATTCTATTTTTAAATCCATTTTTATCTAGTTTTATGGATTATAATAGTTGTTTAATCCTGCTTATCTTATTTAAACATATTCTAGATGGTTATCTAGTATGGAATTCATGAATTATTACAAGGGTTTCAAATAATTCAAAATTAAAAAATTAATTAAAATTGTCAAATATATTTAATCTGTAACTAATCCACATAAGAGCTCTTAAATTCTTGAATCAATTGTTTTATTATATTGATTTTCTACTTTTCTATGTTATTTCTATATTCTATTTTGTTAGTTCATTTTATTTAAATTTCAAACTAAAACATCCCAATTATTTTTGTTTAAATTCTTATATACTGTTTGCATCCTATCTTGTTTTTATTTTGTTTGCATTCTATTTTATTTTATTTTGCATTCTGTTTACATTCTACTTGTAACCTTAGTTAATAAATCATTATGAAAGGACATACTAAGTGGATCACTAGGAGTTTAACCTTGTTTATCACCTTATATTGCAAATTTTTTATCAAACTAGTATTTTCATTTTAACTATGTTGCAATGCATGTATCATTACTTTTAACTTAGCCTACATTTTTTATTTAAATAAATTAAGTTAAGGCAAATAAATAGGCTTTTTTAGATAAATTGGTGAAGCTTATTTCTTTATAGACTTAATTTCTAAGTTTATCAAATTAGTCTATTTAATAATTAAAAAGTTTATATATATATATACATAACATCATATATAATATATGCATTATAAAATATACATATACATAATATTAATATATTTTAATACACACAATTATAAATATATCCAAAATTTAATCATTATTTTTTTATTTTAAAGACCTTTACCTATTAGTTTATTTAAAAATTTATTTGTATAATTAAACTTTTAAATGAGTTAATAGGTTAAGCTAAGCATTTTAAACAAGTGAGGCTAAGCTAGAATTTTAACATTATATATGCTAAAAGGGCATACTTAAGCTAATAATTATAAAGGAAGCTTGGTCTATATAAGGTAAAGCCTAGCATAACTTAGTTTATTTCCACCCTTACTCATCTTTACTTGCCTCACACTTGGCGGTAGAAACTAATTAATAAAGCTTTCTTAAAGATCTACCTAAGTTAAGGGTGCCAAATTTAGATTTTTCTTCATTATCATATTAAAAAATCAATAGTGCATAATGTCTTTTAGTTTGCACCTCACAAGCTTTACTATTAAAGGCTTATGGCATTTTAGCATCTTCCTATGGCGTTCAATTTGAGCAAGAAATTGATATGGATCTATAGTCGAATCCAAACTCGAATAGCACAATGATTTCAGCTTGATAAATTTTTTTATTATATAAAGTCTATTGCTAGGACCTTCCTTAGGAAAGGTTTAATCCATTTCTTTTTCCTACACTTTATTTGAAGTTATAGTTATCTTGATCATATTGTTCACAATAGCTATTCTAAGTTAAGGCTTAGGCTATACGATTTACACCTTTGTGCTAAAAAGTTATAGCCTAATGTGGGACTTCTTGATCATTTCCCTTACCTTCATGACTTTCATCTGGCCCTTGTGAACAAATAGAAAGCTCATTATTATCTAGTTCATCATGTTGTTTTCTTCTAGTCTTCATTATTTCCTAAGATATAAGACTATTAAACATTATCATAAATAATAGAACTTTCTAAAAATAATCCACCATCATTGATTATAAATAATGTAGGGTTAACCGAAATAGCATTAGTTATACATGATCTTAGGTACAAATATATCACTAATGTAGTTTTAATTCACACCTATGTAGGAAGCTAACACAATGAAATGAACTAACTAACCTGAAAGCCATCATCCTATAGGTAAACGTAAGACAAAGCTTTGATATCACCTTTGTCATGATCCTCCTACAATCATAATTGGCATTGAACTATTTTAATTAAACCCACAAACCTTCCTTAAGTTTAGCATCAAATTAACTAAGTAATAAAAAAGTAAAAGTTTTGGAATGTCATTTTGATTTAGAATACAAATTCAAATTTTGGTGATAATTTTTCGTTACATTTAAATTCATTTAAGATACATTTAGGCTACATTAAAAAAAAAGTTAAGCTAACTTATGAATCTAGTATCCTATAAAGAATATAAGTTATCTTAACTTGACCCTTATATCAAACATTTTATTTGGTGGTCCATGCTACCATAAATCTATGTTTTGCCTATCTATGACTGTGGCCCCATGTTGTAAAGCTTGAACAATGTACATAATAACAAATAAAGCTAAAATGATGACTATTGCTTGACTTATAAAAGAATAAAGGAATCTATAAGGAGATGATCCTATTTACTATGGAAGAGGTGGTGATAAAGGTATCTTAGCCTAAGTATTTAAAAATGTAAACCATAGAAAAGTAAGTGTGGGGGGCTTAGTAAGAAATGTTGTACTTAAGTAATTAAAAGTTCATCATATAATAAGGAAAGGAATTTTATTATTTTAAATACTAGACATTCAAGCTCCTAATTAAGCTTACTTAAGCATAATGAACAATTTACTCACAAGAATACTTTAAAGAGTTAATATAACTACCATCAGCAGCATCAAAATCTATCTAAGGGATGTCAACTAATAAATTTTGAAAAAATAATATCAATAGAAATAAACAAAGTAAGTAAACCTCTTTGTGACTTTCGATCATCCGTATTCCTTTGTGAACTCCATTCTTATTCCTCTAAGGTCTACTTTATTGCCTCACAAACTTGTGTAAGGATTCAATGTATAAATCTCAACATAAGTATAATTTAGCCTTATCATCATCATTTCACATTTGTTACATTTACATACGTAAAATTTAATGATTTCTATTACATTTGGTTCCATCAGGAGTATCAAGTTCATTTCATACTTAATCATTCATACCAAAATCATTAATTCTCATACTACTTCTATGGAAAGGTATAATATAGTTAAGATTCTTAAAACATGTGAAATTTCAAAGGAAAATAGGGTTAATCAATTCATGCTAGGTAGAGAATCTCCATGCTTAGCTGAATCAATTCATGAATTGATTACCTAGACCATTTTGAACTAAGGTGAATCAATTTAGGAATCAACTCAAGCTAAACAAAAGCTTTTAAGCCTTGTTAAATTGCTTCATGAATCAGTTACCTTGTTCATATCTACTAGGTTGAATAGATTTATAAATCGATTTGGGTCAAATAGAAATAATCTGTAACTCAATGAAAATTACAATTTCTATGCTTAAAATGTAAAATCATTCCAGATTTCTTTAAAGCCCTATTTTACTAAAATGCAAAGAATTAAATGAAATTAAACAAAAATTCAAGTAGAATGTTATACACAAGTTGGAGAAGGAAGGTTTGGAATGAAATATGTCAACAAATAGAACTACACGTTAAAAGGAGGAAGATCTAGAGTTTGGGCATAAAACTTCCTAGATTCAACTTCAACTAAAATCCCCACCAATTTCTCATGTAAATGAAAGAAGTTCAACAAAGAAATTTGTAGAAATTATACCTTGATTGCTTGAAAACGTTAAAGAAAAGGAAGGTGGACAGAATATGCTCTTGGTATGGAAGCCTAAAAGTGTGAAAAATGATGGCGGGGAAGGAATGAAAGTGTTTTTATAACATGAGGTAGCACTCTATCATAGGCAAAATGGAAAAAGAGAAATGGGATCCCCAACCTTCTTTAATCAACTTATTTTATCTCATAAGACCACATACCTACTTTATAAATAATGCAGCACTAACGTTTGCATTATCACACATCTCTTAGATATTCATTTAATTCCCAATAATTCAACGAGAATTTACTTACTTAACAATTTAATCAAAATTTCAATTCATACCAATAAATTTGAGTATTTCTAACTCTATAATTTAAATTACTATCACTTCAATATTTTTAAATGCAAATTAAATTGACCAATTACTAATCTTAATATAACATGTTAAATGATAGAATTGAACCTTCCAAAATTTTTTTGTTAAGCATCAAGCATTACCAACTAGTCATTATTATTACGTTACATTGAACTTGTATATAGGAGATTAACCACTTACAAAAGCGATCTACAAATTAAAATTACAGACAATCATATTCATGGTTTAAGACTTGCAGAGTGTTACATGCTTGAGTGAAGCTACAAAGAAGAAATGATAAAACTGGAACTTTGACCACCCTTTGTAGGCTGCTCCACATCTTTGTTGTTGAGCATGTTATTCAACTCTCTAACAAACCTTTCCATGGCTTCAGCTGGTAAGCAAAGTGGTATCACTAAGCCTTCCTCCCCTTTGGCATTCTTAAATGGTATGTAAAAGCTTGCCACACCAGGAATAGCGCCAACTCCTCCCTTTGCTGGTCCACCATAAACAGCCTTTCCCCATCCAAAATCAACCTCTCCAAACCCAGCACGCGTCACATCCGAAACAAGATACGACCTCACTACAGTGAAATGGGGTCTTCCTTTTAAAACCAATAAATCTGCCAGGGAGTGCATATACTCTTGTGTCAGATCAGCCTTTGTTTTCCTCACAAGCTCCAAAGCATAGCCCAATGGGTTTTCACAAAGCTTTCCGGCAGTTGTGACGGCCACCGGAAAAGCAAAGGCATTGCCATAGTAGCCAGTTGGCAGGGAAGGCTTAAATTTGTTGCGGGCGTTCACGATACAAATTATTCGAACTTCCTCGCTGGGATCAGGTTGCAATGCTATGGTGCGGCAGCGCCAAAGGCAGGCGGTGAGGACTTCAAAAGTTGAACATTGATTGAGGTGATGGGGGATCAGACGACGAAGAGAGGCCACTTCGGAGGGCCCAAAGAAGAAAGAACGGTGGGTCATGTCGTCTAAAGGGATGATGGTGCCTTTTGTGTCAAGCACTTGGTCATATTCACGGTGTGTGCATGTCACATGCGGCGGCTTTCTTGCATTCAAAAGCTCCCTACGCCATACAGGTGGGATTGAAGGTTCAGGAGCACCTAGAGCTATTTCGCCCACAGCTGACATGAATTGGACTAATCCAGCTGCGTCACTCATCGTGTGGTTTAGACGAAGGGCAAATATGAAACCCCCACACGTGAGTCGTGTTACCTACCGTTCATAAAAGTGGAAAAATAAAAATTAACTGCAAGCCAGAGCAATTTCTGATAATTAAAATAGAAAAATGTTAATATTATTGGAGAGATATTGAATATTTTTATTCTAATAGAGAAAAAATTAAGATAAAAATATACAAATTTTTTAATAAATTACGTGATGTATATAAATAAAATTATTAAATTGAATTTCTCTTGTTAAAAAATTAAAATAATATCTACCCGACGAATATATGAAAACTTTAGTTTTGAATTTGAAAAATCTACAATTTTTTTTAGTGTTGTACCTTTTTTTAATAAAACTTTCAACTACACTTTTGATAATGTGGTTCAATCAACGTACAAGTGATCCCGGTCCTTACCCAATCAAAAGAAGAAAAACTACAGAAAACATTTAGCTTAAATTTTATAAGTATTTATTGTGGAATTTTTAATTATAATATTATATATATATATATATATATATATATATATTTAATTCACAACGAATTTCGTAATTAATTATTTTTGAATTATAATTGTTAGTGGTGGGTTGAAAAATAATACATATATAAAATTGTGATTAAAAATTTCATAACAAAAATTTATGAAAATTTACCTAAATTTTTTAAGGGTGATAAATTAATTATAATATTTTTATTATTTTATTATTATTATTAATTTATTTGTATGAACGAAAACTTGAGAGTCAATTAAAGACTTCTGGATTACATTTGGTTGATGTTAATTACTTCAATTAAAGTAAAAAATTAAAAATTCTAATTGATGCACAAAAAATCAAGAAAGCTTTAAATTTGATAGTTTATGCTATGCTTGTGGCTACATGATTTAACATGTCCTAATATAATAATAATAATAATTTTACTAATATTATGTTAACTAATTTGAATCATGTTGAGAATTTGTGTATGATTAGAAATATTTTTGTTAAATTTGGCAAAACTTGTAAATTTGGAGTAAAAGAGGACGAATATAGAATATTTTAAGAGAAATTAAATGGAACCTCTTTCTAAATACCAGAAGGAACAAAATTGGCATCACAATCTAAGAGAACTTAAGAAAAAAAAAATCAAAAGGAAATATAAGAAGAGACCTGTATAAGCAGCAGAGGTGAGTGAAGGACCCCGGCTGTGCCAGGAACATCATAAAGGAGGTCCTCCAAGCAAGGGAATGGAGGTTGAAGAGCATCACCAAATTGCTCAAGTCTCACATCAGCATCAGCCTCAATGAAGACAACACCTTCCTCATTACAATCCACCATGAGCTTTTTTGCAGGCCCTTCTCTAAGCCTACCTGCAAATGGATAGTAAAACACCAGGGTTTTTGCTATTGCTTTTCTAATGACCTCAACGGGATCTGTCCCTGCCATTGATGGATCATATTTGTAAAACTGTATGACCGGAATTTGGAAACGAAGACCATCTTGGTCATCTATGTCTGACAGCAGCTTAACTTCACGGGGAGTGGGCTTCGCCGGAGTCACTAACTCCGGTTCGCACCTCCGCACTGTGAAGTGGAGAGAAGGATGTGATGAAGCCATATTGAGAAAGATAGACACTTGGATCTGTGTTGTGCGCGTGTGGCTCTTCTCCACTGAACCTTGAGCAGTGGATGCTGTTATTTATAATACGCCAATCGACATGAGATGCCCCCAGTGCTGTTATTCAATTCCCACTATCCCATTAATTATTGGAGCGAGAGTTTCCTGGTGGATGCTTTGATATTATTCTATATTGACTTGTTTTCCATTGACTCAGAATTTTGGAGAAATGCATTATTCATACTTGACTTATTTATGCCCAGCCCAGCACTTTGGAAATCCAACAACCAAATGTTTGGAACCTATCTCCACAGGCAGGGGCAATATATATTCTTAAATAAAATTATATTTACATTCGATAGTTATTTCCTTCGTTCTAAAGATTGACTGGTCAAATTTGAATTAAATTTCTTTTTTTTTTTAATCTGATAATACAATTTTAGTTATTCAAAAATTTTAATTTTAAAAGTCCAATAAAAGATATTAATTTTTTAATTTTAAGTCTAACTTAACGTAAAAAATCATTTTTAGTGATATAAGAGGAGTATCACTGAAGGATTCCAAAAATTACTCACTGTAATAAATGTTTACTTAAGAAGCAATATGTACACTTATTTTTTATTATATATATAGAAGAATATGGACAAGTAAAACGAATTAAAGAAAGAGATTAATCTGAATGAAATACAATAAATAAATTTATATATATATTTATAAAAGAAATTAAATAAAAATAGCATTTTTTTACTTTAGATGTTTTTATTTATTAAAAAGTTAAAATCTTGTATAAAAATAGTTATTGTGAAGTCAAAAAATGTATTTTATACTACCGTACTTAAAAATGTTCTCAACAAAACATCCTACCTAGATTTGCTACTTTTTATCTGTATCCTTTGGTATTTATATTTCATCCATTCCAATATTTATATTAGTAATATAAGAAACATTATTACCTGTTTCATAAGAAGATATAAGGCGTGCAACTAGATTTTGTAAACTAGTTATATAAATATTTTTTTAAGGATGCTCAACGGATTGGTTGAGCCGATTTAAAACCGATCGGTATTAACCCACGCTTTACCGGATCAAACTTGTTTAAGTTTTTTTTTTTAATAAATTTATTTATTTCTAGTTCGGTTCGTATAAAACTCGTGGATGGATTTGTTTGACCGGCAAACTTTCAATATATTTTTTGAAATATAAATTTTATTGTCCTCTGGTCAAGGATGCAAGTGGAATGCATCCTTCACGTTCGAATGACGGGAACTTCTATTAACCAGCCAACCAGGCCAATGCCTTTTTCAAAGCAAATGCCCCGATGTGGGGGAAACTTTCCTGCAAGCTTCTCCTTCCTCTGTCCTTTTCATCTCTTTTTCTTTTAGGTAACCAGGCATGGTTGTACATAATAGTATAATGTATTTTTATTTCATTTTTAAATTAAAAATAAAAATGAAAGATTTAATATTTATTTTAATCCTTTAAAAATAAATCTAATATCAATTTGATTTTTATTTAATTGTCTCACTTAATTTAATCTTTCATTGATTTAATATCTTCCATCAAAAATTAAATATTCATTTTAATCCTTCAAATATGAATTGAGTGTCAATTTAATATCTTTTAATTGTGCCACTTAATTTAACTTCTCATATATTTAATTTGATTTAATGTAATCTCTCTATCAAATTTAAATTTAAATTTTATCTTATTTTTCTCTATCAAACTTAACAATATATTTCCCTTTTCTTAATGAAAAGTGTGCAGATAGATTATAACAAAAAACGTAAAGTCAGTTTTGCAATGATTCTTAATTGTACAATAAATATTATCTAAATATGAATTAACAAATCTTTATTGCAAAATAAAAATTAAATATATTTATATTAAAAATAATATCCAAATAAAAATATTTTAAAATTTTTTATTAATATCATTTTTATAAAATTAATTCATATTTCTTAAATTTTATCTAAAATTGTAAGCCATATTTACTAATTCTTTTAATTTTAAATATGTCTCAAGATAATTTTTAATATATTTATAAGATTAAAATGAAAGAAATAACAGACAGTAAATGAGTGGCAAAAGAAAGAATGAATAAAGAATTCTCGTATTGGGGGGGGGGGGGAGAGAAGATAAGAGAAGGAAATGAAACAGAAAAGGTAGAGAGACAGAAAATAGTAGAGAAAGGATGAGAAAAGCAAGGAAAGTGAGAGAGATTGTATTATATAATGTAAAGCGATTTAAAAAAATAATTTTATATAATTAAAAAGAAAAAGTATTTTTCCTAAACATACTATCAATTCTATATTAGAATTTATTTTTTATTGTCTTTAAATACAATAAAGTTAGAAAATATTTTTTTACATGAAAGAAATGAATTCTTATTAGTTTTTTATAAGAAGATTAGAGAAATGAAATTTAAATTTAAAAATTTGGTTGACTTGCGTTCAAAATGATCTGCGCTTGGATTTAAGTGTTATCACGGAGAGCAAGGAGAAAATTGATATAGTCCTAGCAATTATTGAGAATAAAAAATAGGCATTATCTGCTTTTTTTAATATTTTTATTGTTAAATTATATTTAGTATATTAAAATTTATATTTTTAATTATAATTTATTTATTTTAAAATTTAATAAATTAATTTAATAATAAAATATTCGATGCCTAAAAATTAAAATTTTCCCAAACATTACCTCTAAAAATATTGATATTTGGAAAAGGACAGAGAGACGTTTGGTGTGCCTCAATTTCTCTGTATTTTCTTGTGGTCCCGTTACCAAGATTTATCTACTCGAAGGAACAGGAAAACGACGGAGACGCCTGACCAGATCCACTGGCCCGCTGGGTTGATAAATCTCGTTGCGCAATCGATATCGTTACACACTTTGGCTTTGCCATTTTTCGTTTAGGCCGAGACTTCGGAAGCCATGGGAAGATTGCACCGTTGATAGCACAAAATGGGGATCGCTAACACGTGGCGTTTTTTTGACCTTTCGCTAATCTTATATTTTTTATTTTAAGTGAGGAAGTTGTAAAAAATTTAAAATTTATTTTGATAACTAATTATGTTTATCATATTCATCTTCTTCTCCTAAAAGGAAGAGACTTCACCACAATTAAGCTAGAGGCATCATTTAGTGCACGTCATCAACTCAACAATTCTTCGCCTTTTGAATCGCGACAGATCAAGCAAAATAATAAAACTCAAAACTAAAAATTGAAACTCTTATGTGAAAAATTAAAAAAAAAAACAGTGATAATGAATTAAAAATCTGCTCAACTAAAATTTTTAAATAGAATGTAACTTGGTATTAAAATTTCTAAAGTTTATTGTAAAAACAAATTATAATCTAAATATTTAAGAAAACCTTGATCAAAATGTTAAAAATAACGAAGAAATTTAATATTCGGTACCAAAAAATGTAAGGGAAAATCTATTTCTTCCTGCCATTGCTTATAGCAAATTTGTGAAGTTAAAGTCCGAAACATCAAGAAATCAATGGTGATGCCAAAGAGAAGACAAAATCCAACAGGTTTCAAACCCAAAAGATGGGTAAGAACCAATCCAATGGCTTCCAATGTACTCAGTGTAATTTAAAACCAAAACCCAAAAAAATAATTCAATCTCTCTCTCCATATCCAATATTTCCTATACATTGTCTTGTTTTGTTTTAACAAACGAAGATTAGTGATGGTGTGCCCACCATCCCACCGTCGTAAGATATAGATTTCAGTTACAAAAAGGTGAGATGGTACTTGTAATTTAGTTGTCCAAAATTTGTGCCGACAAATTGTGAAAGAATGCTAGAGAACAAGAAGTGGGGGGAATGCTAGATAAGAGACTACAAAAAAGAGATGGAATGCTTGTAATATGGATCCAGATCTGTGAAAGTGGGGGGAACAGATTAGATTTGGAGGGTACAATGAGATGGAGAGAGATAGAGAAAGAATATGTTTACCGATTTGCAAAATTTTATATTTTTGAGAAAATCCATATTTCTAAGAATGTAATTTTTAGGTATATGATTTTTGATAATATAAGATTCTTATGTTTATTTTAATATATATATATATATATATATCTAAAAATATTTTTTTACAATTTCAGTTATATTATATTTTTATGTTTAATTTATATTTTATATTTTTAAAAATCTTATTACTTTTTTAAAAAGTATCCTTCCTAATTTTTTGGTTATAAATTGTAATAAATTATAAATTTAATTAAAAATATATGAATAAGAACTTTTGCAAGTTTAATAAATTAATAATTTGAATTCTATTCGATTAAAATGTAATAAATAATTTAATATATAAAATATTAAATTTTTTAAGAATTTAAATTTGAATTTAAAATTTTTATTTAATTAATTATATTAAATAAATAAATAATTTCTCCATTGTTGATAGGAAGCTTTTTTTTTCTTTGAAAAGAAAATAAGAGAGAAAGAAGAGAAATAATATTTTTTAAATTTAAATTGAAAATAAAATAAAAGAATTTTAAATTTTTAAATAATTAAAATATAATAATCACACATTTTATCTTTAAATATTCTTTTTTCCTCCTTTTTATTTATTAGAAGAAATTAAGAGTTCATTTATTTTATTGATAAATATTTTTTTATTAAAACTATTATTTATATATATATTTTATAAAAGTATAATATATTATTTATATTGATGATTAAAAATAATATTTAAAAATTTGAAAATAGGAAAAACTAATTTTTTTAAAATAAAAAAATATTTTTAAAATTTTTTTATATTAAATATTAAATAAATAAAATATTTTTTAATTTTAATATTTTATAAAAAATAATTTTCACTATTATAGACAAATATATTAATTTCACGTTAGGTCAAAAGAACAAGCCCACATGAAATAGTCACACGAAATATATAATATAAAAAAATATAATATAAATAATATTACTTTTCATAAATTTTACAATTTTATAATTTTGAAATGAAGTTTATAATTTTCTATAAATAATACAATTTATAAAATATTAAATTTCACTTAAATTCTATAATTTTTTTATTTATAATTTTTTCATAAATTTTACAAAGTGAATTATAAAGTTTGTGATATGAAATTTTGAATAGCTTAATGGAAAAATTATAAAATTGATGGAAGAAATTACAATATTACAAAATTTACATGAAAATAAAAATATTATAAATATTAAAAATAAAATATTTTAAATATTTTATATTTATTAAATAAATATTTTATAAATTTATTTTATCATCTTTTATTTAATTATAATTTTCAATTTACAGTATGTAACCAATTTTGAATTTTATCATTTGCATATAGCTTTGTTAATATAACAAATCATAAAAATTACATTGATACTCCCTCTTTTAAAAGAGATTAATGCTCTAATTTTATTATATTATATTATATTATACACATTGTGGGTTGATCAATTGTATATTTATATTAGTACTTTTTTATGTTAGATTTTGCTATAAGTTATTTCGTAATACTTTTATATTTTTTATCAAATTTTTTATATTATATATTTTAAAAATTATTATTTTTAAATTAAAAATAAGAAATATAAGTTAAAATTGAAAAATAAAAATAAAAAAATTTTAGAATAAGTTAAGGTATAGAAGAATAAGGGTAAAATTATTTTTTTACTTTAATATCAATATTCCCATGAAATAGAAATTTGAGATACCCACCTTCTCTTATAGGAATATCTTGATAAAAAGAAGCCCTTTAAAGAAATTGAAGATGAGAAAAAGATTTAATTTTGAAGACAAGTGAGAAAAAGAGAGAGCTAAGAAAGAAAAGGATTATTCATATTTTTTAAAGTTAATAGACTTAAAAAAAATTAAGATATTTACTTATTGTGATGATGTTTGACAATCATTTATAACCATTAGAATATACCTACAAAATCAATAGCCCAAAATTTTATGTTATCAGTAGCAAAATCTTCCATTTCACTACCAAACTTTATGCCTTTTTTTTTAATGAAAAGGAAGATATATTGAAAAAACTTAAAAAGTCTAGGTATAGAAGCCCTACAAATATCCAAGTATATTGCCAAAAAGAGATGCTTTAAAATACATAGAATATTATTTAACAAAATAGCTAAATTTGCAAGAACACTAGTGAAAAAATTTCCTTTCCTATTGATATGAAAAATCACAAGTTGGCCTAATAATTGAAGCGGCCTTCTCTTTTTGCAATCGACAACTAAAGTGCCTACATCCAAGAAAGTAGGAAAATTGTTACAATTCAATAAATTAACAATAGCCAAAGAATCAATTCTAACAAACACTAGTAGTAAATTCTTATTCAAGGCCAATTAGATATCGTCCCACAAGCCATATAACTTAGCTATAAAATTGGAGGTTATTTCTAACCTTTTCGTACATCCTAAAATCCAAATGCCATTTGTACATGTAATATTTACAACACAACTAGCTTTCCTCGAATTTCCTCTTAATGCTTTATCATTGTTTAGTTTATAATCAATATCATGAGGGATGGTAATAGGGTAGGGCAATGGTAGATTGGTGGTATACTATCCCACCCTGCACATGCAGTAATCTATCTCATTCTTGCCCTGTCCTTGATTGCAAGGCAAATTGGTGTTCCGTCCCCATAATTCAAAAGAAAATTTTAAAAAAATAAAAAGATTAAAATTTATAAATTTTAAATACACATATAATTAATATTTAATATTCAATATAATGTAACAATATTAGTTTAAAATCATACATAATTTATTTAATTAATCTTAAATTTAAAAGAAAATAATTAAGATAAATACTTTTTAATAATAAAATTACTAAAATTGGTTTATAGTAATATATATTTTCAATTATAATATAAAAATAAAAAAATAATTTATAATTTTAGGGCACTAAAAGGTAAGGTAAAACAATATTGTCTTACCTTATGTAATTGCTATAGGTTAGCAACATACTAAATTTGCACTTTACGAGGCAAAATCCATAGGGCAAACCTTAAGATCCATTCTTTTGCCATTCCTAAATATCATAGAAGGCTTCCATCTAAGCTCCTTAACCTACATTTGACAAGTATTCTTACCTTCCCCAAGTGAAGCTTAGTATCTTACAAATTTTATGCTCATGGTTCTTTTATGTCACAATTTCCTTGGCCATTATCAAATGCTTTGTCATTTTTGAAAAGCTTAATAGTCTACAATGTAAAAGCAAAGAAACAATTCCAAGGCATAAGGAAACTATTATGATAAAAAAATATCAAGTTTTCTTTTTGCTAAACTAAAATTTTAGAATTTAAGAATAATTCAGTAGTTATTGAAGCGAAAGAATTTTAGAAGTTATAAATATTAGGATAATTATGACATAGGCAATATTATCACTTCCTTGATTGCACATGGTGTAGAGAATGACACAAACATTCATCTAAAAAATAAAAGTTCCTTAGTAGGAGGTCATTCATGGAAGCATAGCCATATGAAAAGGTAAATCTTCATGATAATTACCTAGTAAATTAGGCTAATCAAATAAAACCAATAAATTAGACCAATAAAGTAGGGATGAGTCGATATTGGTTGTATAATGATGAAGCCTCGTTAGTAAGGTTGCTATCTATCACAACCCATCCTTAAGGTATATGACCAACATAGAAAGTTACTATAAGTAACTACTTATAAGCGTTTCCTAAAGTATAACTACTGCAATATTTCATGTGTGAATATGTTATGCCTTTTTAGACCATGCAATTTTCCAAAACTCGACCATGAAACATGCAGATGAAACATTATGTAAAAGTCAATTCAATTTTCTTATTGCTTAACTTGATATAAAAGTTCTCAAATAGACCTACCTTCATCCTATCCGAAGGTAACTAGACATTTAAAGGAAATGATTCCCTAAGAAGATAAAAGAAGGAAAAGAAAGGAGTAAGTTTCTTTGAAACTTAATGAATGAACATTTAGGAATTTGTAAAATATAATTAGTCATGTTGTATTGTAATGACTTAACTTCACCCATGCATATTCATATTCGTTAAAACAGTCAAGTTTCACTAACATTTACACCTTTTTACCTTTATCAAAGGAAAAGATATAACTTCCTCAATAAATAGCCTATATAACAAGAATAATATAAAAGGATCCGCACTACATTAATGCATAGTCATAAGCACATCATTTGTACCTTCATCATGCATTATTTTTTTTGGGGGGGGGAATTAATCACATGTATGTTCACAATTCAACATCTATCACATAATAAGACCATAAAAAATCAAAAATAAAAAAATGATTTTTGACTTATCCTTATCTCTTCACAAACTCTCTCCTTATCCTTCTAGGATTAACTTTATCCATTACAAATATTTATTAAGAATTAAGCATTTAATTTCCATATTATTTCCCCCATCATGTTTCTCATTTTGTTGTTATTCATGGCACAATTCACTAGTTAAGATATTTATCATTCATAAACAGCATAGGCTTATAACATCACATTCAACATATAATGTCACCATGATATCATAAGTACTTCAACTAGCACTTTAATCACTACAACTTATTAACAACCTCCATATATTTAAATTTTGCAATTATCCTATACCTTTTTGCGTGATCGCACAAGTTAAACAATCAATCCAATTTCATTCACAAAATAAATTCCAATCACATCACATTTTCAAGTACTTGTATATATAAACATAATTTCATGTTGTTATAACACTACCATGTTTCATTTCATTACTATTATTTTTATATCTGACTTCACATATATCACCCACTAACTTATCTTAACCTTTGTGAGTCTTAGAATATACCTTAACTTTTTTTATAATACGATATCTTACTTGAATTAGGTATAGTCCATTATATAATCATCCTAGTTTTTGACCATTGAATGATATTTTTTTTAGTAACTCAAAATTTACAAATTCGTTATTCATGAAACTTATTTCATGTGAAAATAAACTTAATTGATTTTCCATGGAATAATTATCTACTTAAAATGGTTAAGATATGACATAATTATGATCTTTATAATATTTTAGTGATATTTCAAAATATGCATAATATTTTGATGTGAAACTAGTTCCATTAAAAAGGAGACTTAATTACCTTTTCAATGGTCAGTGATTTGCTAAAAATAATGTACGATGAAAAAGTTATAGGCCCCATAAGTATTTTAAAAAGCACTTTGCAAAGCATTTCACAAAGTACTTCACAACTTCTACTAATATTTTTAAAAAGTGAAGCAATTTACGAATCACTTTTTAACTCAGTGAATTCTGGGCTTGTGAAGCACTTCATGTAAAAACATTTAACATTTTCTAAAAAGTTTATTACTATTCATTTAGCATTTAATACATTTTTATTTATTTATTATTCATCAATTCATCATCCATTCATTAATACACCTACCTAACACCTCATACAAGCATTCTTTAATATTAAACTCAATCAAACCATCACAAACCATCATATTTTAATAAAATCACACTTAACTTAAAATATAGGCAAAATAATAATTTTATCATAAATTAATAGATTTAAGCTAGAATATTCACCTTTCTTGTATGGAGGAGAATGTTAAAAGTTCGGATTTGATGTTTCTTAATCCTAATTACACCAAATTCAAAAGTTTTTTAGTTAGGTTTTCAAATCCTTTTTAAATAAAAATAGCCTCCATTATCATAAAACCAATCAAGTTAAAAAGGAATTATGGAAATAATGATATTTTTACCTTCATTAAATGAAGAATCTGAAAGAAATTGTACTTGATCTAAATTTGGTGAGAAAATCAGTAGGAATTGAGAGAATTTTAAGTGTAAGAATGGAAATATTTTAGGAAAATGAAAGGGAAAATGGTAAAAATGATCATAAAATAAGTAATAATGTCTTGGGGTGTTTTTTTGAAATATTCCCTAATTTTCCTTCATACATGCATACTCACTTATAATAGCTTAATATCTTACATCTTATTATCTTATTTATTTGTCCTTATCTATTTCTTAAAAAATCTTTAATCTAAACTTGCCAAGATATTAAATTTTATTTTACCCAATATTTCATTAATAATTATTTATCATAATTTTCCTTTTACACATATAAGTTCCATTCCAAACCAGAGCATACCAAGTATTTTAATTATTCTTATCATAAAAATAAAATTTTAAATTATTACATTTTGAAACATCATTCCCTTTTCCGTGTAAAAATTAAAAATTTCAAAATTATAGGGGAATTAAAATAGATATGCAATTAGAAAATTAAATTTTGAAATTTAGATGTCACACTATCACATGAATCAACTTGTTAAGCTTTGGATCTAATGTCTATAATTACTAAGGATGTGAAACTTAGCAAAGTTACTACAATATCTCTAAATGCTAAGTCAATTAACCATTAAAAACCTCCAAATAATTATATATAATATTAAGTATGCTCATTTAGATATTTTTGCTCTAATTATCATACTATTACTTTGTTAATCGTTGAAAAAAGTTTGGTGTAATTACTAATAGATTCTTTTTTTAGGAATAGTTTTTTAGTTCTCAGATGACTGATTTCCAAAAGTAACACTATTTGATGCCATTTATGGCTTTGAATTACTAATTGAAATTATTGTTAATAATTTGTTATTTCTTGCAATTTTAAATACTTCTCACTAAAGCAATGTAATATTTTACATAATATTAAATTCTAATATCTTCTATCCATTAGAACCTATTTGAATATGTTTAAATTATGAAATTGTATGTTAGTCCTAAATACCAAGATTCCAATAAATGGAGCTCAAATTCAAGTTAAAAGCAATAAAATACTTAAAGTAAGCAATGTATTCATCTAATATAAAGTAAATTATTTGAGATCCAATTGTTAAATAGTAAGGATCATGACTATCATTTCGATGGAAAGAGAAAATGCCTAGTTGAGAACACCAAGTTATTAAAGAAAGATTCCAAGCAAGTGATTATATTATTTAATTAAGACCGTCTTAAAAATTTGATAGGAATCATAGTAGTACTATATTTTTTTTCATTGTTATCAGCAACCAAATCATTAAAAGAGTATTAATTGATCAAAAGAGTTTAACTAATTTAATATTCGTATACATAATAAGATCACTCTAAATACCATTGCATTCTTTCAATCCCTATCATGAAAATTTATTAATATTTTTTATAGCTAAGTCCCTATATTTAATGTGATCAAGCTCTCGTTATCTTTAGGCATATGGCCCAATGTTATGACTTTTTTACAATTGTGACTAGTATGGAGATATCAAACATAATTCCATAAGTTTTTTTTCTAAGTTTAGCATCAATACGAATAAGTATTAAGAAAGTAAAAGATTCAAAATGCCATTTTTAAGTTGAGATACGAAGATAGAATTTGTACTCTTTCATTTTCCAATATATATTCATTTGAAATGCATCTAGGCTACTTTAAAAGAGAAGTTAAATTAATTTATAAACCTAGTGATAAGTTTATAATATTATATATTTTTTTAGTTTTATTTTAAGTAATTTAGTGACTTTTTTATCTTTTAATTTATAATTTTATATTTAATTATCAAATTTATTTTTAGGGACTAAAATATTTAAAGTTCATAAAAAAAAGAAAGAAAGCATGATATATTTTAGAATTTTTAAAGAAGCAAAAGAGCAAGACATAAGCTTAAAAATTTAGAGCATGTGATTATACAAAAAATATTTGCAATTGTTTGAAAAAAAAAGAGAAAATAAGTAAAAGTTTTAAAATATTATTAGGAGTCTAAAGGAAATTTAAAAAAAAACCACTTAGATTTTGGAAACAAAGAAGAAGACTAGAGCACTATGAATACTTTGTAGGCAACCTTATGCTACATCAATGTGCATGGCCTTTTTGTTACAATAATCCTATAGCATAAGAAAAATTTTGTGTCAAGCATCCTATAACAAATAAAAATAAGGGTTTAGCTTTATTCGAAGCTAGTGTTCTTTAGTTATTAAAAGAGCATTAGTGGTATAAAAAATGTTATTAACTAATTCTAGGTTTGAAAATGGATATCTCTGAATTAGGGCACCCGTCAGCGGAGGAAATTGTTCAATTACGATGAGGCACAAAGAAGCACAAACAAGATAGCAGAGGTTTCGAATGGGGTATTACTGGAATCCGCTCGTATGCTGATATAGTAGCTAATCCAGAGAAGACAGTTGTTGTCCATACGCGACATAAGAGCATGGAACAAGATGATGATGACTAGAAGGAGATTGATTTTGGAGACAATGTTTCACCTAATTGCACTTCAGAAAAAGAGAATTCCAGCAATGATGAAGGTGTGGAAATTGTAAATCAGCTTGTTGAAGGTAATCGAATTTGCCCTGTACTGAAATTATCAATTAAAGAGATTGAGCGAATCAGGAAACCTTAGAGAAACTGTTTAATTGTTAAGTTATTAGGGAGAAGGGTTAGTTTTTGATTCCTAAAGAAAAAATTAACCCACTTATGGAGAGGAGCAGGGGCTTTTGATATTGTTGATTTAGGGTATGATTACTATTTAGTGAAATTTTCAACAAGAAATGGGAAGGATTTAGTCTTGATTAGAGGGCCTTGGCTGATACTAGATCACTACTTAACAATTCAAAAATGGGTTCCAAATTTTAATCTAGTTATTGCAAATATTGAAAAGGTGACTGTCTAGGTGCGATTTCCTGAATTGGCAATGGAGTATTATGATCGAAAATGCCTTCGGGCTCTTAGTGATCATATAGGGAAAACTATCAAAATTGATTACATAATGGAGGAAAAGGCTAGAGGTAAATATACCAGAGTTTGTGTCTTGATTAATTTAAATGAACCTCTGCTTCCACAATTCTAGGTTGGCACAAATGATATTAAAATTGAGTATGAGGGGATTCATCTGATATGTTTTCAATACAGCAGATACGGACCATTATATAGATAGTTATAAGGATGGTTGTAAGGTAAACAATGCTTAGACTAATTCTAATCTTAAACTTCAGGGTGGACAAGATGCAATGAAATCGAATGCCGGCCCTAGTACTAACCAAAATCAAGTTACAACGAATGCTCAACTAACTATGAAGTTTAGGGATTGGATGGTAGTTCAGAGACCTCGAAGGAATAGAAATCCAAAACTTGTCTAGAAATAACTAAATGATACTGATGTAACCATATCTTGATTCTAGGCCTCAACTAATCTTATGTTCGTGAATGATACCAAAGATGAAGAAGAGATAGAGAGGGGGCCAGGTAAAGTGCCAAGTTATTTTGAATCGGTTGAGAAGGAGAATCTAATTCTTGTTAGTGTCCATCCTATATAAAAGACATTTGCTATACTGCATAATTCGCTACAAAGAAAAGCTCTCTCCAAGGTGGATATCAATCAAGATCAAGGGATCCCCAATCCTATCAAGGTGACCTTAAATATAACCCAGGAAGCAACATACAGGCAATCATACAACTCTACTAGCAATTTGTCTAACTCTGGGACTATGAAGAGGAGCTCACGCTGTGGTAGTCAGGGAATTAACAAGGAAGGGAATGTCAATTCGACCCCTCCTTCGATACAAGACAGAGACCATAAGATAGAGGAAATGAATATTGATACAATAGGCAAACCTCCTGAGTAAGGAATAAGTATTGTTGTGAATATAAAACTAAATTTGCAATGTGAATTCATGGTGGTAGAGACTCATTAAAATGCTCTTTCAACCATGTAGCTGGATGTAGAGCAACCAGGAGATTTAGGTGCACCTTCCATTAAAGAAGGGTAAGATTCTGATTTCTCTATTATGTTTCTATTAATGATGAATATTATGACATGGAATTGTAGGAGTGTGGGTAACCTAAATTTTCTTATTCATTATAAGAACATGGTAGATTAATATAGTCCTTCTGTTCTCGCCTTGCTAGAAACAAAAGTAGAGTAATGAAAGTAAAGTTAAAGAGGGCGGTTGGCATTTTTAAATGCTTGAAGTTTTCTGACTTCCATGTCTAAAAGGAAAGTAGGCTTACGGGTGGCATTTGGATTAGTTAGAAGCAGGATAAAGTTAAGATTAAAGTCCTATATTCATCCTTTCAATTTATGTATTGTAGAATTGTGGAAGATAACTAATCTTGTTGGCTTTTAATAGTGGTTTATATAAGCCCCGTGCTGACTTGAGAAAGGAATATCATTCCCAACTTCTAGATATGTCAACAAACATCATTGACCCTTGGATTCTGATTGGAGATTTCAATGACATAGCTAACCCAATGGAAAAGAAATGGGGACTCCGGTCATGGGAAGAAAATACATTAATTTTTCAAAACGGATTAGTCAGTGTAGCTTTATCGATCTTGGCTGGCAAGGTCCCCGTTTCACCTGGAGAGGACCAATTCGAGATAATTATGATCGTATATGTGAATAGCTGGACAGGGGATTATGTAATGCTGATTGGAGACAGAAGTTTAATGATGCAATTGTTAAAGTTCTTCCAAAGGTTTATTTTGACCATCATCCGATGCTTTTAGACATTTATGGGGGTAAGAGTGAGAAGCAAGATAGACCATTTCGATTTGAAGCAGCGTGGATTCTCCATTCCCAATTCCCTAAATTCCTTAGTGAGAATTGGAACACTACAAATTCATTTCAAGATAATATTCAGAGACTGCCGAATAAATTACTCTCTTGGAATAAGGAGGTTTTTGGGCATAAAGTCCAAAAAAAATGCACTATTTTAGCTCGCCTGAAGGGAACCCAGGAAACGCTAGATAGAAAATGGAATCCTTATTTGGATAAATTAGAAAAATAACTTTAGCAGGACCTTCTTGAAGTATTAAATCAGGAGGAGGTTGTATGGTATCAAAAGTCCCGAATAGATTGGTTTGAGATGGGGATAGGAATACCAAATACTATCATCTCAAGACAATAATAAAAAGGAAGGGTAACAAAGCTTCTATGCTTCGAAATTCAGAGGGTTCATGGATTGAAGATAAAACTAAGCTCACATTTATGATTGTGAACTTTTATACTCAGCTCTTTATTGATGATGGCACTCATTACTCACCCCTAAAAATAGATTTATTTTTTCCAATTCTTAATGTTAGAGATATCAGAAATCTAAGTAATACTCTCTCTTCCTTCAAAATTAAACGTGCAATTTTCAATATGGGAGCAACCAAGGCACCAGGTTTCGATGGATTTCTTGCTAGTTTTTACTAAACAAGTTAGGATACTGTGGGCCCATATTTCTCGACATTCCTGCAAGATGTCTTTGAAGGAAGAACTGAGGTTGATCAAGTTAACCAAACATATATCACTTTGATTCCAAAAGTGAGTCATCCAGAGTTTCTAAACCAGTTTAGACCAATATCTCTATGTAAAGTGAGCTATAAAACCATAACTAAGATTATTGCTAACCATTTGAAACCTCTTCTGCCAGGTAGAGTGTCTCCTTATCAATCTAGCTTCAGTCTTAGAAGATGTATTCAAGACAACATAATTATAGCTAGCGAAATGATTCACTCAATGAGGAGGAAAAAGGGTAGAAAAGGATTTATGGCTATAAAGATTGACCTAGAAAAAGCCTATAATAGAATTAGCTGGAAATTCTTATATGATGTGTTAAAGGAAGTGGGGGTTCTATCCAAGCTTCTTAGTCTAATTATGCACTGTGTCTCCACCACCAAACTGAATGTCCTTTAGAATGGCAACAAAATAATGAATTTCCAGGCATCAAGGGGGATCAGGCAAGGAGACCCTCTTTCTCCTTATCTATTTATTCTATGTATGGAAAAGTTGTCTCATATAATCATGGATGAGATCCATGGGGGCAGTTGGAAGCCAATTAGAGCAGGCAAATCTGGTCCTTCCATTTCCCATTTGATGTTCGTTAATGACTTTCTACTTTTTGTAGAAGCATCACTAGATCAAATCCATTACATAATGAGATGTTTGTCCCAGTTTTGTGTTGCTTCTGGCCAAAAGGTAAATTTTAACAAATCTAAAATTCTCTTCTTATTAAATCTGGATCCTGCATTGGCAGCAAAGATTTTATAATCTAGTAGTTTTTCTCCAACCCAATTCTTAGGAAAATATCTTGGGATTAATTTGCTTCTTTCCAAAAGAGGTAGAAAAAATTATGAAGATCTCCTATCCAAGATCAATTAGAAACTTACAAGATGGCAATCATAAGTTTTATCTATGGCTGGTCGTATTACCTTTGTAAATTCAGTCATCTCGAGCATCCCTCTTTATAATATGCAAATGGAGAGACTGCCTTAACGAGTTTTCTAGGAAATATAACGTCTGCAAAGGAGTTTTATTTGGGGCCATGATCGAAGTGTGAGAAAGGCTTATCTTGTGAATTAGCAGCGTATTTGTCAACTAAAGGAATTTGGAGGTTTGGGTATTAGAAATTTAGAAAAGTTGAATATTGCATGCTTAATGAAACTTTCTTATAAAATTTGTGTTGATGAGGAGGCTCTATCGGTGAAAATTTTAAAAAGGAAATATGGTTTTAGAAAAGAGTGGCCTTGAAGTCCTGTTGCAAGGAGTAATGATTCTATCATCTGGTGAGATATTAACACTTCCTGGAGGGATATTTCTAACCTTTTAATTTGGCAAGTCAACAATGGGGAATCAGTTAAGTTCTAGACAGATAATTGGCTTAGCCTTGATCACCCTTTCTTGCATTTTGCCTTTGAACCTATGGTTAATAGCCAAGTCTGTGTGAAAGACTTTGTATCTGACAGTTTAGATTGGGATTGGGAGTGGCTAGCTTCATTACTCCTTACTAATGTTTTATCTCAATTTCAATTTTATCTTTGTCCAACTCTAGATGCAAGACCAGATAGAGTTTCTTGGGCGACTAATCCATCTAGTTTGTTCTCAGTCAAAGACGCCTACAATTCTTTTATGAAAAGCCAGTGGAATCCTACCAATAATAGTTGGACACGGTTATGGAAGTTCAAGGCTCCCCAGAGAGTTAAATGCTTTCTCTGGCAAGCTTGTTATAATGATTTATTAACAAATTATTATACTAGCAGATGGGAGAATGGGAATCCTTTCTGCAGATTCTGCAATAGGAAGAAAGAAATAGTCATTCATGTTTTAAGAGATTATCCATTAGCAAGAGATTTATGGAAGAGAATAGTTAATCCCGTGTGTTTGTCTGACTTTTATACTTGTTTCGCCAATAACTAGTTCTCTTTAAATTTGGTCTAAGACTTCCATTGCTACCAGGATCATTTGACCGATTGGAGTTTTGTTTGGGCAATCGGATGTTAGTTTCTTTGGCAATGGAGAAACAAACTGATTCATAATAAAAACTTCATTTATCCTTCTAGACTAAAGTGTGTTATGTATCAGTATGCAAATTAACTGGATGCCTTGACTAAGAAAGAGCAACACTATATACCAAAAGCCTTTAGGTCCATTTCCATTTGTTGGCATCCTCCGCCAAAACATTGGGTTAAAATTAATACAGATGGTTCAGCCAAAAGAGAGGATAAGAGATCTGGGTATAGGGGTATTATTTGTGATGTGCATGGAAATTAGTTAGTTAGCTTTACGAGAGCTTTGGGAACTTGTTCTTCTTATACAACAGAATGCTGAGGAGTTTTATATGGTTTGCAGCTGGCTTGGGATTCTGGTTTTAGAAGGATTATTATAAAGTGTGACTCAAAGTCTCTACACCATTGTTTAACTAAGTCAAACCACAAAAGCAACTAACTTATTCAGGCAATACAACGGTTTTTGACTAAGGATTGGGAAGTACAGGTTCAGCACACCTTCCGTGAAGGGAATACTTGTGCAGATGAATTGACTAAGTTAAGCATTCACATGGAACCAGGAACTCATATCTTTCATAGTCCTCCATCCTGTCTTTCAATTGCTATTTTAGCGATATGTTAGGAGTCAAAATGACTCGAGTGATCTTCATTTGTTAGGTTTTCTTTTATTTTTTTGTTTTCCAGGTCAGATGACCCATTCTATCTACTAAAAAGAAAAAGAATGTTAAGTGGTGTTTGTAGAAGTTCGAGACCAGGAGGCGCAATATTCAAAGTTTACGCTTGTAATTTTTTATTTTTTATTATTTCCTTCTTCGTATTTTTATATGTTATTTAAATTTTCAATTATGCACTAAATACCCTTTATCTTAAGGCTATAATAAATCCAATTCTTTAATAGATTAATTTTGAAACCATTTCCTAACAAATTCGTAATATTTTTATTAATGATATCCTTATTTACTCCAAAAATGAACAATAACATGTTAAGCATATCTAAATTGCTCTGCAAACATTTTAAAAGCATTAACTTTTCACAAAGTTCTTTTAATGTGAATCCTAACTTACTAGTGTGAAGTTCTTGGGATATGTGATTTCTTAAGATGGCATTTAAGTTAATCCATGAAAAATCGAGGTAATAAAACCTAGCTAAGACCATCAATTGTATCTGAAATTCAAAGTTTCCTTATATGATTGATTATTATCATCAATTTATGAAAAACATTTCCAAAATAGCATTTCAATTGATAAAGCTTACTTATAAAGAAGTACATAGGTTAGATCGAGTTAGTCAAACTGAATTACATAAAATTCAAGGCTCGAATCTAGCCCAAGCCGAACCTATTTACATTTTTTAAAAATTTAGCTTGGTCCAACTTAATTTTTTAAATGAAAGGCTCAAAGGCCCAACCTAATAACCTAATTTTTTTAATTTTTTAGTAAAAAATTTTAAAATAAAAAATATATATTTAAAGAGATAATATAATATTTAAATATATAAAATATTTAGTTATGTTAAATTAATTTTTTTATATTAAAAATACTTATATATATATATTTTAATATATAATTATATTATTAAAAATAAATTAACATAATTGAGTCGGGTTAGGTCGAGCTAGGCCCATCGACCTTTTTTATTTTAGTTTGAGCCCGACCTAATTATTAATTAGGCTATGAAAAAAAGTCTTAACAAACTTATTGGACAAAAAAAAAAAAGAGCTCAAACTTAGGTTGAAGCTTATTGGGCCGAACGACCACCTTTACTTAGAAAGAGGTAAAATTCAAGTGGTTTGATAAATGCAAAAAATTGCTTCCAACAGTTAAAAACTTATTTAACAAACGCACTAGTTTTAGCTCCTCTTTCAAGATCTAGTTTTTTTTTTTTTATTACAATGCCTTTCAGTTTGGTTTAAAATGTATGCTAATGTTGAATGGGTAGGTAATTGCTTATGCCTTTTAGGAATTGAAGAAACATGAATTGAACTATTTGATACATGATCTTGAGATAGTTACAAGTGTGTTTGAATTGAAAATCTGGCATCATTATTTGTATGGTCAAGCTTATGAAATATACATTGATCATAAAAGTTTAAAGTATATCTTTGATAAAAAAAAAGACTTGAACTGAAAGTAATATAGGTGGATAAAATTATTAAAAGATTATAACTGCATTATCTATTATTAACTAAGTAAAGCAAATGTTGTAACTGATACTTAAAGCAAAAAGTTATTAGGATTTTAGCTAATATGCAAGTGAAGACCAAATAATGATAGTTACTTAAATGGCAATTCAGTTTGTATTGATAGAAAGAATTAAATAATCATAAAAGCAAGATTCTCAATATTTAGCATTAAAAGAAAAGGCATTAGCAGATTAAAATACAAAATTGATAGTTATGATTAAGGGAAAATTTTAATTTCATAATTGATTTTGGGTTCCTTTGTATGAATAAAATAAATTACTTCATTAAGAATACAATTCCTTTTATACTATGCATTTGGGCATATCAAATTATATCATAATTTGTAATGAAATTTTTAGTAGAAAGGAATAAAAAGCAATACAGTGGATTTCATATTGAAATGCCATGCTTGTTAGCAAGATAAAGTTAAACATTAAAAGCCCTCCAATTTACATCAACCCCTTCTTATTCTTAAATAAAAGTGGAAAAGTATAACCATGGATTTGATTTATCTAGGTAATGGTAGATAAATTGACCAAAATAGCTTTTTTCTTTTTTATTAAAACTAATTATTCTGTAATTCAATATAACTAGTTATACCTTGATAAAATAATTCCTGTTCATGGAATCTCTTTTCTTATTATCTCTGATTAAGGCACTCCATTTATAGTTTATTTTTAATAATCTTTCTAGCAAGTATTTGGGATATAGTTACAATTTAGTATTGCTTTTTATCTTTAAATAGATGACTAATCCAAATGTACCATTGAAATTTGAGAAAACCTATGTGCATTTTTTAATTTGAAGGTAGTTATGAGAAATATTTGCCTTTGATTAAATTTACATACAATAACAATTACTAATCTTCTATAAAGATGGTTCCATATAACACTTTGTATGGTAGAAGATCTAAATCCCTAGTGGGATAGTTCAAATTCAAAGAAGCCAAACACCAAATCCAAATAAGCTGAACTTCTCACTTTTAATATAATTTTTTATGCATTTGAAAAAGTGAAAATCATTCGGGATAAATTAAAAATTGGTTGAAATTGTCAAAAATTAATACTAATAAAAGAAAAAAAGAATTGGAGCTTTAAGAAGAAGATAAAGTCTTTTAAAAAGTTTATCCTATGAAAAAAGTAATACAATTTGATAAAAAAAAGGTAAATTAACATCATATTACATTGATTTATTCTTGATTATTCAACAAATGGGAACCATTACATAATGACTTGATTTACTAAATGATTTATGTACTATTCATCTAATGTTCCATATCTCCATGCTACGTAAATACTTGCCTAGTGTTTTTCATGTTATTCAATATGAATCACTTCAACTAGATTAAAAATTCTCATTTGAAAAACAACTAGTAGAGATTCTAGGCTGTTAAGTTTGCAAGCTAAGGTTCAAGATAATTCCATTTGTAAAGGTTCATTGAAAAAATGCAATGTTGAAAAAGTGACTTAGGAATCTAAAGATGAAATAAGAAAGAATTATCTATATCTTTTTAGTAAGCTTAAAATATAAGATATTTCAAATTTTTTTGTAAATAATTTCTAAGATTTCGAGCACATATTCTTTGAAAGGAGAAGGTTTGTTATGCCTTTAAAATTCTAGAATTTTAATTTATTTAATTATCTAGTAATTTTCATAAACTTATTGATAATTAGGAAAATATTATGGACATGTTTAGGAATGACATTTTTTAATTAGAAAATAGATTTTAATATGGAAATAAGTATAAATAAAGTAATTATATAGCAGTGTGAAATTAGGATTAAAATATGGTACATGGAAGAGATTTAGGGTGATTGTTTCCCAAAATACCTCTGAACAACTAAATAAGGCCTAAATTATTAAAGTGCCATTATTAGAGATTTAGGTTTACCATTTTTTTCCCTTTTTGTCAATTGAATAACCCTTCCTCCATACCTAAACTTCATCTCCACTCTTCATCCTTTTTAATTCTTGTGAGAATTATTAAGAAATCAAGAAGGACTCTCATTATTCCTACTCAAATCAAGGTAAAGTTACTTTAGTTAAATGATAATGGTAGCAGAGGTGATGAATTAAAAATTAAAGCTTATGGTTCTGGACAAATTTTCTTTAATCGATTGTTAAAGGAATCACTTATCATCTTCTTCAACTCATACTTTTCATGGAATTTAAGGTAAGTAGATAATCTATTTACTTGAAAGTAGATGAGAATGCTTGAGTTATCTTGCTTATTTTTTGGCTTTTGTTATTATTGCCAATTTTGAGTAAGGATAAATGTGTTACTATGAAACTATGTCAATTAAGTTGGTAGTATTGTTATTTATTATAGGAAATGTTATTTGGTGATGTGAATTTATTGCATTCTATGTTGAAAATTAAGTTGACTAGCAATTTGCATATTTTCAAAGCAATTTTCTAGAATTTCTAAAAGAGGTACTCGAATATAATATTTAAGTACTAGCCTTAAATAACCTATTTGAATATTAAAGTTAGCTAGACTTTCTGCTAACATATATTTGAATACGATATTTGAATATTGACGTTGTGGATTTGGGGCAAGGTACTTAAATACCATATTTGAATATTAAAGTGACTCTAAGCTTTTGTTTACTAATACTGGAGTATGGTATCTATGTATGGCCTTATTTTAAGGAACCCATACTTGAGTTCTATACTTAAGTAATTAGAACATTTGTACTAAATTGCAATATAAAATTAAACACTATGAAAACTCTTGTACCTTAAATTAAATTAACTTATGATTCTAATTAATGACTAATACTCCTTTAATTGAATTATTGTGATAAAAGAAGGATGAAATGTGAGGGTAAATAATGAAATGATAAGAATGTGAAAATATGAATTATGTTGATGATAAAATAGAGAAATGTAAAAATATGAAAATGCGATGAAATGATGAATTAAGATAATATGAAAAATGTGATCATGACATATTGAAATTGAAATTTTCACAATAAATTTGAGATTACTTATTTGTGAATCGATAAAGTGCTTAAAGGGATAAGGTTATGTTTGTGAATGGATAAGGGTAAGCAGGAGGTACAGGGCGAGTTATTTATTATTAAACTTGTCAAAATGGGCTAACCTAAACAAGGCGAGTTATTTATTATTAAACCTGTCAAAACAGGCTAATCTAATCCTATAATAAAAAACTATACGTCAAGTTAGGTTACTTTTTCACTAGGTTGAGTCCAGATCAGGTTAATCTTAATCTCAGGTTGACATTTATCAAGTGACTTTTATAATTCATTGCATTTTATTATTATTATTATTATTATTATATTATTATTATTATTATTATTACTATTATTATTATCATATTTGTTATTTATTTATTATTAAATTTATATCATTAATTAATTAAAATATATTATTATTATTAAATATAATTATATTTTATTATTATCATTTAAAATTTTATTATTTATTCCAATAAGTCATATTATTATATAAGAAAATAAATATATATTATAAAATATATTATTAAAATCTAGTAAATGTATGAATTTATATTTAATAATATAAACATTTGATAAAATAATTTGAATTTTATATTATATATTTATTTTATTAAAATATTTTATTAAAATAAAATAAATATATATTATTAAATATATAAGTAAATAGTTATATAAATAATACATTACAAAATAATTAAAATAACTTATATATAATAATAAAAAATAAATAATAATATATTATATTATATATAGGTATATAATATATTTAAAATTAATATCAAAATCATTTATTTAAATTTTTAAATAATTTAAATTTTAATATAATTATTTATTTTGATAAACTTATATAATATATATTAACAATATTGAATATATAAATTTATTAATTTTGATATTAAAAATAATTTAATAATGCCCATGTGTATAATTTTAATAGTATATATATTAAAGTATAATTTTAATATACCAAATAGTATATATTTAGTAAAATAAATATATATTATTAAAATCTAGTGAATACGTGAATTTGTATTTGATAATATATACATTTAATAAAATAATTTAAATTTTATATTGATTAATAATTTTATATTATATATTTAATTATATAAGTAATGTATAAATAAAAATATTTATAATAATCTATATATAATAAAAATAAATAATAATGTGTTATATTATATATATGTATATAATATATTTAAAATTAATATCAAAATTATTTATTTAAATTTTTATAAAATTCAAAATTTTAATATAAAAGTACTAATTCAAACTTTAATATAATTATTTATTTTGATAAACTTATATAATATATATTGATAATAATAAATATATAAATTTATTAATTTTAATATTATATATATTAAAATATAATTTTAATATGTCAAAATTATTATTTTAATATATATATTAAATATATAATAAATTGATTATTTATTACTTACTACTATTACTAAATTAATGGGCTAATCGAATAATTCAACGAATTAACACTTATCAGTTTCAGTCTCAATTTTAGTCTTTTACTAGGTCGAGTCATTATTATCATTTTCCGTACTAGTCTCAATTCCAATCCTAGGCTAATCTATTAAACACAACCTATTTTAACACTTCTATTTATTATATGATTTTTATACATTTGAAATTGTGTTTATTATTGTTAATTGTTTGGTGATAAAAATTAAGCATTTTATCATTGTTATGTAGTACAAGGTGAATATTTGAATTGATAACTTCCAAATGCTTTAGTTAAGTGAATTATCTGCTTACTAAGAATTATGTCTTACTCTTTTCTTTAAAATCATTTTATAAATATCTAAATTCAAGCGTCGCAACCACCACCAGCTATTTAAAAGTAAAGTTATCCTAATTAGTGCTTTAAGCAACCATAATTTTAAATAGAAAGCTTGATTAGAAAGAACCATAGGTTTTTTGGATATTCTATAACTAGTTTGATTAGGTGATAATATAACTTTTATGTTAATGTTTCCTTGTTAATGAAATGAAATAATTGATTTAAACTAAATTAACTTATTAATTATGAAGTGATAATACCAAATTAGGATTAGATGGGTTTATAGAAATTGGTAATGGGATTTATGTTGGTTATGGGTGGGTCATGACATTAAGACTAATTAGAATGAGGAATTAAATTAGGAATAGCCTAATTGGATTTTTATCACAAAGGTAATATTGTAAAGTTTCCAAAAAAAGAGGCCCTTAGTAAGCTATTTTTGGTTTAGAAGCCCAAGAAAATAAACAAGGCTAAAGATGAGCAAAAGGCCAATCCAAGCGTGAATTTTGGCTTACTTGAACAAAGGAATTCAATTGGGCCATCCAAGGAGAAGCTTATATCATGACCTATTTTCTTATTAGGCATAAGTGTAAACTTAACTTAATTCAATGATAAAATGGGTTCAAACTAGTAAAAAGAGGTTAAAGCTAACCAAATAAGAGTCTTCTCTAGTAAATTAGGGTTAGTCAAGATTTATCTAGTGGAAAATTTGATATATTAACCCTTAAAAACTAGGAAAGCTTGGTTATTGAGCAAATACTAGAATATAATTTCTAGAAAACTCTAAAATTCATAAGAAGAGAGAGGTGCAAAAATGAGTTTATATTTGAAAGGAACTCCATAATTAAAGGCTTTAAATCCATAATATAATTTTCAAACTCATAAAAATATATAGGAGTTGAGATAACTTTAAATAAACTTTTACTTGATTCATGGGAATTACCTAATTTTATGATAGTTTTTAAAATCACTAGAATTTTCACATTCTTCCACAAATGAGTTTTAAAATTTCCAGAAATGTGATTATATGATGCCTTTGAAAAAAAAAGGCTAAAATGATTTTAATTCCAAATTTGAATAATTTTTTAGATTTCACAATTTTTTTCCAAAATTTTTAAAAATTCACAAATTAGCACCTTGAGAAGTGATTTTGTGCCAAATCAAATTGTTTATAACCCAATAATGTTTTAACTACCTAATGGCATGAGAACAAATATATTTTAGGCTTCACCTAGCACTTGGTTGTGTACTTCAACATGTGCACTAAAAGCTTTGCAAAGCTTTTCAAACTGTGTGTTATATATAGTACTTTAACCATCCACCCCAAGCACTTATTTCTTAATTTTATCACATGTAAGAGAATGACAAGAACTCTTTGGACTTTTCTAATCAAATTGGTCTATTAGTGGCCATTTTAGTGTTCTCCCTAATAGTATACTTAAAATTTGCCTTATATAAGTAGAAAGACTTTTTACAATTATTAATTCAAAGTATCTAAATTATAGCTTTCTTATTCATAGATGTGAGGAACCAAAAAAAAAAAAAAAACTCTAACCATTCTCATGAGCAATGACCATCCAATTTAATCCTAAGAAGACTTCAAAGTCTTTCTAACACAATCCTGCAAAAGTTTTTTAAGTGGGCAAAGTAACTTTAACAAATTCTAATTTCCCCTTTTCCCTTTTTTCATAAGCTCTTCATCAAACTAAAACAAAACCTCACATTCACTTTAGATTCCTCTCCTCTCTTCCACACTTGCAATTTTCTAACAAGATTTTACTTGAGTTAAAAAAAAAGGATGTCCCTTTTGAAAATATATTGTTATATAATTTATTTATTTTTAGTTGCAATTGCTCGTATTGCATGAGATGCATCATTGTTTTATATATATATATATATACTATTTATGATTACTTTGATGTACTTATTTATTTTTGTTGTTGCTTTTTTGCCTTTTTAAAGCTTGAATGACTTACGACCAATTGGATTATATTTATGAGATGAAAGATTAAGCGGCATATGTCATATCAATTAAGTTGTTGATTCATGACCCTTTGGCAAATTAAGTGATTTGCTTATAAGATGAATTTTTCTAATTTTCCCTAGTGTTCGACAAATTAAAGCTCAATTAGCACTTTTTATGCTAAGTAAGAATTTTACCTTTAATTTGATAAAGCTGCCAATTTAAACCTGATTTGCAAATTTTTTTCCGTAAATTGGCCTAGGCCCAAGGATCAAGGCAAAAAAACCAAAAAAAGAGACCCTATTTGTATATTGAAAGCCCATAATCTACATGATTTGAGAGATATTAATATTTGATGGTTAAAAATAAAATTTGATTTATGTTGCAATTATAGTTTATAACGAAAATTACTGAAGCAAAGTATAATGATTTTTAAAGTTTCAGGAGGTTAGATTTTGATATTAAATAACAGATCCACATAATTTAAAAAAAAAATTAGAGTGGCGAGCGTAATTTTTTTGTGTTTGACTCATGAATTACTTGGCCCAAGAGCTGTAAAACTATTGAAAAGTAAATTAATGATCCAGCAAGGATAAGAAAAGCATAATGATTTTTAAAGTTCAAGGATGTTGGATTTTGAAATCAAATAAACGATTCACGTAATTAAATAAATTAGGGGAGGAGAGCGTGTATTTCTTGTGTTTGACTCATGAAGTACTTGGACTAAGGGCTGTGAAACTATTGAAAAGTAAATCAATGGTTCAGCAAGGATAAAAAATAAATTATTATTATTAATCTCCCTCCTTTACCAAAAGCAGCTCCAGTTGCACTGCCCGTCAAGCGAAATAACGAGTAAATGATTATCGAGTTTAGTGTTTTTGAGTGTTTCTACAATATTACAATATCTAATACAATTCCCCTTGGACGAACAAAGAAGGTACCCGTCTCGCACTCTTCCCTCCCTATCTTCTCAAGGCACAATGATACAATTAAACGCTGATTAACAAAATAAAAACTCATTAGCTCTCATTCTATCCCAATTTCGTTTGTCAGAGGTCGTCGTCTTGAATAGATCTCTCAATTTTCCTATTCTATTCTGGCTTTTGTTTGATTGATTTTCCAGAATAATCATCCTTTTCATCAATCTGGGGAATGCCCGATTGATCTTCGGTCTCGATGGGTCTTGTGTTTGTTGTAATCTTTAATTTCCGAACTCTATTGATGATGGGATTAGAATCTATTGGTGGGTAAAGCCGTTGATTGATTTTGTATTTATACATATATATTTATTCGTAAATGAGATTAGCATTGCAATGGAAGAGAAATTGGGGAAATTGAATCTGTGAGACGGAGCAATCATGGATGAGGCCGAGCAGTCTCAGTCTAGGTGCGTGGCTGCGGAGGACCCTTCATCTTCATCCTCACCCTCGTGTTCAGACTCAAAGCGATTTGGATGGTGCCCAACTCAGCTTGTGTTTACTCCGTATGTGCCGCAGCAGGATGAAATTACTGACAAGCCCCAAAATTTGCGTGTCTTAGTGCGGAGACCAGTAAGTTTCATTTTGCAATTTATCTGCAAATTTTGGTGATTAGCGATTCTTTTCATAGTATAACTTGATATTAACTAGGAATATGTGTGCTTGATTTGGTCCTCACTGTTTATATTTTTTGTTTCAAAGAATGGACATTGGGATTTAGGGATGCTAGAGCTTGATGTGTGAATCTACTAATGTGATTGGAAACTCCATTGTCATACTCTTGAATTTTGTGGCTAGTAGAGTTTTTACATTTTTTTCTTAGTATTTTAGTTCCGGTGGGTTAAATATGAACACATAGAAACTGGCACTTTCAGGTTTGTGTTTATAGTTTATACAAGAATGGCTGTGGTGGTATGCTCTTCACTGCTTTAGTTCGCGTGGCTATGCTGTCATGTAGTATTTCAAAATAATGTGCAATGCTACGGTGCTATTGCATTTATCTGGGCCTCTGAGTAATTTTTTTTTCTTTTATTTGCGGATGAACAATATTTTTGCAAAGCTAGAAAAAGAGAAAGAGGCTCAATCAAGTGGAATGTTAATGAACCTATATTTGGTCTCCATTTATAACTTTGAACCAAGATCAGATGATACTGGACCTATAATATTTTGAACGAATCTGATGATACTTTTGGTTATGGCTTGGGTTTAAATGAATTTATCTGTCCAGAGGATTTTAGATGATAAGGCACATTGACTTCTATAATAGGGAAATAGCACCCAAACCTCCTCATGAGCCTGTTGAAGTTCAGAAAATTTGTGTCCCCGAGAGAGTACTGTCTATATAACTCTCTTCAATTGCTTTAGTTGATTCTCCCTGTCACTGCTTTGCAAAATCAACATTGTTCCCACAAAACCCTCTCCCCTTACCCGTAACGGAACACCTACTGGCATTGTACCCTCTCAAGAAGTATTATGTTTGGATATAAGGTGAAGTCATGGTAAAGGACCTCTTATTTTGAAACTCATGCTCTGGACTTGTGACTTCACTCTAGTTTGCTACATAGAATTACTCCAAATTTTGAACGTATCAATGGACAATTTTTTCTAACTGCTCAAGCTGATAAATATTGGTGACTTTCCATCTTTTAATTTTTTTGATTGATTGAAAAAAAGTTTTATTTAAAGATAGAATTGCAGCACATAAGAGTAAAATAAGAGCTTAACAGAACTAGTCCATCTGTATACTGGCTTTATGTTGTACCCATGGCAGAACTGCAAGAAAGAAAAATGGGTTTTCTTTTGACAGCATTATCTGTGCAACATTCAAATCAGCAAAATAGAAATTGGCCTGTAAGAACATGATTAGACATAAATGAAGTCGCCTGAAATATGATGTTATATTTTGGAATTGGAGCAATCATATATTCGAGAGTCATGATCTGAAATGGATATTATGAATTGAATTGAATCATAAATAGCAATATTCATGATCAAGTGTTAAAATGACTTAAACCTAATTTTTTACATATTAAAAATTTCTGAATAATTGAGAAGTAAAAAAAATAAAAAAATGAATATAGGACCTACAAATAGATATTAAATAATATTGATTTTTGCAGAGTTGTAGGCCTAACAAAGCCTTGTCTTATGTGTTTGATGTGTTATTCTAATTGGAACTGCAGCACGCTTATATTTGCTATTCCCAGCAGTGAGCCATGTATAAAACATCCTTCTTGGTGTAATTGATTCTTCGTGGATGTGCTTCATATTTTAGCCTTTTATATTTAATAAATCCATAGGTTTTGGCTGGAACAAAATAGTCAAAATCTCCAGGCATTGTGATTTTCGGGCAGCTACTTGGTGCCTTTGTTTAGAGTGGAATTGCTTCTATCTTTAAGGTTAACTTTTGACTCTGGATTTACTTTGAGCCAGGATTGTTTAAATGGCCTTTCTTTGTTGTTCAGTATATGGTTGTTTCCAAGGAGTGTCCTCTGTAGACACGCAAAGGGATTGGAGAACTCTAGGACTAATGTCTTTGATTTGTATTTGCTCTGTTGTTGTTTTTGCTGCTGTGGCTGTTCGAATTTGTGATGATTTGGATTGTTATGCTTTATTTCTGCTTATGTAACAATGGGATTATTACCAATAGAGTTTTACATCTTTACAGATCTCAATCTCAGCCTATTGTTTAAGGACTTGATTTCATTATAGGATAGCTATTTCAGAATCTTATTTGATTCAGGTTTTGCTAAGATATTTCTTTCAGGATTGGGGTTATTGTGCTTTATATTGATACTGTTACACACACGAATGCTCTTCCCCATCTGCATTTCTCAACAGAACACTACTTGTTTCCTCAGCAGAAAATTGGCGACCTTAATTTTATGATAGAACTAGGACCACCACATGAAATCTGTATAGCTGAACTTCTAGTTTTTCAAAACTAATTTTTCTTGTCCCTACACTGGGAATCGTGAGGATTACTCCTTTTTCTTAGCTTTTTCCAAGTATTTTGGATTTCCCTACATAGTTGTTTGAAGTCTTTTTGAAGTCTTTATCTTTTAAAACAAATAACTGTATAGTGTCTTTTGGGCATATAATGACATGACAATTTTATATATTATTATTTTATTTTTTGTGACAACATTTGATCTTGGACTACCCAAAACAAATCTTGAACTGATGCTCAGCTTCCGATTTGCAGTTGGTGGCAAGGTTGACCAAGGAAATAGTTGAAACATACCAAATATGCAATCCCCAGTTTAAATATTCAGAAGAGCTAAATCCAAAAAGATATTTGACCAGCCCGTCTGTTGGAGTGCTTAATGATGGCCATGATAATGTAAACTCAGATCTTATTCTGACAGTGAACTTTGTCTTGATCAATATAGAGAGAAATAGAAGGTTTGTCATCATGTTCTGTTGCCTTTATTCTTTACATGTAATTCAATCCCTGATTTCTGTTAATCAAAGAAGAGTCCTTCCTTTCTAAGCCTGCTGCACTGTGATGTGATTTTTACCTAAAGGTTCAGTTTGAGATGTGAAAGGATTAGAATCAGTTTTCTTCTCCTTTCCTAAAAATTTATATTTTTCTTCACAAAAATAAAATTACATTTTTAAACTTAACAAGGTTTTTCCTTAAAGCAAAAGCATTTTGTAGTAGAATCTTATCATTACTCAATTTTTTTTATTTAGCATGCTGTTGGTTAGCTTTACTTGCAGTCTAGTACAAATCAAATTAGAAGCCTGTTCACATCTTCATCACTTATTACTCCTCTAATAAGGCCAGAATGTACTCTTTTCTGCCTTTGTTGCAGATCTGGCTATGATGTAGTTTGAATTGCCTACCTATGATTAAATTTTATTTTTAACCTTGAGCAGTGCAGTAAAACTTGACTTTAAAGCTGCAACAGCATATTGTGGCACTACAGACTTGTTGGTCATGTTCAACATACTGTGCTTTCTTTTCCTTACTTTCTTCAATGTTTGGGGGGTTTAGAATTGGCAATTCTAGCTGCCAATTCTTTATCATGTTATAACCCTTGTATGGCAAGTTCTATCCCCAGTACTTTGGAAAGTCTTTTATTGATGGTGCAGATAATATATTTGGAACATTTAGTTTGAAAAGGAAGGACAAAAGAGCTAAGAAAGCATGGGTTGGGATGTGACCCATGTGTAGGAGCACAGAGTAATCTACATCCATGACATTGAACTGACAGCAAGGAAAATATGACATTTTTGTTTGTGTCATGGTTTTTAGCTCCAAGTCAGTGGGTCCTATGTTTTATCCAACTGTGGAGCAGTATCTTTAGAGCAGTTGTGATGCAAGACAGAAAAAAGGAGCTAGGGGAGTAGAGAGGATAGAACAACTCAAATACTCAATTTGATCAATTGGGCATAAGCCTTTGAAAGAGATTCTTGTCCTTACACAAAGAAGTTATTAGATCATTAAACAATTATAATGAATAATTAGAGACAAACAACATAATCTTAGCAGGCTTTTCTAACTAAAAATAAGAAATCATAAAACCGAAACAACTAAATTTTAAGCTCTATATGACATAATTCACCCCAAAATCCAATATTATAACACATGCATACCAATTACAGGTAAATCAATAATTAGTATATTAACTTCTTATCCTCCATCAAAGGCCCTTTTGGACAATCTTAGTTGTCCATCCACTTGAGATGTGAGAAAACAAGTCTCTTGGTCCATACTTCTTCATGGGCTTGCTGCATTTACAGCAATATGATGCTATTGGTTGAGAGCAATGCAGCAAATTTTAAGCAAAAGTTTTTTATCTTTGTCATTCTTATGGGACAGGATTATGTTTTTGAGTCCTTAGTCCGGATCAGTGTACTTTTAATTTTCAGAATGTTATTATTATTATTATTATTTTTAAACCCATGCCTTTGTATTGCCTCTCTATCAGGGACATGTTGCATTTGGCTAGATCATGCTACAATCTTTAAGAATTTATACTTGGCCTTAAAACTTTTGGGGTATAAAATTATCCGTTTTTTTCTCACTCTAGTGTTGAACTTATGCTTTCTTTGTTTTTTATTGGGCCTGCAAAGGGATCTGAGCTCTTTCGTGTTAGTAATTATCTCCCTATTTATCAGCTTTTCATAAAATTTTGGTAGTTTCAGGAGGATATTTGATCTTCCAACCTTGTACATCTTTAATTTATTAATCAATTAGCTTTCTATCAAAACATGCCGAACAATAGTCTTTTTGGCTGTTTGCGGGGGTAGGGTACCTATGGTTAATTGTTGATACTTTCTTTGATTGATTGTTAAAGAGGTTGGATGGTTTACTCTTGATGATTCCAATTATTTTTGTAGTTTCTATTCTGTTATCCTTGCTATTTTCTAATTCAGTAAAGGCTTTTCTTGTTGCTCTCTATGTATATAAATTTATGAATTCAAAAAGCAGTATATACTAATTTTAAAATGATGGCAAAGATATCCCCTTGACCTACTTCTGACAAAATCAGGATGTCTTAAAATTTTTCCTTTCGCAATTTTTTGCAGGTATATTGTTAAAGATGTCCTTGGCCATGGGACATTTGGTCAAGTGGCTAAATGCTGGGTTTCAGAAACTAAAAGTTTTGTTGCTGTGAAGATCATTAAAAATCAACCTGCATACTATCAACAGGCATGGGTTGAAGTATCCATTTTGACAACGGTAACTTCTTTTTTTTTTTTTTTTGGTTAATTTTCAAAAATTTTAATTTTTTCCTTGGTTGTCCTATGTTGAGGAGTTGTTTGTACTTCTCTTCTTGCAGTTAAATAAGAAGTATGATCCTGAGGATAAGCATCACATTGTTCGAATATATGATTACTTTGTATATCAACGACATCTGTGCATATGCTTCGAGCTGCTGGATACAAACTTGTAAGTTACTGATTTTCGTGCCTTTAGCATCTGTGCTGCCATCATCATTGAAGATGCATATAAGGCTTGACTCATTTCACTTGAATTATTTATAGGCATGGTTTTGCACTATTGTTATTCTAGACCTGTTACTTTCACCCTTGTGTATTTTTGTATTGACATTATAGAGTGACACAGGTATGAGTTGATCAAGATGAATCATTTTAGGGGATTATCACTTAGTATTGTTCAGTTGTTTTCTAAGCAGGTACATAAAGTATTTCTGGAGCTTTCTGCCCAGTCCTTTATTAATTTTGATTTCTTACAGCCATCTATTTTCTTAAATTTTATGTTTCAAGATTTTACGTGGACTGGCTTTATTAAAAGATGCTGGCATTATACATTGTGATCTGAAGCCAGAAAACATTCTTTTATGTACAAGGTTGGTTTCCCAAATGAGTGTTTTCACACACACACATACATACATACATACATACATACATACATACATACATATATATATATATATATATATATATATATATATATTGTCTGTATATTGTATGTTGCACCTTTTGTAATGGTGAAATTTGATTTATCATGCCTCACATGCCGCAGTGTGAAGCCAGCAGAAGTTAAAATTATTGACTTTGGATCAGCTTGCATGGAAGACCGCACTGTTTACTCCTACATTCAGGTTCACATTCGCGTTGAATGTACTTTTTCATGACAATGTTATTCCTATAGGGCAACATAATTACATTTGCCCTCTATCTTATGCAGAGTCGATACTATAGATCTCCTGAAGTTCTTCTTGGTTATCAGTATCCTTTCAAATGAAATCAGTGGTTTGCAATTTATATTTTTCCTTTTTATGATTCAAATGGGTGTCCACATATTGCTTCATTAACTTCATTTCTTCTCTTACTATATTGCTGCACTGCAATTTGAATAGGATTGGTTGAGTCTGCATAGTTACATTTGACTTCTGGCAAGGTTTATATTTGGATAGTTTTTTGGTTTATACCAAGCCAAGTGTAATTACAATTAAGTTGGGAGGCAATTCAATTTCAAGAGTTCCACCAGCTATGATTGAAGCTTTCCTATTTAGTTATTTACTTATGATGTGGGTATCTTAGATTGATGAGTTGCACATTTTCTGAAGGTACATTGATTTCACATCAACTTTAACTATGTTCAAACCTCCTGAGTCACCCTTTTTCTTCTTGTGTCTAATGTTGGCTTTGGTTTGTATAGAAGCTTATATGGCTTCAATTCATAAATGAACGTGATTGAACATGATATTAGGTGAGTTTGAAAATGTTGATGCTTATCTCATTTAGTTCATGAATATCTATTGTAGCATTTTATACATACAAACATAAATTTTCATCTTATTTGTGTATGTATATGTATGTATGTACATGATTAAAAAGGGTGCCAATAATTTAAAAGGAAAAAATAATTAGTAACTAGTAATATAGCGATAAATAATTGAATTTTTAGTCTTATTGAACTTTATTCACATGAGTATATATTTTATATATGATACTGTTTGTGAGCTGTTGTGTTTCTTGGGCTCTTTTGTTTATTAAATGAACAAGCTTGAGAATGGGGCCAACATTTGATCATTTACAGCTCTAGGTTAGGGTTGCCTTTGTAGACCTTAAACAGTTTTGTATTGAATGATGTATAGAAACTCTCGTTTTTTAATTTCTCTGTTACACTGAAATGATACAAAGTCTAAAAATAATAGGTGTTTGATATGCCCCCGTATTACCACGAAATGTCAGATGTAGGCATTTGCGATCTTCATGTTTTGTTGGACACTTGGGGCATTTATCAAACACCCATGGGATAACTGAGCTTATACGATCTTGGATTCCAAGCACTCTACACTCCCATCTGTCAATATATTGTTCTCATACACAAATGCCCCCTCTTGGAACGTCTCTTGAAGATATGTTCTCTCCAAAATTTAGTTGGAAGATTTTCGCATATCCGTTAAAATGATGAGTTAGAGAGATAGTTTATAACATTTTGTTGCTTAAACTATTATTCAGTGAGATGATTTTCATCAACTTTTTTTGTCCTTAACCCTTGTAAGATACACAACAGCTATTGATATGTGGTCCTTTGGGTGCATAGTAGCTGAATTGTTTCTTGGGTTACCATTATTCCCTGGGGCTTCAGAATTTGATCTTTTGAGGAGGATGATCGGAATACTTGGGTATACTTCTTTCTCTTCTTCTCAAGGAGAAAATTTTTTTGGTTAAGCATGTACCCAATTTTCACAGTGGTTAAGTGCCTTTTAACTATTGTTATATTTTTCTTGGATGGTTAAATGGGGGGCTATGACTTCTGAATTTAAAGGGGTGTTGATATGGGTCATTCATGGTTTAGGTTGCTACAAATTTAATGTAAGCAAGATTATAAATTTTTATCCCAAGCTTTTGGTAGAGAATTTTGTTCAGTGAAAATTTCAATTTTTTTTTAAGGTAAAAATGGAAATGACAGCAGAAAATTTAGAGTGTGCAATGTGTTTGGTTTAAGTTTTTTCTGTTTTCATTTTTACAGAAAATAAAAAAATTATATTTAAGAATGTGCTTAATTGAATTGGAGAAAAGATTTCCAGAAAATGTTTCTTAAAAAGCAGCTGAAAACCAAAAGCATTATGAAGATGTTTTCATTGTTTCCCACAAAAAGGTGATGCCATTTTTGTTAATGAGTTGAACTTTATTTTAAGGCTAAATACTTATTTCCCTTTCAAAGTTTATGCAACCTTCTCCCAAGGTTATGCATGAATTTTGTTTTGTCTTTCATAATTCAATTAGATATTTTTTCAACTCTCTTGTTTATATAAGATTATCTTTAAAAGTTTAACATATAAATTTTATTTAAAATAGGATATAAGTGTTAGAGCTACCATTACCTTTGTTCTCCAACAAATGAATTTTGGGAATGACACCTCATTCTACTTTGCTAATTGAAATAGATAAATAAACATTTGATCATTGGCTGACTTCAAAATAAGTGCTTTGAAAATGAAGTTCACTTTTAGCACGACAAATGTTTAAATAAAAAAATTTCTTTTTTAAAGAATTAGTGAGACAGTAATTGTTTCCATCATGGAAATGGTATTTTGTATGGGTATCAAAGCCAAACATATTTTCTGTAAATGGTGTGCTATCCATGAAGTTAGATGGTGCTTTTGGATAGGTAGAAATGCTAGCTTTTTAGGGACAAATTTCTCATGTTGCCATCCAGTGGGATACGGTGGTTTATATGGCTTATTTGTGATGCACAATTGCAGCTAATGGTTTCTTCAGAGGGTTTCTGGCTTTTCTTAACTGAAGTTTTTTCCGTTATGTTTTGTCTTCTAAGTACAGTGTTTTGTTAGTTCTCTTGGGAGGATAACTAATTATCTAGTTTTCTAATTATCTTTTTTCTTTTAAAACTTCTTTATCAATGTAATGAGAATTAAAGTTATTTTTAAAGAGTGAAATATTTTCACTGACCAAACACACTCATGATGGAAAAATTTGCAAATTGCATCATCTTAAACAATTTATTTGTTCTGTTCAAAACTAGGAATTGAATGATTATTAATAATTTAGGGATTAAATTGGCATTTACCCATGAAAAGCAAAAGCGTGTGAAGCATAAAAGTACTCCTTGTTAAAAAAAAAATGGTATGGAGATCAATTTCATTGTGCACAATAAATCTTTTCTCTTGGTTGTCTTTTAAAATTAGTGTTTTTCTTTGCTTCATTTTACATATTTTGAATATCTCTCTATGTTGTGTAATGTTGTAGAGGGCAACCACCTGATTATGTACTGAGGGAGGCCAAAAACACAAGTAAATTCTTTAAATGCATCAGGAGTGTCCAGAACATAGAGAGCAGTGAAGTTACGACACATTTAAGAAGTGCTTATCAAGCATTAACAGAGGAAGAATATGAAGCTGTATGTCTTATTTATTTATTTTGGCAGTAGGATCTAAATCCAAAATGAACATTTTAGATATCTTTTTAGAATATGGTGGTCAATCCTCTTCTTTCATTTCCTATGGCATATTCTATATTTCTTTAATTGTCATATTGTATGTTTTTATTCAGAGAGAGTTGAAGAAGCCATCAATTGGAAAAGAATATTTTAATCATATGAACCTAGAAGCGATTGTTACAAACTATCCGTACAGGAAAAACTTGCCAAAGGAAGATATCGTGAAAGGTCAGCTATTATGACTGCCAAAGCCGAGAATACTGGAAATTTCTGCTCTACGGAGTATTCCTAATTTTGCCCCTCTTTATGCATGTATTCATTGTTTTACTCTTATTCAAATTAATCTCACTAATGCTTGTTGTCTGAACTGAACTCTTAACAGAGAGTCAGATACGATTAGCTCTTGTTGATTTTTTGAAAGGACTTGTTGAATTTGACCCTGCAAAACGGTGGTCACCCATCCAGGTAATTGGCTTCTATCTATCATCAACGTTATTTCAGTTACAAGTGTTGATGTGAAGATAGTTAGTTATAGCAATATTTTTCTGCCCCTGCAGGCTTCAAAACATCCTTTTGTGACGGGGGAGCCATTTACACACCCTTACAAGCCTCCACCAGAGACCCCTCGCATGGTAAGTAAATCACCTATTTGAAATTTGTGAAAAATTTTGCATATAGCTTATTTTTGTATTCAAGATTGCAGTAGCTTGTTTTTATCAATGCTTCACTGCTTGCGCAAACATGCTATATAGTATTCTGGATAGACATTTAGGCTCCATTTCTTTCATAGGAAAGTATTTTCCGTAGGACAGTATCCTTTATATATGTATTAATGAAGGAGTGACATGCTACTTCTATTGATGGCTTAAAAAAATGATAGCTAGAGGCATGTGAATGGGGGAAAGTAAATCCCTTTTGAAATATAGGAAGTTGCTTTCCCTAATTTCTTTGTATTTAACATTAAACAAATAAAACACTTCCTCTAATTTTAACATAACCTATATTTTGTGGAAAATGATTTCCGTTGAAATAAATGGAATCTTAATAAATGAGTTGTGTCAAAAGAAAAAGAAAATAAGGTTTGGTATCTCTTTTCACCAGTATTACTTGGGAGTTAGACTATATTGTTACCTAAATAACAATATAACCAATATAAAATGATATTTGATATATAAGAATCATGAAGATTCAAAGAGGAGATAATATTATGGACAGAGCAAAATGATAAAATATTGATGCAAGGGAGGTAGTTGAAGATGTAACTTCTTGACAAGTGAGTTGTTAGATTTGCATCTCATTAGGAATCATCCAGATTTACCATTTATTACAATTTTATTCATATCCATATGCAAAGATTTGGGTGAAATAATATGTGAATGGTCCTGGATCTCTGGGCCAATGTTCACGTTTAATATGGTTACTGATAATTTCTTCTGCCAAGGAATGGTGAATGTTGAGATTTAATCAGGTAGCTTTTAGAAGTTGACCCTGCATCTGGGAAAATAAACCCAGATTACTGGGTTGGGGATAGCTAATAATTTCTTCAGATAGGGATTTTCTGACCTTCCATATTATATGCTTTAGGTTTATCTCCTTTTATTACTGGAAGAATTTTGATTACTGCTGTTTTCCTTTCATCTTGTTTGATTTTCATATTGTCCATAGCTTTGTTCCTGTCACTCAATCAATCTATTTCATATGACTATCAATTTTATGTAATTGCAGTAAACTTTTAGAGAGATTCCAATTCTTCACAAGCTAATATTCATCTAACTTCTCTGTGTTTTTAGCCGGTTGTTCAAAATATCAAGGTGGATCATCACCCTGGTGGAGGGCACTGGTTTGCTGCTGGTCTATCACCCAATGTGAGTCTGCTCTTCTTTTAAAATCCTTTTTCTTTTATCTTAAATAGTACAGAACAACAAAAATGAACCAAGCTTTATCCCATTAGATGGAGTCGGTGGATTATTCAATGCCAATTGCTATATCAAACGCCATATCTCTTCCGTAAAGTTTTCTTGCATCTTCGTTCTCTGCTTCCTTTTAAGCATGCCATCCTCTCTTAACTCCACCTCTTGCTGAAGCATTTATTAATCTTCTTCTCACATGTCCAAGCTATCTGAAATGGTTTTCTGTCATCTTTCCATCAATTAGTGCTACTCCAACTTTTTCTTTGATGCATTCATTCCTAATCTTAAATGTCCACACACCCACATTTACATTCTCATCATCGGCACATTCATCTTATGTGTGTGTGTGTGTGTTGAATGTCAAGGAAATGGTATTGAAAGAAATTTGTGGGTATAACCCATATGATCCGAATTTTTGAAAATTCTTTTGGAGGAATAACTATGCTGAGTTAACCTCTTGCAGCTTTGCCTAGGCTTTTTTTTGGGTTGAGAGAAGAATATGAAGAAAGAAAATTTTGAATTTTTTTTTTCATGTTTGGATGAAGAGAATAGAGGGAAGAAAGAATACTTAAAGGTAAAATTTGTTGTTATAATTTTCTATTCATTTCAAAATTTAATTTATTTCTCCAGTGTAGTCGGAATCGTACGATTCGCGATTCAAATCGCACGATTCGATCCGATGCAGAAAGAAAACGATGCGAATCTTCAAATGAATTGCCGATACCTCTGAATCGGTGCGATTTAGTAATGAATTGTGCATGAACCGCATGAATCGCGTCTGAAAATCAGATCGAACTACTGAATCGGTTGCGTCTCTGTTTTCTGGTGAAGGTTGTTGACGTGAAGGAGAGAAGCTGGAGCAATCCAGCAAATTGGGTCGCCAACAGAACCCAACCCGGCTTCTGCGCGACCCAACTCAAAAGTAAGTCCAATTTTTTTAGAAAAAGGGTCAGAAACGGTTTTACAGTGCAGTAAACGGTTTTAAAACTTCTAAAACATAACTCAGAAAGAAATCCTTTTCAGAATCACATAACCCTCACCCTTCCCATCTTTAAAAAGCCTTTACAGTGCTGTAAATCTTCACATAGTGCCGTAAATCTTCATATTTATAATTTTGATTTTTTAGACAAGTATTATATTTCTTGACTTGAATTTATGATTTTTCATTATCAATACTTATATTTTGTTATATGTAGGATAATATATACTATTTTTATATATTTTGTAAATCTTACCGATTCACAATTCGCTTCGATTCACGATTCAAAATTTTGACCAATCGACTCCCGATACAATTAACGGTTCGATAACAACGTATTTCTCTTCTGCATTTTCTCTCCAATTCAAATTTGAAATATTTTTCTTCTCTCCTTTTTTCTCCGGCCAAACAAATTGTCATGAGATTTCTGATGACTTGTGCCCAAAAAAAAAATAATAATAATGGAAAAAATTGGTTTCATGCTCTAACCATTGAACAGAATTAAAGACAAACTTTCTTTGCATAACCTAATGAGCAGAAAAATGTGGAAAGATGGGTACTTAAATATTTTAGCCGACTCCAATGGATGAGACTTTGATGTTTATCCTTTCTTTAATAAAAAGACTCGCCAACAGTGGACTTCCACCTGCAACATGCCACTTAGATTATCTTCTGTGAAAACATAAGTATGTGCTGCTATCTACATCTCCAAGGCCCTCTATCACAAGGCCCCAAAATCATTTAATTTGTAAATTCCTCCTAACCCTGAGGAAGCAGCTTCAAGTAATATCTATCTTAGATGAGAGGAAGAATGTAATTTGGAAAATTTGTGCTTTCTCCTTTCTCCTTTATTAAAGATATTTGTTGAGGAAATATAATATAGTAAAGAAATTTTTTGAACTAAAAGCAAATAGCTAATAGGAATTGGGTACAACAAATTCCTAGAGGATATCTTCAAATCATTTAGAAGAATAAATGAATTGAACATTCCCGATGACTCAGTTCTCTACCGTCAATATGATTGGTCTCAAATTGAGTTGTTCATGAGATCACTGTACGGTAGCCCAAAAGTATACCCCTACTATTACATTGCACAAATCTCTTCAAACAGGTCTGACTGCTTTCCAACAATGCACCCATGAGATCTGTTCACAAGTGTAAAACATTCAGCAATCATGTTGAAGGACTATATTTTGTAGTTATATCATTCCTCCTCGGCAGCTATCTTATAGATGGGCACAAGTTTTGCATCTTCGAAATCCTCATATCTAACAGATAGCTATTCCCATTCTGATATTGTTACGTAGAATATTTACCCTTCCATTCCGAAAACAACTTCTTAGTCTTACAGGTCTGGCTACTATGGGATTTGGACTATACATCTGTTGTTGTTATTACTTTCCATAAGAATGGCAAAGCTTGTCTTATTGACTTCTATATGTGGCAGGTTCCAGGGAAAAATAGGGCTTCCCTGTACAGTAGTCCACATTTCCATGTGGTTCAGTATGCATCTGCTACTAGTTATGGCAGTGTAGGAAGCCATGGTAGCTATAATGAGAGTATTGGGTTTGGAAGCAGCTATGGAAGTTATGGAGAAAGCAGTAACACTTTTGCTTATTTTTCACCTGTTGCTCCCTCTGGTATGCATATGCACGGTCAGGGGAGCACATCAATGCTCGGAAATAGTCCTGACACCCGAAGGAGAGTTATCCAATATCAGCCTGGGAATGGGCTGGGTGCTAGTCCGTCAGCTGGAAATTTTGCTCCTCTGCCCCTTGGTGCCAGTCCCTCACAATTCACTCCTCCAAGTCCTTATTCCCAAGTTTCAGCTGGTTCTCCAGGACACTATGGACCCACTTCGCCTGCAAGAGGCGCTTCTCATGGATCACCCTTGGGAAAGACAGCTGCTGTTGGTCAGTTCAGTAGAAGAAAAAACTGGGGATATCCTGGAAGCACTCATCAAGAAACAACATTTTCCTCACACTGGCATGGTCAGTGTCCTGACAACTCCAGCCATTCTGAGGAAACTTCTCAAGCTCTGAGCAGTTCACCATCTTATCTGCAGTCAACTGCTAAGGCTGCAGGCTGGAAGCAGCGAGGAGGTGGAGGAACTTCATCTGGATACTCTGCTAACCAGAATATGACAAGTGTGTTTGTGCCTGGTTCTAACATGACCTTTCAACCAGCAGAATTGGCTCATGACAACTCGGAGACTGGCTTATCGTTGCCTGATCCTGGAGACTGGGATCCTAATTATAGGTAGACATTTGCTCTCTAGTGGCTTAATCATATTCCATTTGGTGTTATGATTGATGTCATGCATATCTTTATTGTCTGTTTTCAAGGAGATTGGGTCTCTGAAATGGGTCCTCGGCTGTCTTACTGAAGACTTATGTGTACGAAATACTTGGATCGAATTCTAATAGTGCTCATAAAAAATAATACAATTTTAGAAATCTTAAGATCAACTTAGAAGAGTGTTTGAGGCATTAACCATTGCAATGTCTTAACAAATTTGGGGATGCATAGATAACTGCTACGTGGTAATTATTTCTAGTTTCAGAACCCCTTTTCCTCTCTTCTTTCATCTCTCTCTCTCTCTCTCTCTCTCTCTCTCTCTCTAATTTTCTTTTTCTGAGACTGCACCTCAATGTGAGTTATCATTATCTATTGTTTAAATTTTATTTCATAGAAAAAAAACAAAAAATTCAACGAAATGAGTGGATCTCTGTTACTGAATTCCGTTAGTTTTTGGTGTACTTATTCATTATGAAGACTCAATAATGTTTTTGAATCTTCAAGTTGTTATCATTTTACATTCTTTCACCAAAATACTTAGTAAGTAGATGTATGATCATGTTTTTATTTGTTTTAATTCAATTCCAGTGATGAACTACTTCTGCAAGAGGATGGTTCTGATGTAAGCTGCTTAGCAACTGAGTTTGGCAGAAATATGAATTTTGTTTCTACAGAACCACTGGTTGGATTTGGAGCACTTAACCATGTATCCAGCACAAGCTCTCCAAGATCCATACAGAGGTGATTTCTGTGAAAGTTAAATTTTTGCTCGCTCTGCTTGTTTCTTTTACCCTGCTTCTGGTATACAGAGTTGTGTTTTGCTTGGTTGCCAGTTGAATTGATTTGATTGTTGTGCTGATGATTTGTCCAATCAGGTTAAGATGTGCGGATGAATTGGACATTTTAATGAGCATTATATATGTTAAAAGAGGAACAGGAACAAGTATCCTTCATTAACATACCGAAGTTGGCATGGTTCTTTTGAATTGATATTACTAATCAGTATGAACTCAACATTTGTTACATTATGAGAATGGGGATATGATTCCAACTTATGAAACTTAGATTTATTTGCGTTATGCTAATAAAGTTGAAGGAATTTCTCCTTTTATGTATTGTATCTTTTACAGTGAAAATCTATCAACATTGTGTTTTACTAACACTAATTCCTTCTACTGTTTTCCCTGCCTCAGACTAAATGTACCATTTCCAGCATTTCCTAATGTAGAAATGGGTAGCCCTCCTACTCATGATTCTCAAGGGGGATATATGCGTTCCATGGCAAAGCCTTTTCAGCTTATGCCTCGTAATGTACAAAATTCTCCAAGTCGTTTTGGACAGCTCCCTGTTCATAGATTCAGTCATGGTAGACATATGCGGGGTGGTGAATTGAATCAAATGAAGGTCCAGCCTCCATCCAGTTTCAGCGGCGGGGAACCACGCTCACCTAGAAGTAACTCATTCACCAATAGTATGACATGGGGTATACATATCACTTTCATTCCCTTTGCCGCTTCCATCCATTCCATTTTAATTTCTCTTGTACGTTAGGGTTTTAATTTCAGGAACCTTCTTCCTCACTTAATGCCATTCTTCTCCCTCAGTTCTGCCCATGTTTTTCATTTTAAGATGAACAAATTGTGATTTGAAGATAGTAATTTTACTTGCGTGGAATAATTTCTTACAGGGCGGAGAGTTAATCATCCTGTTACAAGCATTCCACCGACAACCCTTGGAAGAAAGGACTATGCAAGGATAGACTAGCAGTGTCAGGGAGACTCATTGAAATCACTTTTATATACTTTAATGAATATATATAATTATCGTGGTTCGTGATGAATGAGGGGTTGACATACAAGGGAATGGGATTAAACGGAAGGTAAGGAAAGCAATGGATCAAGAGGAGGGGAGAGTGTTGTGGTCCAATTGTTTGTGTGGAATATGATAGCTGGCGGTGCCAGGAAGGAAAAATAGGGAGACTCCCTTTGTGCTATTCATGATTATTTGTTGTGCTTGCTTGCATAAATTTAATTTATGGTTATAGTTTGCATGCCATTAATTATATTCTGCCTATCCGTTGCATCTGCGATAATGCATATTTTGGAATATATACAGATGGTCTGGGAAGTCCTTAATCATTCTGATATTTTTTTTACCCCAAACTACATGTTTTAGATGCATACAGGATAGGATGTATAATCGTAGCGAAAAAAAAGAGAGGGGACCATTTATCAATTTCCAAACTGAGAAATATATGTAGTTTTAAGAACAAGATAATAACTTTATTCAACATCTAGAGAAGCCATTATCTCCGTCATTTTATGAATTAATTCTAACTTTTTAATGTTAAGATTAGATGATTATGATTCACTTTTGTTACTTAAATATATACATACATACATACAAACACACACACACATATATATACAACGCTTTTGTTGATATTACTCTTATAGTCCTATATACATTTAATGTTAAGGCAATTTGGATTGATTTCTGTCTGAGATTTTATTACATTTTCTCTCTATTTTTTATTTTCTTTTTATTGAGTTTTTTTTGTCTAATATCATCTTGATTGGGCAATGGATTTGAAGCTCAAGAACATGGTATGATTTTGTAATTTTGTGTTTTATAATTTTGATAAATTTTTTAAACCTATATATTAAGTATGGGAATAGACGGTTTGTTTGTTTACTGTCCTTAAAAATAATTTTTTTATTTTTAAAAATAGAAGTTTCTATATATTAAACTATTTTCAAAATCAGTCTTTGAAAATTGTTTTTAAAATTATTTTTGAAAAATAAAAAAATAGGAACAAGTTTTGGATGTTCCTTGAACTATTTTTCTTTTTCTTGATGATAGTTTTGTAGTCAAATAAAATTTTTGATTAATTGCTTCGTTGATTATCATTTATTTATTATTTTTTAAATTTGAAAATGATTTTTAAAAATAAAAAATAAAAATATATCCAAACACAGTCAAATATTTTTTCATAATTAATGCAAGATTTTTACTTTCTTTATATTTTTCTGTCTCAAATGATTGGATTAAGGATTTGTAATATATGTGGGCTTTTGTACTCGTACGGGCGGGGTTCTGGGGGTTTTCATGTCAGAAGTGTTTGATTTTTTTTTTAAAGAGACGTCAGGCGGGGAATCATTCGGGGTAAAATTTTAATAAATATTTTTCTTTTAAATAAAGATCATCATCAAAATTTAAATTTCTATCTAATAATAAATGAAGTTTATTTAGAGTTGACAATGCTTTTCATTAAAATAATACTCTGTTCGATAAGTGTTGATTTGCTATAACATTTTATTATAAATTATACATATTAATTTCAAATTTTTAACTTCTAATTTGTCTAAGGCACGGGATTAAGTTTATATCCATATAAAATAGAAAGATTGAAATTTTAAAATATTATATTATATATATTAAAAAAAGCTTCTAATATGAAACATAATTTATTCTTTCAATTCTTGACACTGGCTTTCGATGCAGCTTCTTTTGTAACTAGATGTAATAATGTCATGAAATTGGAGATTATAAACAATGAGACATGAAATTGAAGATTTCCGGTGTGCAAATCAAGATACTTCCATCCTTTATCCACTCGTATAATAATCAATTGTATATGACAATAATTTTGGTAAAATTAATGATTATAATTAGCAACCTAAATTGCTAATTTAATAATTATAATCAAGACAATTTCTTCTACTAATCTATTCGCACAGCATGGGATAATATCGATTAATTAATTAATTCAAAAATTACAAATGTAATTGGCAATTTGAATTGCAGTTGAGGATATAAATTAATATTTGGAGACAGATTTATCTATTTTATACTATAAGCTTATTCTTAAGTAAGTATTGAAATACCAAAATATTTAATTATAATCAAAATTTGTCCATTTAACTCCATTTTGTAGAATTATGTATAAGCATTTGTCATGTCACATGCACTACTATTATTGTTCTTACATAAATATTTAGGCTTAGCATAACACGAGCATTCCTAAGCTTACGGTACAATAATCTAGTCTTTGAATCATGGTTCTTGAAAAGATCAACGACTTGTATTCCCTTACAACCTAAACCAAATTCTTTTTCTTAGATTAGGTTCCTTTGATGAGATTATGTATGCTCATTAATCTTCCAAAACGATTAGCCTTCATTAAGCATGCATATAAAAGAATGTAACCCTATCATTTTGATAACATAATTATTAATGACGAGAATCATGATTATTCTTAACTTAGTGGTAGAGGTGACAATTCAGGTCGACAGGTTGGGTTCGTGTTGGATTGAAGTATGGTTTCAACTCGTTTATGGTGAATTCAAACATGATCCATTTAATAAATAGGTTAACCTAACACGATCTATTTATTAAATAGGTCAACCTAACCCGACATGATCCGTATAATTCGATTATGCATAATATGTTTATACAATAACAACACAACCTATTTAACTTAACCCGAACCTATTTATCAACCCATTTATATTAATTTTTTATTTTATATAAATTAATAATTAATAAATTTTTATATTATATAATTTATTTTTATGGGTTGTATGGGTCGGGTTGACCCAATTAACAACCCATATAACTTCAATGGTTTAAGACGAGTTGTACAAGTCGACTTGAATCCGACACAAAAATTATTCGATTTAGACAGGTCGACTCGTTTATAACTTGAATCTAAATAAGTCTGACTCAAACTTGTATAACTCGTATCGTGTTATCATGTCGTATCAAAAATTGCCACCTCTATTTAGTGGTGGATATATTAGTTTTTAACATCTTATGAATAATAGGCAAAAAATTTGTAGTCATTTAATACTATGGCACAATCTTAATTATCCATTTACCTATCCAACCCTTAAGAAATATTGCCACATTATTATTGGGGTTTAAAGTGAGTTTAAAACCTTGTTATTAATTACTTAATCATACAATATAAATCTCAAATGCATTTAATTAAATGAGTCTTCAATGTGTCTCTTTTAATAGTAAACATTTTGCATTTCCCTATTATCATAAACCTTATCATGAACATTTAAGCATAACTATTATCAAATTCATGGTGATTTATAGAAGCTTATTTACCAAAGAGCATATAAATACAAGTTTTAACATAAACTAGACCTTCTCTTATACAAGTGTCATGAAGTTCTAATTTATTTACAAATTTCACAATCCTATATCATGCCCCCTATATGGACATACATATATTAGAATGCGACATTAATAAAATTCAAACATTGTTACCATGCATTCATTCATCCACACATTTTAATGCACATAATAGTCACCTACATAATTAGTTTCAATTTGTTAGTTTCCAAAAGCTCATTTCCTAAGTATAGGTCATCCTAGGTCGTGAGTTATGCTAGGCAGTCTTGAAACCAAATCAAATTCTAATTTACAAGGAGATAAAATTTCTTAACATGCCCGGAGATCACAATATGCCCACAATGGTCTAATATTAATATGGATTTCACCTTTAAATGCTATAATACTGTGTAAGAATAAGTGGGTAATATGCAAACATAATAATTGCTAATCTAGGATAAAATTATTAGTTATCACCACATGTGTGTAATTTTTAGTATTGCATAAAATTTAAGGATGAAGGTTTTCCTCTAAAAAGTTCTAAGTATGATGCAAACCATAATTATGAATTCTAATCTATATATAATCAGTTTTACCATCACAGTTTATGAGGGTGAAATTATTCTATCTCGTTTAAACCCACTATGGTCTTGGGAAAAATATTCATGATACTCATCCTTTGATTTATTACAATAAAAATTCATAGGTTAGTTAACACTATCTTAAATATCCATTTAAATAGAACTTCAAATATTAAACCTCTTAATTTTACTCCCTTTGTTCAAATTATAACACAACTATGTTTAGATTATTTAGCTTTAAGTGTATCTTTATGTCCTTTACTTATTTTCCACATTTCATTAGGCTCAAGCACATATTACTCAATTCCCTTTGTCCATGTAGTTTTGCTTCCCATTATCCTTGTTATACTTTTCCTTTATGAATGTAAATAAATTGATTATTAGAATAATTATTACATCTTTACTTAATAAAGCTCTCGTCATTATACTTATTCATGTCAAACAAAATAGTTAGATTACCTATAATTTAACAATTGAAGTTTTTCATAATTAGTAACTTTCTATTTATTACAGTCATTGCCTATTTTTCATGTGCCCCTAACATGAAACCCTTCAATTCACATATTACCTATTTGAACATTACCTTGTGGTCTCTCTCCAATGCTTACTTACATTTCCTTGAAATATAAGGTTTTCATCGTTGCATAAAAAATGTCACTCAATTGATATACTTATTCGAATAAGTTGCTTGAATCTCCATTCAATGTGGGCACAACATTTAATGTCATGTAATACTTATAAATTAAACAAATAGGTCATAATAACTATAATATCAAATTAAACACTTTAAACTCCAATTTCTATATTACAAGCATATCCCTTGTTCTCATAATTGTACCCAAAGCTGCATGTGATTCATTAGTCCAAATATGAGATGAAAATTCTGAAGTTTTAGGTTTCAATTTACATCACATAGTCAATTTATATCTAATATCCTTCTATATAATCATAAACAAAGGCCATAAACGATTTACCCCTATAAACAAAGAATAGGATCCAAACATTAAGGCTTTAAAATTTTAAGGTTCCATAATGCATCAAGCCACTTTCTTCTCTTATATAAGTATAATCATTTTCACTAACTCTTTTCATCCTTATTTCTCATATGTGTCACTGTCTAACTTTATCTTACAGGAACAAGCATGTATAACATCTTTCAAATTCATAAATCTTTTAGAAATGTATGGAAATAAGGTTATAATCAGCTATATAATCAGTTATAGATGTCTAAAGAGCAATTCTAACATCTATAATTAACTATATGAACCTAAACAGCAATTGGCTAAGTATAATTAACTTGGTTTTGCCTAAAAGTGATGCTATTACTCCTCTTCATTTTTATAATGCTTTACCTTCTTTCATAGGTCTATTAATCATTTAAACTTATTTACACATTACTATATAGATATTAACGTAGTGTTAAGTTATCATTGATTATAAGATTAGCCCACATTGTGATACAATCCAATGTTCGACTAATATTACTCTCTTAAACAAAATCATATGACTTATATAATTCAAATAAACAACATGTTTACTTAACCATTATTTCATTTCCCTAGTTAAAGTTTCACATCCTATTACATTTTGGGATTCCAACCCTACTAACTAGCTTCATACAAATAAATTCTTATTCACATGTGGAAATTTATACCAATTCTATAGTAATAGTTATAACTCATAAACCAATGACTACTACTAGAAGAAGAACCACGCCCAACATCTTATACATATTATATTCTTATAACTTAATCATAATAATATCAAACGACTAACACACTCAATATTCACTATTAAGATTCACATTTTTACTTCCTTTAACTTTATGTTTTTTATTTCTTAGGTCATTGGTTCACATTTATAGCTTACCAATTCCTATAATCAATCGAAACACCTCATGATATAGGAATTTACAACACACATCCTTGCCTATTCCAACATGTAACCTTTAAATTTTCCTATACTCACATTCATACTTGGTTCTCACTTATTTTATGAATAAATCAAAGTAATCCAATACTTTTTTGAATGAATCAAGGTTCCTACATGACTATTACCTTTCTTTGGAGTTTATAATTTAAGTTAATGAATCTCATACATGGAATGCATGCAAAATTTATTTTATTAAAATATAGTTCATCTCGATTTCTTACATGTCTCATGATCTCAATAGTTACCGACTAGTTTAAGGTTTAACCCTCTCCTAATAAGTCATGTTTAACTTGGCTTGCTAGCATCTTATTTAGGAGATAACTCATGTCACTAATAAAAATCAAACTAATCACAAGATGTAGATATCCTACTATTGATGTGGAAATAAGATTGTATGAATAAACTTATACATAAGTAATATATATATTCAACAAGCCTTCTTAAAGCACAAACATAAAGCAAGATTAGCCATTTAATTTCATTACCGATTCAAATCATTAGTCTATAACTTTTTTTTTATCAAATTAGTTATAATAGATTTTCATAATAAAGGTCATTAGCAAATTGAAGAATACTAATAAACTTAAGGATAGGAAACTACATACTCTAATCATCCTTGAATGCTCACAAGTGAAAGTGATTTGTGGAGATTTTGCCATTTAAGAGGTAAATAATAAGTATGTTTATACCCCTATTTAATAATTGTTAATTTACTATTGAGACTTGATATTTGCAAACCATTACTTGGATAGTTAAGACTTTTTAATTCATGATTTCAAATAAAATACACTATTATATTCTATACTATATTTTGATACTAACTTTATCATAACCTATCCTTAAGGCATATGACTAATGTAAATGTATAATGCTTTAAACACATCTAGTATAATGCTTCACATACATAAATGCTATACTCTTAAAAAATATGCAGTATCTAGGAATTCACATATAAAATGTATCAATGAATTAACATGCAAAATTTATACAACTGTCACAATGCTTACCTTAATGCTAAAATTTCATAAGCAAGTCCATTTTCATTGCATTTGACTATAGTTTAACACTTAAAAGGGAAACATCCCCAAGGAAGACAAAATAGAAAAAAGGAAAAAAAGTAAGTTTCTTTGAAATTTGGTGAGTAAATATTCACAAATTAGTAAGTGATAATAATAAAACTAAGATATACCATAAAGCCCATCTATACGTATTTACTCAACTAGGCTCCACTGTAACTATCATCCACATATGCATAATGTTATTAGGAAAAAAAGGGATGGTTTCCTCAATTAGTAATCTGTTATAACAAGAAAATAGTAATGGACACACATTATATTAGGTCACAATTATAAGCATTCCACTTAGCTATTTATTAGTCTTTCTTCATCTAACATTAGTTCATTTTGTCAAATAGAATCCCTTTATATGAAAATTACATATATGTTTATTATTTCATAAATTCCAACCATTGCACAGCATTAACATTAATTATTAAAAAAGAAAAAGAAAGAACATAAATCTCTTTATAACCCTTTCTATTCTTATCTCTCATAAATTCTAACTTTATCCATCAAAGGTTACTTTGTGACTTAACCATTATAAGGTAACATACAAATCTAGTGTAATGAATTATAAAACATATGTGTATATATCATCTCCTTTAACATCATCTGCTCATTCAACATATATCTTTATCATAATACTATAATACCTCTACTAGAACATCAATCACGATATTTCAATACTAACATTCAAATAGTCAATTTACAGTCATTTCATGCCTTTTTGCATAGTCATACATCAAACTCATTTATAAGATGTCAAGCATATTATATCCTAAATATGATCACTTTACTTATTCAAATTCTTAAATATATATAACATAATATTATACTATCATAACTTTAGCATGTTTTCTTGCATGGCTTCATGTTATATATTCAATTCGTATTTATCATTTAATATCTTAACATTTAAAAGTATAATAATTTACCATGACCCCTTGTATATGGTGATATCATAAGTTAAATGAGGTATAATAAACTATACACTTAATTACAAGAGCTCTAAAAGTAATTCTAAAGATTTATAGTTAACTATATAGTTAATTATATGGGTCTAGAGAGCAATTCTAATGCTTATAATTAACTATTATCATCTAAAGAGAAACTCTTTAGCTTATAGTTAACTTTGCTTGCCCAGAATGCATATTCTGGGGCATAGTCAATTATAGCCTATTTTCCAACAAATTTCATGTGATTTTTTACTGTTCATCCAACCAGATCACAAATGTGCATCAAGAATTTCCATTTTGATCATCAAAATCAACTCACAACTTATCACATATCATATATATTCATTTAGAAAACTAAACTTAAACCTTAACTAATCAAAATTTACTTAATCTTATAAATAAAGGTAAGATGCTCATTCATTTAGTATGAAAGAAGATTTAAAAGATTAGATTTATTATCTTTTGGTCCTAATCCACTGTAAATCCAAAGATTTCTTACAAAAGTTAATTTTTCTCTTTTTTGATCAATTGCCCTAATTCCTTTAAATCTAAAAAAAATTATGAAGTTTTTAGTTGATATGGAGTTCATAACTTGAGTGTAGGAAGGATTTGATGAAGATTTACTCCTTGGTTACTTAATTAAAGTAGAATAATGGAGAAAAGGAAAGAAAGGAATGGAATAGAAAGGAAAAGTTAGAGTTTAGAGATGGAATGAAAAATAGGGAATTAGGGGTTGATTTTAGGCTTTAAAAAGACTGGGGCATTTATATCACTTTACCATAAATCTTTTCTATTATCACATTATCACTACTAATCACTTATAATGTTTAAGTCCTTTATTCAAAGCACATATCCTCAACTAATCTTTTCAAGTTTTCCTTTAAAAATTCAATTTATATAATTTATTTCTACCTTAAAATTCTTATTCAAAACCCGTTTAAGATTCATTTGGCATCATAACTTTTTAGAGTTAATTTCATTTCAAAAGAAATGATTTTAATTTATTTATAAATGAATTCTATTATTTGAAAATTATATAAAAATAATAATTTTAATTCCTTTGCAAATAATTTTTTTAATTTGAAAAGTATTGAAAAATACATGAAATTTAATTAAAAAGTAAATTTTGATGGTATCATATAAATACAATATTAAAAATAGAGTAAATTTTTTATATAATATGTGTTTTAGTCCAAATGAAATAAATTTTAATGAAATCTTTGTTAAATTTAATATATTTCATAATGGTACAAATATAATTAAAATAAAAATTATAAATAAAATGAAGTTCCTTTTCATTTAAAGCTAAACATCATTTTAAAAATAAATTCATTTGAAAATGAAATGAAATATTATTTTTAACCATGCCAAATAAAGGATTAATTAATCAATTCTCTTTCCTTACATGCAATTCTTATTTTTCTTGTCATAATTCATTCATTACACATAAAATTTGCATTTTGAATTTTCATCATAATTATTATCTAATTATTCACTCTTCTTATGATATAAAATTCTAAAATTAAAAGGAGAATATTATAGGTAAAATGAATATGAATTTAAATTTGATGTACTATTAAGGTAAATCAATTTTATATTATCACCCACTCATGTAATATCATATGAATAAAAAATTATTAAAATTATTTTTACAATTGTTAAAGATTCTTACTTACTATTATTTTTTTAATAATACATCTTCTTCTTATTCAATGATAATATAAAATATATTATACTAATAGTAAATTAAATTTAAACTCAATGAATATTCAATGTTTTAAACTTTATAAGTGTAACATCATTGTTGAAACAAATTTAATTATTTGATCAAATTCAGTATAATATTCTTAAATATTATAAATTTCTATTAGATTTTAGCATGTTAATTAATAAAATTTCATCCAAATCCTGAATTAAATATTAAACTCAATTTGTTATGATATATTGTATATTGACAAAGTCTTTAAATCTTTACATATGGGTAGACATGTTAAAATAGGGTAATCCAATTCAATCAGGCTAATTTAATGGATTAAAACTGTACATCATATCACATTAAGTTATTATAATATTGGTCTCATGTTGACTTTTATCAGATAATTCTAAGTAAATTTTATAATTTATTATACTTTATTATTATATCATTTATTTATTACTAATTTTATTTCATTAATTAATTAAAATTAATTATTATTATTAAGATTGCCATTATTATTAAAAATATAATTACAAATTATTATTCATCATCATTATCATTGGATGTAACTAAAATTATAAGAAAATAAGTCAAGTGAAAATAAATTTTTATGTGAAAAAATCCTTAATTAGAAGAGTAAAAATCACAAAAATCTAGTAAAAATTCATTATTAATTATAATAGGTATAAATATTTAGTTAACTAAATTTACAACATATATATATATATATATATATATATATATATATATATATATATATATATATATATGAATATATCAATATTTTCTTTTAATAATAACAATAATAATAATTTATTACTCTAATTAATGTATTTATTTAACTATAGTAATTAATTTACATATGTTTAGTTATAATAATTATTTTAATATGGTTATGTAGTATATATGATAATATTAAATATATAAACTCATTACTTTTATTATTAAATATTTTTTTATTTTAATGTAATTATTTATTTTATAAAATTATATAATATATATTGATAATATTAAATTTATAAATTAATTGATTTTAATATTAAAATTATTCAATATTATTCATATGTATAAAGCTTTAATATTATATATATTAAAACTATAACTTTAATACATATGCACACATATTAATAAATTAATTATTTATTATTTACTAATATTATCCAGAGTTAAGTCAATAATTCAATAACCTAACACTTATTAATTTCAATCTTTTACTAAGTTGCCTTAATCAATTGTAATCTTTTGTCATATTAAATTATTATTATCATTTTTCATACCAGTATCATTCTCAAATTAAATAAAATAATACTAATCTTAAGTGAACCTGTTAAATTGAATCCATTCTAATATCTTAATATATTAATCGTAACTACTTCATCAATATTATCTTTTTCTTTTATTCTCATTCATATCTTTTTACATTTGGTAGTTTATAAATATCAATAACTTTTCAAATCATATATTATTTAAAAAAAATGATTTTAAAGAATATGTAAATAATATTTTTTATTATTTTTATCACTATTTTGTTATATGTTTAAAATAGAAAATACTAATTTTATCGTAAGTCTCACATCCTTCGTCAATAAATGTAACATTTTTCTTATTGCTTACTTAGGTAGTCTCCAACACACACCATCAAAATTACATTTTGATTAAATATCATAAGATTAAAATAATTTATTGAGCAGCTCCCAATATTTAAAAACGATCTGGAGTTCTTACAAAAATCAGTTGGCTCTCGTAGACAAAGTGACGTGTGATGAGGAGAGAGAGGCAAGTGTAGCGTTGATGCTTCCGTTATGCGTAAGCCACTCATACATGGACCCAATATCTCTTTCAACCAATAGCGTCTTTCTCTCCCATATCTTAATCTTCTTCCTTTTTTTTTTTTTTTTTAATTTTTATCCTGATTTCTGCACCACCTTAGTTGAACAATAAAATATCAACAAATAATTTAAAAATAAGGAATGAAATCTAGTATTGTTATCTCTCGTTCAACTGTTTTCTTGGTGAACCAGAACACAAAGCCTTTGCGGATTGAACGAAGCTGTTTTCCTATTTTATACTCAAAAGAATTAACCGCCATAGCCGTCTTGCTTCATTTGGTACACTCTCGACCTTCTCTGTCTGCCTCTTCTTTATTCAGGTATGCCATTGTCACACCTCCATTCAACCATTTACTTTTCACTTCTTAGTTTATATCACAATACATTCACTTGTTTTTCAAGTATATTGAAGTTTGCAAACTCTAATAAAACCCATTTCTTTTTGTTTGATTTTCGATAAAGTAGGTGTAGATTGTATATAATAAAGGAAAGCTTGGTTTAATGGTAATTCATAGATAGTGGGGTTGAGGAAGGCATATATGATGGCCACAGCTGCGGTAATTGGATTGAGTGGAGCAAAGAGGCTCTTGACTTCATCTTATCATTACTCTGATTTTCCAGAAAAGATCTCTTTTGGTAATGATTATGGATCCAATTCTACACACTATCATCATGTTGCTTCTCCAACTAAATTTCTAGTTGTTGCCAAGAAGCCATCCAATTGTGCTCCAACTTTTCCCAAACTGAACCGCCAAACGCAGCCTGTCAGGGCTCTCAAAGAAGATGTTGATATTTCACCCGCCAATGACCTAGATTCGCAAAGCTCAGATATGGGTTATTCTGTGGAGGCACTTCTTTTGTTGCAGAAGTCAATGCTGGAGAAGCAGTGGACACTTTATTTTGAAAGAGAAGTGCTAACTGAGAGGCCCAAAAGGAAAAGAACGAGTTCCAAGAAAGTGGCCATTACTTGTTCTGGGGTTTCTGCAAGGCAAAGAAGAATGAATAATAAGAGGAAAGCTGGCTCTGTAGCAATGCAGCTGAGGTCAATAATCAATCCGGAACTGCTTCAAAACCGCTTGAAAAGTTATGTGAAAGGAGTTGTGAGCGAAGAACTGCTCTCTCATGCACAAGTTGTAAGTCTGTCAGAGAAAATTAAAGTTGGGCTTTCTTTACAGGAGCATAAACGCAGGTAAATGATACATGTTCTTTGATTCTGATTTTAAAGAAGTAGAGGCTTTTTCTGGGAACTATGTGGCGATTGGAAGAATATCTTAATTCAATTAAAAGTAGGTTTATTGCTTAGATTTTGACCCCACCAATTGATGTAGCTGTGCTAAATTTCTATGTGATACAAAACCATAGCTTTTACTTCCAAAAATAGGGACATGATCGCCTAATTCATGGTCTTTATGGAACATTCTCTTCACCCTACCAGAAGTCGATGAGAACAGGATATTTTTCATCTAATGAAAAGTCAAATTGAATCCTTCATATTGGTCTTTAACTTACTATAGACATATGCTGTTTTTCCTTTTTCCAAGAACTAAAAGGAAAAACTGGAAAAATTCCATTAGCAATGCAGAAAAACTACGAATCATGAAACCAGCATCCATTTTTATTTTATTATGGAGTGATCACCTTGCATAATTTGACAAACACATTGATCCTCTATGGCGTAACTTTACTTCAGTCCTCTATTTGTGCTTGGAAGAGAAATGCCGTTAACATATAAAATTTCTAAACCTGGTAATGTGAATTCCAGACTGAGGGAAAGGTTAGGATGTGAGCCCTCTGATGATCAACTTGCTGCCTCATTGAGAATGTCTCGTGCTGAACTACGAGCGAAATTGATAGAGAGTTCTTTGGCAAGAGAGAAGTTGGCTCTGAGCAATGTTCGCTTAGTCATGTCTATTGCCCAAAGATATGATAACATGGGTGCTGAATTGGGTGATCTTGTTCAGGTAATCAATATTTTTAAGCTTAAATTATGACATGCTAGAAAGCTTTGTCTTAACTGTGTTCAGTTAGTTTATTAAGGTTCCTTATTTTAAAATGCTAATTATATATTTTGTAGGGTGGTTTGATTGGACTGCTTCGTGGTATCGAGAAGTTCGATCCTTCAAAGGGGTTTAAGATTTCAACTTATGTTTATTGGTGGATACGTCAGGTTAGCTTGATAAATTTTCCTTCACATTATTTGTTTGAAAGGACATCAAACATCTTTACCGTTTTTGTTCCTGAAATTATAGATTTTGTGGAGTCATTCTGATATCTGGAGTTGAACTTCACCCCGAAACAGAAATCTTCTAAAGATTCACCTTGCTTTAAATTTGTAACCAATTACAATAAGGACAACGTATATAAAGATAAATCCATGAGATTTCTAAAAATTGCTTCTGTTAAGTGCTTCTATATTTATAATGTTCTATGCAAATTTAGGTCACTTTATATTGCTTGGATTCAGTAATTGGTATCAGAATATCAAGCTTGCCACCATATTTTCTGCATATGAATGTTCAATTAATCAATTAGTTGACACTTTTACCCTCAAGCTGTGATTGCTGCTGAAGTAATTAACATCAGGCTTAGAGAATATATTTTCTGCATTATTATATTCCTCTGAATTTCAATTAGTTTCTGGTCCTACATTATATGTGTATTGTACTATGAAATCAATATACAGATGTCGTACACCTCAAATTCATTCAACCAACATAAGTAAAATTTTTTATTGTTCAATTGCTTTACTGCCAGGGTGTTTCAAGAGCTTTAGTTGAGAATTCCAGAACTTTGAGATTGCCTACTCATTTGCATGAAAGATTGGCTTTGATCCGGAATGCTAAAGTTAGATTGGAAGACAGAGGAATTACTCCTACTGTTGATGTAAGTCAACTAAATTTAGAAAAAGAAACTAACTTTAAACATCACTTAACCGATCTGATCCATTCCTCATTTTGCAGAGGATTGCCGAATGCCTAAATATGTCTCAAAAGAAAGTCAGGAATGCTACTGAGGTAATAAATTATTGAGAATCATATGAGTTTGTTATATATGAGAGACTTCTATTCTTTTCTTCACCGTGTGTTCAAAAATTGCAGGCCATCAATAAAGTTCTCTCTCTTGATAGGGAAGCATTTCCCTCTTTGAATGGCCTTCCTGGAGAAACTCATCATAGTGTAAGTGTTGTGTTAAAGTCTCTAGTTTCTACATGTCCATCTGATGAAGGTTCCGAATGTTTTGTCTTCTGTTCTCATTCTTTCTTTGTTGCTCTTTTCTCCCAGTATATTGCAGATAATCGCCTTGAGAACATACCATGGAATGGAGTAGATGAGTGGGCACTAAAGGTATTTAGTACAATTTCTTCAATGAAACTTTGACATTTATTAGGAGCATAGGCTTTTTAATTTTGACAAATCAAGGGGTGTAATATAATTCAAAAGACTAGATGATACCAATGCATTTTTACATGGCACTTATCTGTAGCCCTGAAATGCTCGTGTTAAACTTGCAAAGGTTAATAACATTGGCTAACTACCAAAAGTCTCCATAATCTTAAAGGCTAGATGATGACATGAGGGTGATATGCAATCACTCTAAGTTAGCATAGAAGTATCTGTGGATGTAGTATGGAATAGAAACCAAATGAAGTTCCTCTTTTCCTCGTGCCAAAGGATAAAGAATATCTTTTCATTTATGTCCAATTGTTTTCTACTCTAGTTGAATGTCAACTGAAGATATTCAATGCAAATGCACCAAAGCTAACTGATTCATCTGGCAGTTAGGCTCATTTTAATAACTCTGTAACCAAGTGATTTTGAGAAAGAATATTGTGGAGATTTAACTTCTATAGATATGTTTCTGCTGATGAAACTCATGCTGTGAAGATTCACAAGACTTGGAAATATTAACAGGATGAAGTGAATAATCTCATTAATGAGATCCTTGGTGAAAGAGAAAGAGAAATTGTTCGTCTTTACTACGGATTGGATAAAGAATGTCTTACATGGGAGGACATCAGTAAACGGTGAGTTCAGCCAATCAATGGATTTTTTAAATGTAACGTGATATGTTATTGTTCATTTTTCACTCGAGCATTTATGTATGTTCTTTTTACCCCTTCTTTTTTTCATTACATTCTATTTATGGCTTTCATGTCTTGATTCTTCAGGATAGGGTTGTCCAGAGAGAGAGTAAGGCAAGTGGGACTTGTTGCATTGGAGAAATTAAAGCATGCTGCGAGGAGGAGAGAGATGGAGGCCATGCTAGTGAAACACTAGTCTAGTCTCGTCTCATGATAGAAATCCTAAAATGTAAATATACAGAAGGGAAATATGTATCCAGAAATTGACTCCCTGATTCAAAAAGGAAGACGTTATAATGGAAGGCTGAAGACTTGTAGACTCCATGAAGTATTTCATGCTGGAAAGTTTATATTGTATCACACCCTCACAGAGGAAATCTGAGGATCTTGATTTTCAATTCAAAGATGATGAGGTAAATATTTTCTGGGAAGACATGTAATCAACCAGTTACGAACTATTTCAGCAATTAGTACAAGGATACTTCATAGTTGATATATACGTACGTCCGAGAGAAGACTGTGTCTCACAATGTCTTTCTTTGATTTCATGTATAAACCATCAAAGCCTCTTTTCATCACTAAAGTTAATATTTCTGTTGTACTTTCTAATATCAAACTACTACATAAAAATTTTGATGGCTTTAACAAATTCGTAGGACATTATATCCAAAAGAAAGGAGAGGAATATAACCTGACAACCGATTAGGCGAAGAACACAATCAAAAGCAAAAGTAGGAGATGGCGAAGTTGCTCTGCCAAAGCTTCTAAAATTTTCATATACTCCCAGAAAAAAACTAGGCATATCATTTTAAATTTCACCCCCTCATCGTTAAAAAAAGCTAGAAGTGATTCATTTAAAATGAAATAACGTAAGGAGATTCATTTAAAATTGGACAAGATTTTATTAAAATTCATTTTATTTAAGATAAAACACGTGATCTTGAACAAGTGAAGTTAATTGTGTTAAGTTTGACCTTTTTCCAACAAATTTTAAGTCAGATTCTACCACGGTTATAGCAAATTAGGTTAACTAGTGTATGAAATAAAAAATTAATAAATTATAAAATGATTACAATAAATCGTAGGTCCTTTTCTTTGTTAAGTATAATAAAAAAATGCAAGTATATATGATTTCGTACGGGGAGAATATATTAAAGTTAAAAATTTTAAGTAAATCCCCTGCTTGAATTGATAAAAGGCACCAGACATCTTATTTCTACAGAACTTCCTACTACGCTAAACTAAAGCTTGAAAATAACAACAAACTTAAACTATCTAATTCAGAGCTACATTTGCATTTAAACAATCTTTGATTCTTTCCATGGTATTCTCTATTCATAAATTTAATAGAAGACATTATTCAACCACACCATAGCCTTCAACCCATGGAATATATTTCTATTCTCAATGAAGTTAGATATACTTTCTTATTAATCTATTCTTATATACTAAGTAGCATAATAATAAAATATATTATTCAAACCATCAACACTATTTTTTAACAAAATAAAATTACATGAATGTAGAACTTATAATGAAACGGAAATGTTTTCTTTTAGTCCTTGTATGGTACACTTATTGTTGATAGTATTAAAAGACATTGGATAATATATCATATGATATGCATCATATAAGCTCTTATGATATACAATATTTGATTCATTATTGTATAACATATAAAATTGTATATTTGATTTATATCTCACATTATAGAAGACAATATAAAATGTTAAAAGATTATTTCAAATAAAATTCTCATTATATATATATATATATATGTATGTATGTATGTATGTATATATTTGTTACATAAGAAGTCATGAACTTAGATAAGAATAGGGGAATAGGGACCTTTCTACAAGGAAGTGGGAAATCACCTACTAAATTTGGGTAGAAATCAAACACAAAACTTATAGCTCCCTAAGCCTTAAAAGCATAGGTGATAATTAGTCATTGTTTACCATCATTATATAATGGTGGACCAAAGAAAAGTGTTGGCAGTGGAAAATGACAATAAGTGAGAGTAATGGTGGAAAGGAAATGATGATAGGTAAGATGACATGGTGGAAGAGATTTGGTAGTGGTATATGTTAGTGGTAAGAGTGTGTGGTGGATGGTAATTGTAAAGATCAAGGAGGTCAAAAATAGTATTGATAGGTATTATGATGGTTTTGTGGGTAGTGAGTGGTGAAATAGGTGTAAGAGGTGAGTGTGGTGATAGGTGTAAGGGTGAAAAGGCAATGAAAGTTTGTGATGATGATAATGGTAATGTTGATTGCAGGGGTTGGTGAAGATAGTAAATAATAGAGATGAGTTAGTGTTAGACAATATGATGCATTATGGTGAAAAAAAGACAATAACGTGCAGTGATGGATGGCGATAATAATAGTGATGACATTAGATAAGTAAGTAATGTAGTAAATTATTACACCCTAGGGATCACTCTGCTAGTTTCAATTAGATCATTTCACTTAAGGGGCATTTTAAAAAAAGGAAATAGCTAATTTTGTGAATTATCGATTTTGAGGTGGGAGCATGAAAATTTTTATTTAGAAATACATAGATTAGTGGTTTGGAGACCTTATGAGATGTATTGTTTAAAGTAATTGTTGTTTGTATAATTTGATTGTAATAGAATGTGATTATTGTCAACCAGTACACATGCACACATATAAATGCATATATTTAGGGACCTTATATATTTAACTAAATTGCCTTAAAATTTCATGACATATGGATGGTAGCTACATTGGTTAAAAGTGGCTTAAGAACTTCAAGAAGGATGGGGTTTTAGGAGAAATAGCCTTAGGGTAAGATGAAGAGCCATGCAATTTTTCCTATTTCCCATCCCTCCCTAAAATAATTAGCGTCTTATTTCCTTCCATTCTTATATTTCTTATTCCTATTCACCCATCATCTTCCTCATTTACCCCTCAACATAGGATGAGTTCTTTTTACTTTTGTCATCAAGAATAGAGGCTTTCTACACTTCTAATCTTTATGATAATTTCTTTTAATTCCTCCTTCTTCCCATTCAATTTAATCATAAATTTATTAAGTAAAAGTGAGGTTTATAATTTTGGGGTTAATTTATGCCCTAACTTGATATTCTACATTTTTTTATATTGTCGGTGATTGGAACTATAATAGAACTGAAATTTTTTATGAACCTTAAAGAAAATGATGCTAATCAATGAAAACTTTAAATATCATGGATAAAATTTGGTAGAGGCCAATGGAGGGATACCTTTAATCTTACTAGAATCCACTTGAACACCTAAGCAAAGATGATATATCCTAAGAAAGTGACTTTTAGGGGTATACATTTCTTACGGTTGGTAAATGGTTTCTGATCACTAAAAACTTCAAGAATTTGGCAAAGATGGTATAATTGCTTACTTGGGGAGTGCTATGGTACCCCCAGGGCTTTCAAACCCTGGGTGATGTGACACAATCTCATCCATTGGATAAGATTACCTAAAGACTTAGTAATCTCATCCAATGGATGAGATTGTACCACACCACCTAGGGTTTAGAAACCCTGAGGGCACTATAGAATTCCCCTACTTATTTTTATTCTTATTATACACCATCATATCATCAAAATAAACTACAATAAACCCACTAATGAATGACCAAAATACTTAGCTCATAAGGTTTATGAATGCATTTAAAAATTCAAAAAATATAAATCATCTTAGGTTTTGAACACAATTTTCCTTAATCTCCTAGCTACATGTGAATTTAGTGATACCTACTTCTAAGATCAATTTTTCAAAATATTGTAGCTCCATCCAACCAATTAAGCGTTTTCAAGGCATAGTATCAAAAATCAATTTCTAGTGAGAATTTTATTCATTTTTCTACTATTAACACACAAGCTTCACAATTTTTCCTTTTTGTACGACTAATAACACTAGTACTACATAAAGGCTTACATTTTCTTTAAATAATCCTTTTTTCTATATTCTCTCGCTTGATGTTAAAGTTCATCATGCTCTTGAGAGTTCATCTAGTAAGTTAGTTTGTTTGCAATAATAGATCCTAAGATGAAGTCAATTGCATGTTGGATATCTCTTATTTATGGCAATTTAAGGCAAACTTCTTTTCGAACAATATCTTAGAAGATTTTGAGAAGGCTTTTAATTTCTATAGGTTTTTGGGCTTCATCACTGTGCTTAAAAAATAGAAAATGCAAATTTTGCTAGCATTATCTTATAATTCTTTAAGCTATCTCTTGTTTACTAAAGTGAAAATATCATCTTAGTTTCTTAACTTTTTAACAAACTCCTCTAGTTGAATTGGAGTAAACTTCACTTTTATCCCATCTTTATTAAAGAAATAGGTGTTCTCAAACACATTATGACTAATTCAATGATCAAATTGTGAAGGTCATCCTAATAAGAAATGACAGGCATCCATAGAAATAACATTGCACTATACCTTATCTTAATAATTCTTCCTAATAGAAAATGTCACAAGACACTTTTGGTATCCTTAATTGCAATTTGTACAAAAAAAGATAATTTTTTGTTAGGATTCTAAGATTCTTGACCATTTAGTTCAACATTACATTTTAATAGTTTCCACTATCAATAATGATATTACTCACCTTGCCTCAGAGGTACACCTAATGTTAAAGATGTTGTGATGTAGCTAATTTTTCTTTTTAAGTTACAGAAGTATCAAAGATTCTATGCATCACCAATTATTCTCTATAATCTCCTGAGATAAGTTCTTTATCAAATTGAAGTGATTTACCTACTATTTGCTCTTTTTCTTCATTTTTCTTAGATACTTCATGAATTACTATATGAATAATGGTCATGATTATCCTATCTGGGCAACTAGAAGTAATATGACCATATCCCAAACATTTAAAGCACTTGCAAGTATTGGGGTTGATAAGGTAATTAATTTTGCCTTTTTACATGGCCATACATATTAATTCATATTATCAACTAAATCTATATTAAACAATTCACCTTACAGTGTAACATAAACATCACAATTTTACCATACTTATTAATATAATCACATATAACTTCAATTTCATTTATGTATCACATGTCACATTGCAATACTATCCATTAAGAATATTATAATTTCATTCAAGCTCATTCTAGGTTCACTACATCCTGTTAATAATCATGTAGTAAGTATGTGAAACACAGAACTAATGGTTGATTGTTGGCTACTGGTGAGAAGATCACCCAACAAGCTAATGATTGACTATTTGTAATAAATAATCATTTATTCACTACTAGTAATTTATTGTTAGAATTCTAGTACAACGGTTGACTATTTGGACCTAATGATTGATTGTTCGCTTAGGATTTTATCAAAATCCCAACACAATAAACACTATTTATAATACTCTTAATTCCATCTAAACTCATTATGTAACTAATCTATACTCAATCATCAATATACACCTATAATACTTCATTTAAGTCATTTCTATCATTAAATTAAATCAAACATCACATATAAACTTATCTAAATTTTTTTTATTAAAACCTAAAACTTAAGCTCAACTAAGCAATTTCTATTAAATATTTGAGATGAAAATTAAGATATTCACTCACCTATCTTAGAAAAAATTTAAAAAGGCCAGATTTGTTATTTTTTAGCTTTAATTAACCAAAATCACAAGGATTTCACATTAAGTTTGGTTTTTCCCTTTTAAGTTATATATTTCAAATCCCTTTAAATTCAAAGAAATTCATGAAAAATCTAGTTATTATGAAAGTCTTATTGTGTTTATGTAAAGATTCTAATAGTAAATTGTTCCTAACTTAAGAAGATCTTAAAAAAGAGATAAAAAGAGATGAAGAAAGTGGGAAAAAGGGAAGTTTGATTGGAGAAAAATGAAAAATAATATCCCTTTAGGGCAAAAGTTTATGTTTTAAAAGGGTAGGGCATTTTCATTATTTGCCCTAAAATTCTTTCCTACTCATATACTCACTTCTAATCACTTATAACCTTTAACTACTTTATATAATGCACTTGCTTTTAAATAATTTTTTTAGGTTTCTTATTTTAGGCCTACTTAGCAATTTTATTTCTATTTATCTAAAAGTTTCATTCAAAGTTTATTTAATTAATAAATCCTCTTTTGCTTATTTATATCATTCTTAGTTTTACATTAAATTTTTATTTCACTTAATATATTGTCCTTATGCCTAATTTCTTATTTATATTTTCTCATCACAGTTTATCTATTCTAGGCAAAATTTCCTTTCATCATAATTATTAAAATTAATTGGTTATTTCCCTTTTTCAATATATAATAAATTTAAAATTCATGATTTTAAAAATGGTGTAACATGTAATAAATGAACATTAGTGCTAAGACATTTCCAACACCTTGGATGACACTACTTTCTTGAATAAAGTTTTCAAAATGCACTCCTTTAAAATTATCCAAGCCTTAAACATTATATAACTTGCTATCCTTTCTAAAATTAAACATGCCTTCGATGCAAATTTCCATTAGTTCTGTACTATTAGTTACTTATATCAATCTTTTTTCTAATTTCTCCATTAAGTTAATGAATCTATTTAAAAAATTCCTTCACTTCAAGGCTAGTTCTGGAGTTAATTGGTATGAAGGAAAAATTAATATATTATCATAACTTCATCCCTATCATTATATGTAATGGGGAATGGCTTATGCTTCTATTAATAGAATTATTATAAAGAGATTTTGTAACAAGTAGAATTAGATCCCATGGTAAAACAATATCCATAGATAAGTTTTCCTAAAGTGCAATAAGAATTGTTAGTGGTGTATATAACATAGAGTTTTACTCTTTTTTTTTGTTAAAACTTTAACAAACACAACATTAGTGTATAATTTTTCTCATCCTTTCTTTAATTATGGCCAGTAGAATAAACTTTCCACCAAAGTAACAGTCTTATCCTTTTCAAAATGTCTAATAAGTTCTATTAATGTGTTTCTTATACGACAAAGTCACAATTGAAATATTTGACAAACACATTAATTCATATAGAAAAGTTAATTGTCCTTGAAACTATTAGGATGCTTACTAATTTGATTGACTTCTAAATATGCATAAATCGATCTAAAAGATGCATCACGAGCATATTGTTTCTTTAATTCATTAAAACTAGTCATTTTCATTGACAAAACAATCTACAATATTGTTTTCATATAAAGAACATTAACTCTATTTTCAATACCAAAACAATGCTTAATGACAAAGGAAAATTGCTATAAATAGGTGTTCCATTTACCATTTTTAGCATTTAAGTGTTTTTTTTTATAATTAAGGTGCTTTAATGGATCATGATCTAAGTAGAGAATAAACCTTATGTAGAAAAGGTAATTTTTCCTATGTTTAACAACTTATCTAATAGCATAAAATTGTAGATCATAGGTAGAATATCTTTTTTTTTTGCATCATTTAATTTTTCATTATAAAAAGCAATAACATGCTTTTCTTGATTAAAAACTTCTTCAACTCATAAATTAGATGCATCATAAAATCACTTAAATACTTTGTCAAAATCTAGAAATTTCAAAATTAGGATAGCAGGAATCTTTTTTTTGGATGCATTGCTAGAATCTTTTTCTAGATTTCTTTAAATATATTTTAAATAATTTAGGACTAAACAAAGGTATCCTTTTGAAGACACTCAATAATAGGTGTTAATAGAGCTTAAATTGCATATAAATTACCTAAAAAAGTTACCCAACCCATCTAAACTTCTAACTTACTTATAATGGTTGGCATAAGTTAATCAAGTATATATTTCACATTTTCTCTATCTATTTCAATACATTTTAAAGAGACAATAATACCTAAGAATTTCAATTATTACTTAACAAGCTTCTTTAGATTAAAGTATTTTTACCTTTAAGGTCTCTATAAATTGTCTTAAGTGAAGTAAATGTTAATCTTTGTTGTAAACTTATGGTTATAAATTAATATATCTTCAAAGCAAAAAGCAATAAATTTTTCAACATAGGGATGTAAAATTACCTTTGTAAAGGTCTTGGGAGCATTAGTAAGCCCAAAAAGCATTAACAACTATTCATAAAATGCATCCTTTATCTTAAATATGATCTTCCATTCATTCCTTGAATAGATTATAATTTGATGGAAACCATTTTTTAGATTAATTTTTGAAAACACCTTTACCCCTATATTAATTCAAGCATATCATCAAGCCTTAGTATAAAAAATCGATAATTAATAGTTATCTTGTTAATTGCTTAACTTTTAATACATATCCTTTAACTTTCATTTTTCTAGGAGTTAATAACGTAAGACAATGCATGGTCCTAGACTTTTTGAATGAAACTCTAAAATAAAAAGTCTTAAAATTGTCTCTTAAGTTCTTAAAGTTCAATTAGGCTTTTTCTATAAATTAAAAGCTTAAGAAGCGATTCACTAGGTACAAAGTTAATTGCATGTTGGATATTTCACAAAGGTAGAAAACTTGTTGGTAATCTTTCTAGAATGAAATCCTTAAATGCATATCAAATTTTAAATGCAATAAAGGAAATTTTCTTTCACTTAAAAAACTTTTTTCTTCTTCATAGCTAATGCATAAAAAATGTTGTCTTCCTTCTTACTTACTTCATTGAATTTCTCTAAAGACAATATGTTAATATTTTTTAGTATAGGCTACTTATGTAGGGAAAATTTTAATAAAGGTTACTTGTAAAGGTTTTTTTTCCCTTCATAGATAAGAACTTAATTTTTTTTCATTATAATTAAAGGTATGTTTGTTTCACTTTCATGTAAGATGATTACACCCAAAATATATAGCAGCTGTTTTAATATCAATTAAGGTGTTAGTCCCACGATATGATTTATAGAACAAATTAATTTGCATAAATTTTAAATATATGAAGAAATTCAATAATGAAGGAATAATGCGTGGAGAATCACTATTATATTTCATATATCTATAACTTACTTTGATTCAATTAAATTTTAATTGTTGTTTCATGTCCCAAACAAAAAATTAAACATATGTATTTAAAGATCATAGATAAATTAACCAATAAAATGTAAAACATATAAGAACTATCATAAAATTTATCAAAAATTGATAATACTACAATAAAAGATTAACATATAAAATAATTATACTTATAATAAATTTTTTTAAGCAAGCCACATAAAAAGAGCATGAGTAAATTTATATGGAACTGAAAAAAATAATTTGTAAATTATAAGAAACTAAATATGATGAAGAGTTTTAAATATAAACTAGTTTATAAACTTTATAACTCTTGGAAAAGAATCAAAGTAAAGAAAGAAAAATACTATACATAGAAGATCATCTTAAGCTTCATAAAAATTCCAACCTAACATTCTTACAAATTCTAAAGAAAAAGTATGAGAAAGAGACTCCATAAAATAGAGAAGTATTCAATGACTAACTAAGATCTCAATTTATAGTGGAGGAAAGTGCAAAAATTCCTAAAATTTGACTTCAACCTTTTCCTTAACTTCTTCTAGTCAAAATTATTATTTAATTTCTTGAATCGTGCAAAACTTGGATAAAACTAGTGTTAGGTACAAATTTGAACCTTTAAGATGACAACTCATTGGTTACATCAATCACTTGATTTTTACTGTTAACTCATTAATCCCTTTGATAAATGTAAATAATGACTTAACCAAGTTCAATGCTAGCATATTAGTGAATTACCTTTTATAACCTGGAATCACATTTAAAAATAAAATGATAATAATAATAGCATTTATGAAATAATTGTGCAATAACATCAAATTTATATCTTATAAACAAAAAATGTTATTAAAAAATCTAATTCAATGTGTATTTTTATACACTTATTATCATCGGACCTTCCTATTATATTATCATAGTCTCCTTAATAAAATATGTGCAACCTCATTGGAATAGCATCACATCAAAAGACCCTATAAAAATGATCTTCCAATTTAAAATGTCACTAATCTTTATTTAGTTACTAAAATGAATGGGACGTTAACCTAAGCAACCTTGTAAGGTTTTAGATGCTTCTAGCCTTTTAACTCTAATTTATCCACAAAGCTTTAACTTCATCCATAATGACAAACTTGGCTATTTGATCTCCACACGTAACATTAGCGTGAAAGATGTTAATCCTAAGCTCTTTATATTTTATAAATTTTTAGTGGTGTAGTAAGACTACATTGCATTACCATTGTTACTTATACAACGCCTTTAACTTTTTTCAACATTTTGTGCTTCAAGTGTTAGTTGTTCCATATGTTGCTCATTATTAGCATGCTTTTCACCTTTACTACCTTTCATAGATGAAGATTCTCCTAATAGTAAACCAACATGTTTAGTTGGTGCAATTTTGAAAGCTATTTAGTATACTTCCTCAATACTATAGAATTTTATGGTTATCATTTTAGGTTGAATTTCTCTATTAAGCCCAATCTATAATATGCAAGAAGTTAATATTCTCCTTTTGATATTGCTTAACTAAATTGTTGAACTTCTTTGTATACTCTTCTACTATCATGGTGCTTTACTTTAATTGTAGTAATTCCTAGTACATTGAATTTTTATATGCAAAAAAGGAAGAAAATCTCTTTATAGCAAGTTTAGTTTTATTTCCTCTTACTAAATAATAAAAAGCTACTCAAACTTGTATAAATACTCCTTAATGCCATTTTTCGACAATCTTGCAAGTCCCTTTAACTTCATTATTGCAAAGCACGACTTTCTATCTTTACTTATTTGTACTATAATAAATTATTATTTGTGCTATAAAAATTTAAAAATTGTGAAAATTTTATCTCTTGCCATGGAAATAAAAAATTAAAATAAATGTACCAAAAATAAAAAAATTATGTTATGCAAAATTTTTACTTATAGTAAAATATTATTTATTCTATAAATTAAGTTAGGTGAATACTTTATCAATGACAAAATATCAATTATGTCAGGACATAAATAATAAAATTTTATTCATGACAAAGTATTACTTATGCCAAGATATAAATTGAAAAAATTTATCCATGGCAAGTATACATATTAAAAAAATTACCAAACTGATTGATTTTTTTTCCTAAAATTTAGAAGGATAAATTCATAGTATTTATAGGGGCTCATTTGGTAAACCTAATGAGATAGATGTATAATAATTAAATCAATTAAATCAATAGATGAAATTGATAATATTATTTTATATATTTAAATAAAAATATATATTATAATAATTTTAATAATATCAAAATTAATTATATCTCATAATAAATTTAATATTCATTATTGTAATATTAAATTTTTTTTATTAATAATAGAAAATAATAATTGTATAAAATTATATATAATTTAATAATAATTAAATCATTATATTAAAAAATATTTAGGTAATTACATTTAAGAGAATGATATAAATAAAATAGAATAAAACTTCATTTTAATCCTTTATCAATTTTACTTGTATCAATTTCATCACATATAAATAATAATTTGATTAATTCTATCCCTCAATTAGTATTTTTATCAATGGGTCAACCACTCGATATATGAAAGAACTAATATAAATATGTAAATGATGAAAAATAATACTAAAAATTTACAAAGAACTGAATGATATAACTTATATTTGCAAAGAAATAAAATAGCCATTGTAAGTAAAAAAATTTAAAAGTAAATGAATTTACAATAATTTAAATTAAATATTAATTTATAATTAAATTTTTAATATATATGATAGTTTAAAGTTATAATTTATATAGATATTTATTTTAAATAATTCAACTTTTACTAACATAATTTTTTAGAAATTAATAGAAAATTTGTTAAAAAAATGTAAAAAAAAATCTTTTATCTTGTACTAATTTAATTTTCCTAGAAATGTAGTACTTTGGAATAAATTTATTTTGTAATAATTTAATTATGAGTATCCCTATTATACATATTAAAAAAGATTACATACCAATATGCTTTGTAAATTTATATGTGCATATATGTGTGTCTATATATATGACTCGTTGGTAATACATACTTCAAAATGCATATTTATTTTCATTAAAAAATAATTTTTTGTAAATAAATATGGCATAAGCCTAAAAAAATTACAAAGGAATTAAATGAGGTGTAGAAATTTTCATAACATCACAAAATAACAAATTATTTAACTTAATTGGAGAGTGCTCTAAGATGTGTAATCTAAGCTTATATTTAAGGCTAAATGAAGTAGGCCAATCTGCACAGTTATTTCCTTCCCTATAAGTATAACAAACTATAACAATTCAATCTCTTTGTTGTAAAATTTTACATTGAAAATTAATATTTAAATCATTGTTAATTAATTATTTTAATTTTTCTTTTTGTTTTAAGTCCCTTGTAAATGTAAATTATATTAATTTGATACTTAAAAAATTTTTAATACTAATTTCATCCATGACATGTTATATATTAGTTATTTTGGTCATCTTGTTTCTTTAGTAGTTAACTTATTAATAGAAATACTAACAAAGAAATCAAATTAGCTAATATATTTTTAAGAGATAAAATTGATACAAGACATATGTGAGGTGAAGTTAAATTAATAAGAGATCAAATAGGGCTTTAGTTTATAAAATATAACTTTTAAAATAAAGTCATAAAGTTTTTCAGCATTGATTAAATTTGTATGTATATATGTTATATTTTATTATTATATAATTAATGCTACATAAGTTTATTTTTATTTGTGAAGTTAACTGATCAATTAAAATTTTTTATTAAATATAATGCATTATAATATTATAGAAGTAAATTGGCATGATGATAAGAATTGTTGCTCTTTAACTTGGATAATTAGGTTTGAATCCTTATAAATACAACTTCTGGACAAATAAAGTTCTTAACAAATGTTTAGATTAGATGATAAGTTAGCTATTGGTCAATTTGTTTAGATGGTAGGTTCAATTTAGGTTTATAAAAATTATTTTAACTACTTGTATTAGTTTTGATGGCATTTTTTGCCATGATTTTGTTTGTGGCTATATGAGCTATTAACTATAGGTATGTCATTTTTACCATGGTTATACTTGTTATTATAAAAATCTATTAACCATGGCTAAACCTATAGCAAAAAAATCATTTGTCATGAGATTTTTTTTTCTATGGCAATTTATTTGCCACACTTTCTTTTGTCACAATTTTAATCATGACATTAGTTATGATTTATTATAGTGTTGTTATCAATCAAAATGATTTTCTAAAGATATGATCTAATTGTTGAAAATTTGAGGACCTAGTTTTCCAAAAATAGAAATTTGGAATATCAATTTTAATTCTTTTAGTAATGTCATTATGAAAAAGCTCACAATTTTCACATTGTCCTATTGTCATTGATAAGCCTTATTGAATAGAGTTTTATGGAAATGATAGTATGGATTAGGTTAGTGATATACAAGATTTTATTTAAATTATTTTCTCTTATTTTTTATCTTTTAGTGTGTTACATATGTTTAATTTTATACAATTGACCCTGTTTTATCATTTTAAATTAGTTTTACGATGTTTCAAATTTATTCGGTTAATAATGAATTTTTACAATACCTTTTAATATTAGATTTTTATACTATTTCAATTTTTTAGCTACATTATGAGCCATAGATGTTAGATTGGAGTGAACTTTATATCTTTAGAAAGTTTAAAGAAACTTCTACAGTTTTGATGTTTTGATTAATGTCTAGTTCAGACTTCTAGGAGATCTTATTTAGCTAAGAAGTTAAAACCTTATTTTTATCCTAACTGAACTAGTTTTAGTTTTTTAGCGATATTCAAAGTTGTAGAGGTCCAAATAATTTAAAACCAATGTCCAAATCATCTCAAGATCCAACTCTATAACTTTTATATTTATGATTTATCAAAATTATATTATTATATTATTTTAGTGGTCTTATATTAGGTGGATGTTAAACCTATAAAATTTTAGTACTATATCTCTTAGAGTTAATTACTTTGTAAAAATAGGTTCTAGACTTTTAAAAATTAGGAAGGTCCCATCTTTGTAACCCTAAGAGGCATAGAATTTAGGTCCAATAAAATTTTACAGTAATTAAGTGAGATAAGAGGTAGATAACTCAAGAGACACATCAAACACTAGAATTAGCAACATAATTTTTTTTCTCTTTTTCTAACTTTTACTCTTTGACTATAAAATTCTAAACTTAGAGTTAATTCAAGAATTTTGAAGCACTTCTCTATTGGATTATGAGACTCTAATTTGTAATGTTGATTTCTTCTATCTATATTTTCTACTTAGTTCTATTTGCATTCATTTTTAGTATTTTTAGTGTATAAATAACTTAAACATTTGTGTAATAATTATTAGTAAATCAATTAGAAAAAGATAAATTAAGGAATTACTAGGGATACAACCTAATTTGACATTCTATATTAAATTGCTTTTAGCAAACCAGTTATAATCTAATTTTTGTGTGTTGCAATGTGCATGTCAGTTAGATCTAGGTTAATTTCTTTTAAGTTCTTTGTTATTACTTCCTATAACCTATTTTTCATTTTTAGTATCTTAATTTTGTTTGCATTTTCCTTATCTTTTACTCTTTGAATAATTGTAGTTGCCTTTGTCTAAGCTTTGCTTTAGTTACCTTATAATACATTTCATATGCAATGCATAATAAGTCATTTCTTTCATAATCTATAAGTTTTCTCCCTCACTTCTTAGCGTTTGAAATAATTAGATAGAAATTAATTAGTAAAATAGAGAAATCTACTTTTTTCGATAAAATTTGAAATAATTTAGAATTTTAATCCAAGAAACAAAAGCAACAAAACAACCTTTAATTAAAAGGTAAGAATGAAACTCTTGATAATTTAACAAGTTGCTAAAAAGTACATAAAAAGATCTTTACATATAACCTTTAAGTATCTAAAACCAAGAAGACCTTTAATAATTTATTATATGATATTTTAGATTAATTGGATCAAGTCTAAGTGATTTTTTCTACATTCCTCATTATTACTTTCAATGTCATAGTTTTCTCTTTCAACATCTTGATTGTTTGCACTTTCCTTATCTTTTAATTTATGATTAATTATTATTGCCCCTATCTTGGTTTCAAGACTAATAATTCCATTTGAAATATGTATTTCTTATAAACACATAATAATAAATCATCTCTTTTATAATCTATAAGTTTGCCTTGACATCTTTTTTCAATTTTTGTCACCATTAAGATAATTAACAATTTACAAAGGACAATGTTGATCTAATGCCAAAATTGACGCAAACAAGAGATTTTAAAAAATTTCAATGTACATGGTGTAGGTAAATTAGGCATAAAGGGATTGAAAAATGGGAGAAGTTAATCTCCTTAAATAGAAATCTAAAACAATTCATATTTTAATCATAGAAACAAAGAAAACCTTCAATTAGAAGGTAAGAACAAAACATAACTCAATAAATTAATAATGAAAATTTAAAATTACATAAAGAAGCTTTACTTATAACTTTTATATAGCTTTTGATTTGTAGAATCTTTCCTATATTTCTAAGAATATTTTAAGGAAATGGTGCTCCAATTTTTAGTAAAATATTCCTAGGGATGTTCACATAGGAATGATATGAATCTAACTGATGGATTGTCTTAAATTTTAGCAAATCAAATGAAAAATAGAATGACAATTATGTCCCACTTTGAAAGAGAAAGAATGGAAGTAGTTAGTGATGAAAAATAGTGAAGAAGAATCATATCACAAGGATGAATTCTTGATTAATGAAGATCAATGCCACAAAGGTTGAATTTGTTTAATAAATTACAATTTTTTCATATACTCTCACAAAGAAAGCTATCATTAATTCTCAAATTACCAAATCTCTAATTTGATTTCTATAACGAACATCTCTCTTTATTTAAGCTAAAAAGTTAACTAAATTAGTTATGCTCTAATGAACTAACTTAGGCTTAAAGCTAAGATTTTAATTAACCTAAAATGGATAGTAAATGATATTTGACTACTTTTATGAAATTTTTAGTAATCGAATATAGTATTTGACTACTTAACTGAAATATACATGATGCATTTATTTAAATCTTTAAACTTCTTTCAAGCTCACTTTTCATGCATTTAAGCTCTTTAAATTAACTCTTGAAACATTTCTTTTATTATCCTAGATAGCTCATTATGGTTAGCCTTTATAGGATCACATCACTCCTCCGTTCTTGAAAAGGATTTTTTATTGAATCTTTGAATTTTATATCAAAAGGAATAAGATTAGAAACACTAAATGAAGTAACCATATTAAACCCAATATGAGAATTCAAATTATAAAAATAATCATTGTCTTTTCAAGATTTTGGAATGAACCATCTTCACTTGGATAGTTTGGATTTCCTTTGATTTGGGAATATCCTTTTCCACTTACACCATTAACAAATAACCACCTAGATTAAATACAAAGTTATAAAATTAAGGAAAATAATTAAAATCAATGATATGACTAGAGTACAAGGATCTCTTACAATTTTCCTATAAAACTAGTCAAACCATAAAAGCTCCTAATTTTACTCAAAGATTTAGCTAAAAACCATTCTTTAATTATCTTATTTTTTATCCATCTCTTTTATTTTGTCATATACAACATTATTCAACAATATAATTTTTTTCATGCAATTTAAGCATTTCTTAAAATTAGCAAGCAATTTTTTGTTTCTCAAAATTTTCAAGACATATTTCATATAATGTACATGCTAATATACACTTTTATCATATACAAGAATGTTAACAATATATGGCAAGTAAACTTTTCAATTTTTTAATTTCTCAAATAGCAATAAGAACTACCTTTTAAGTTCATGATAATATTAAAAGCATACAAAAATAAATTTATTTTTGGCAATACATAAAACATAATTCATTAAGCTCACAAAAGTACTAAGTGTATTAAACAAACCAAATAGTAAAATTAACCACTCATACAAATCATATTTTGTTTTGGAAGCATTTATCCATCCCATATTTTTTTCTTAAGAAAGTTTGATGATATCTACTTTTTAACCCAAACTTTGAAATGCACAATGATCATGTAACTCATCATTAATTAATATAAAATCACTAATATTATAGACTTTTCTACCAAGCAAATTTTTTAGAAAACTTTTAAGTATACACAATTTATTTCTCCTAAACAAAAATTTATTATACCTAAAAATATTTCCAAAACTATTTCATTATACATATTAACATTTGAAGAATAACCACCATGTAGAGAAGTAGTAAAATTAAGTAAAAGAGTAACACATGCATAATCATTCATATATAAATTTTTAATGTTTTCATCACTAAACAAATTTGTATGCAAAGTATTCCTACTATATTTAAAATTCAATAATTTAGCATGCAAATTAAAGATGAGAGTATACTTTTGAGACAAAACACCATCTACTATATTATTTTTACCTTTTTCGTGTTTGAAGATATATAAAAATGTCTTAATAAAACTTATTAACTCAGTATGTCTATTATTTAGCTTTCATTACCCTTTGAAATGCTTTAAAGTCTTAATGGTATTTGACAAAACAAATTCAAATTTGTTAGCATTTTTATAGGCTTTGTTATACAAGACAATTAACTTAGAAGTGTAAAAAATACTCTTCAATCCACATATTTTTCTAATCACACTTAATTTTTCTTTTTTTTATTTTTATCTCAACATTAATTTTATCTTTTTTTCTACACAACCACTTTTTTTCTTTTAACTTAAATTTTCTCTTATTTTCTTTGTAATTACCCTTTTTTATGGTTTTTACTTTTTTCTATTCTTTTTTCCTTTTCTTTTTTTTTCTTTTTTTCTCTTTTTGTTTTCTTCTTTTTATTCTATTTTCTTTTTCATTCTCAATTGATCCTCATACACTTATTTTTAAGGTTATAGGTTTAAAAGTTATTTTTTATTCATTTTAAAGCTATACGAGTTAAGAATTTTTTGAGTTACTTTTTTATCAAATTGCCATAATCTCCCGAGAAATAAATGCCTAGCATTCATAGAAGTAACATTGCATAACACTTATTGGTATTTACTATGTATAAAAGAAACCAACACTTACTTTATCACCATCACTTCACCACTATCATTAAATCATTGTAACTTGTACATAGTAGGGTGTGATAAAGTAGGCAAATTCAACTTCTCTACCATATAATTACTAACAATAGTAGCATAACTCCTGCTATCAATAATAACATTACATCTCTAGTGTGGAAGATGTTCTTCTTTTACTCTTCACTTTCTTCTTTAGCTTATTCTCTTAAGGCCTTCTAAATTTTCAAGTCTTTCTTGTTTAGATAATCAATAACATAATGGCCATGTTCTAAACATTTGAAACACTTATCATTAGTATGCTTTTAATGCTTTTTATCTTTGCTTTTTACTCTCAGACACTTTACTTTTAAGCTTTGACAAGGATTCTTCTTTGTGTTTGATAATGCCTTTAGATTCTTTATTCTTAGGTTTGGATAAGGATTTGATTTTGTATTTCCTATAGCCTTTGTTTTCCTTTTTTTTTTAACTTTTCTTCTCTCAAAATGAAAGACTCTTCTTTTTAATGTTGTTAAAACTATAATTCTTTTATCTATATAATTTTTTTATCTATCATTTTCTCTTCTTGTATTTTTTCTTTTATCTCTTCTTCCATTATCTCTTTTGTCACTTTTTAGACTTATCATGATACATTCTTTCTCTTTTATTCTCTTTATTTTTATTTTTAACTCATTTTTCTTCAATACATATCTCATTTTATTTTTTATATCCTCTTTTTCTACTAGTTTCCCTTGAAGAGCTATAATTATGATCATATTTAGAAAAGTTAGGAATAAATTTCTTCCTCATAACAAACTTTAAATCATCTCATGTTTTAATAGGTCTTTCATTATTTTTTCAAACATTTGTCATAAGTTGATCCTACTAATCAATAACACATTTGGAGAACCCAGAATGATAACCATAAAGAGCTATCTAAGAGAATTAAGAAAGTGCTTTAAGGTCAATTCAAACAGGTTAGATGCATAAAAGGAAAGCTTGGAAGAGTTTTAAAAAGTTGAATTAATGCATCGTGTGTACTTTAGCTAAGTGGTCATATATGATATTTTATTATTAAACATTATAGAGAAGTAGTTAAATACTATATTTGATTGCTAAGTTTAGAGCTTTTCTTTATTTGCTAGTAATTAAATACTATATTCGAACACTTTTTCATTTTTTAGCACATTACTTGAATATTATATTTGAATACTTTAGCTAATGCATTTAATTTTATATTTCATTTTGTTATTAGACTTTTTAGGCTTTTATTTGCTAATGTATTTTCAATTCATTATTTTAACATGTTATTTTAGACATTTAATATTTTATTTGTTGTCAATTTTGGGCTAATTAATGTGTTAGCTTTGGGCTTAAGTTAGTTCATTAAAGCTTAACTAATTTAGTTGACTTGTTAACTTTCTAGCCTAAATGAGAAATGATGTTCTTTATAAAAAAACAAATTAGCATTTGCCAATTTGAGAATTAGTTGTGGCCTTCTTTGTGAATGTGTGTTCTCTTTTGAGTTTTTAAAAGAACTTGTAACTTATTAAAGAAATTCAACCTTTGCGACATTAATCTTCACTAATCAAGGATTTATCCTTGTAATATGATTTTTCTTCACTTATCAAAGAATTTTCATTCTTTATGGCATTACTCCCATTATTCCTCTTCCATGGTGTGGCATAATTATTATTCTCTTTTTCATTTGATTTATTAAATTTTAGAATGATTCATTAGTTAGGTTCATATCAAAAGAGAGGTAGAAATATATTTCCATGATATGGAATGTTTTAGTAATATAAATAGACTATTTTATCCCCTTTTCATTATTACCTTATAATTATTAGCATCATATTTCATCATCACCAACCATTATTGACCACTATCAACTACTATTATTACCTATTATTCGTGGTCATTAGGGGTAATTATTAGCTACAACTTATTATCAATAATTGCTAATTACCATTCACTATTAGTGATTATCGTTATTATTTTTAATCACTAGTAACTTCTATTGATAATTATCCACCATCAATGATCATCACCAACCACTATTACCATAGGTGACTATCATTGTTGCCACCTATTGTCGGTGACCTTTGTCAACTACTACTAATAGTAAAAGAATACCATTGATCACCACCTACAATTGATCTTCTCCAACTACCATCCACTATTGTTAACTACTAAAATTTTGATGAAGATATTTTGTTGTAATTAAATAATATTTTCAAAAATATACTAATTAATTAAAATATAATATTGTAATATTTTAAGGAATATATTTAAATGAACTAAACATGGTAATATCAATAGAAGTTACTAGTGATTAGAAATAGCAACGATGATCACTAATGGTGAATGATAATTAGTAATTATTGACAACAAGTCGTAGCTAATAATTACCCCTAATGACCACTAATAATAGGCAATAGCAGTGGTTGATAGTGGTCAATAATGGTTGGTGATGATGAAATATGATGTTAATAATTATAAGGTATTAATGGAAATGGGACAAAATAGTCTATTTATATTACTAAAACATTTCATATCATGGAAATATATTTCTACCTCTCTCTTGATATAAATCTAACTAATGAATCATTTTAAAATTTAATAAATCAAATGAAAAAGAGAATAATAGTTATGTCACACCTTGGAAGAGAAATAATGGGAGTAATGCCATAAAGAATGAAAATTCTTTGATAAGTGAAGAAAAATCATATTACAAGGATAAATCCTTGATTAGTGAAGATTAATGTCGCAAAGGTTAAATTTCTTTAATAAGTTACAAGTTCTTTTAAAATATAATATTGTAACATTTTAAGGAATATATTTAAATGAACTAAACATGATAATATTATATTTTTGGCATTTAAAACCAAAAGAACCCCTGATGACTCATCAAATGACTTTTGAATAACCTTTAAACTACTTTTAAAGACTCAAACTGCTAATTACAAGATAAAAACCTTCAAGATTTAATCAATTAACTATATAAAATAATTACTCTTGGAAAAGTTAAACTTTTAATCATTTAGATAATTGATTTTAGTTAAATTCCTTAGTCTTGCAACATAAAACCAATTCCAAGAAATAGTGAAGTTTTAAATAGCATTCTAAGATTTTATAGATTATCACCTTATTGTAACCATTCATTTAGGAATGGTAAGTTATGTACTTTAGTAAGTCAACCCTTTTCTTTTTAAATAATTCCTATGAAAAAGTACCTAAAAGATTAAGCCTTTATTAGAAACTATAGAAGCTAGCATTCCATGTAACTTGATTACTATATTAAAGAAAATAATGGCAACTTAAGTGGCATTAGTAGAGGTGATATGTCCATAGGAATGGACTAATAAAGTTTATTGCAATAAGTAAAAATTGTATAAAATATATAATTATAGTTTAGGCTTGAAGTTATAACAAAATTTCTAACATCCTTTTACAACTTTTTTCCCAATAAAATACTTTAAAATTCTTTGAAATAATTACAACTACATTAAAACCCCTTTATGATTTGCATGTGGAGAATATAGAAAGAATTCTAGTAGAAGGTCTTATTCATACCCACAACTATTTTACACTTCATTTTAAGCTCTTTATTCTAGCATTTATATTTAATTAGTTCATATTTCATTGAAATGTTGATACAAGATTATGAATGTTAGTTGATGTTTAGTCCAAGGAAGTTATTCATTTTTTATGTTTTTAGTGTAAATTAGCTTTCATTTATTAAAGAAGCTTATATATAATTTAAAAAATAATAAAGGAATAAATTTAATACAACACTACTGCAAAAGTGTAAATACATATCGATTATTTAGCAATTTATAAGTTAATTTTCAATTAATGTCTAATTTCTATATTTGTAAAAAATAAAATAACATCGATTCTTTTATAAATGACATTGTCATTGTTTCTTTATGAGAAATACAACATGGTGAAATAAGATGTTGATTATTATAATAAAGAAGTTAGTTTTTACCATATAACTGTCATTAAAATTCAATTGTAAATGTTATAGGTTTTAAAAATCTAACATTGAATATCTTAGGTTAAATTATAATTTATATCCTTATAGTTTCTTTTTTTAAAAAACGATCCCTATAATTTAAAAGTTTTGTATTAAATGCTTATACTTTCATTTAATTTCTAATTTTGTCTCTACCATTAGTTTGTTATTAATTTTAAATGATATGGCAAATACCAACTCAATTGCCATATAAGCATAGTAAATACAATTTAAGTCCCTAAACTTTCATGTGTTTTTAAATAGATCCCCATACTTTCTTAAAATTTTGAATTAGGTCTCTAATGAATGTAAGAATGAAAAGAATAGAAAAAAAATAAAGTATAATAATAAATTTAAAATTTAAATTTAGTATCATTAATATTAAAGTACACTAAAGATATATTAAATAATTTAAATAATATTTTCAATAAAATACTAATAATTTAGAATTTGGTTAATTAAAAATAACAAACCAATTAATAAAATTAAAATTTAAAGTTTCTCATAAATTAAAGTAAGCTAAATACTCATTAAGTAATTTGAATAAAAATACACTAAAAAATTTAAATAAGAATAAATAATTTATTTATATTTTATACTAAATAGTAAAATAAATTAATAAGTTAAAACATTAAAAATAATTATTTTTATTTAATTTTAATTGATACTAATAACAAAACATATAGGCAAGGACCTCGAATATAATTTTAGCTATAAAAAAGTCAATATAGATAAAAATTCATTTACTATATTTATGCATATTAGTTGATTATTTTCATAAATATTATCTACACTAGTTTAATTTTTGAAAAAAAAAGGTCAACTTACATTTCAATTTCTTCTAACTATATATTTTTTTATCTAAGCATTTTTACTTTAAATTTTTTTAATTGAATACTTATAATTTTTAGTAATTTTTAATCAAAAGTATATTGTAAATCCTCTGCCTAAATAGTATTTATGATTTTTCAATATTAATGGTTGGTATTACTTTTAATGTCGATTAATTAAAAATTAACACATTAAAGTTTAATTTTTTCACTTAATTTTTATAATATATTTAGACGTTGGTTATATTTACAATCAATGTTGTAAGTTTTCTTATTTTTATATTTTGATGTCATTTTAGTAAAAAAAATTATCTTAAATTTTTCAATAATTTATAAAATGTCATTACATCCAAATGGATATCAGTTATATTTATAAATCATTATCTTAAGTTTTCATATAATATCGAAAATGCTATTACATTAAAAAAGATATCGATGATGATATTGACTGATGCCTATTTGTAATTTCGTAACTAAAAATTCATTAATTATTTTATTTATTTTAAATTTTTTATTTATTATATAAATTTTTTGTTATGATATCATTTGATTCAACCATTAATTTAATCAGTTAAATCAATTAGAGCATGACTTGATGCCTTTTCTAGTTTTCTATCCAATTTAATTTTTAAAGCATTGCCTAAAGTATAAATTCATTTCTAAAAATGGTTATACAAATAATCATTTTGTTACCTTTTTCTTTTTCATTTTTAACATTTTATAAACAAAAACTATTGAAATTAAAAATAAATTCTTGAGAATATTTTCAAATTAGTCTTGGAAACTTCATTTTACTCAACATAAACTTTAATTTTTTTTCTTAAAAATGATTACAAAAAATAAGATATCATCATAGTTGGCTTAGGATAGTGTCCAACAAAGATAAAACTAAAAAAAAAAAATAGAAAGAGATGTACATGCTAGCATTAAACATTTTAAAAATAATTACAATAATATTAAAATCATAAAAATATAAATAAAAAATTATTATTAATCCACCATTCACAATATTTTTACTTTTTTATTTTAAAAGTTTCAAATTGGACAAATATAACTACATTATCTGATTTAAAATGTTTAATATTATTACTTAATTGAAATTTGAGAAAAATTATAAGAAGGATACATTAATCTTAACCTCATTTTAAAAAATTAGACAAATAACTTTTGAATAATAATGCACTTATGATATACTTAGTGCTCTTACATTAAAGAAAAATATTTTAAGTATAAACAATACTTAAAAATCAAATTCATTAGGTTTATTCATCATCTCATTTATAAAAATCTAATATGTTATTGTTATAATCTTATCATATGAAGAAAAAATAGTCATTTTATTATCTCTTAATCAAAGTTAATTGATTACACGGTCTATGTTCATCTTTTACTATAATGTAATAAGAATGGTTTACTCACCACTACAATGTAATAAAATAATTTTATAAAAAATAATCTTTTTTAAATATTTTTTTACTATAAGTGATTAACATTGTGTTTGTGAAAGTTAGAGTACACTTTATCTTGCAAACATATGGTATAGGGGCAATGTAAAATTTGGAAGAAAAGTATTGTAATATCCTTATATGGTTAACATGACTAGACTTGAAAATATATTTAATTAGTTAGATTGTTCATGAAGCGATTATGCTCGAGGGTAGGCCAATCAAATGAGTTGAAAGGGGATAAAGCCAATCCATTCCCTTTTATTCATAATATGCAATCCTAGTTTAGTAAGAAGTACTTTAATAATCAAGACCTTGCCAAAAGGAGGTTTCGTTTGATTGAAAAATTTGGAAAGCCTTAATTTTAGTTTTCTAACCTTATAACTATGATTTAATTTAGCGTATTTTTTTCTAGGGTTAAGAAAATATTATAAGGTTGAAAGAAACCACCTAACCTTACTCAAAAATACTCGATTTTAATCGATTTAACACATTAAATAGTTTAAAAGGGCTTAAAATACGAGAAAATTTAATAAGCTAGTTATTTTATTTTTAATAAAAATGAATTCATTTGAAATCGAGTTGATTAACTAAATAAAGATAAATAACTTTTATTAATTTTATATTCATTAACTTATGAATTTTATGTTAGAAATTGGAATATGAGTTGTAATGTGCTATCATAGTAATTTTATTTTAGCAAGGAAAAAGTATTGCATCATTTCTGATGATTTACTTTTTTACATTTGATATAACTTTACAATTACAATTTAATTTATTTTTCTTTTCTTTTTCATTTATTGTTTCATTTTTCTCAATCCCTATTTCTTCACACTTTAAGTTTCTTTTTCTTCTACTATTAAAAAAAGTTTCTTTTCCTTTATAAACATTACATTAAAATGTAAGTTTTCATATATGTAATCATATATCTTTAACTTTCACCATATTTGTTTATTTTTTTTGCTCATATTTTATGCTATATTTATTTCTTTTTTATTAATAATTCTTCTACTCTTTATATCTTTCAATGTTAATGCTCAACAAAGAAAGAAAGAAGAATATAATTTTTTTTGTCATAGTTCAATTATAAGCATATAAGCCTATTAACTTGAGAATCACTCAATCAATTAGGGATAATATGATTATTAGATTCACTTGCAACTTTTAACAACTAATCACACTTCAATCAATTTAGATTTTTACTTAAGTGTGATTGAAATAACCCACTACTTAGCTTTAATTTTTATTTGATGAAAGGTACATATCTATTCAAGTTTAAGTTTTAAGGTTAATGAGTTTAATGACAAATGATTATTTAAGGACATGCACTTATTTAAATGAGTGAAAATTTTTGCTTTAACTTTTTTTTTTGAAAAATTAGTCAAATATTTTTTATGCTAAAATAATAAAAAAAAAGATAAGAAAGACATGAGAGATATAAAACAAGAATAGGATATGCTATAAGTAAGCTCTTATGGTGAATACTAATTGTATACTTAAATATGTGGACTTACCTAAAGGTTGAGGCATTGGTGATATGATTTACTTTGATAGATAGAAATAGAAGTTTATACAAGATTAGGGTTTTAATGATTAAAAATAAGAAATAAGTTTTGTATAAATAAATTGCCATAATTAACTAAGAATAATTAAGGTGATAAAAGAATATAGATCGAAAAATGAACAAGGCTAAACAACTCATTTTATGACATAAGCATAACAATTGTTTGTTAAGAATGTTACCAAAGGCTTATATGTGATGATGATGATGACTATTATTATTATTTTCGTTAAGAAGGTTGTATATGATTGTTATTAGCACACAATTAGGTCCATGGATGCCTAAGTTCACTAGGACGAATGGTGATATAAAATGAAATGATTTTAGCTTTGATAAGCTATAGTTGTGAAATTTGAAGCAAGTCAATGGAAAATGAATGATATAAACATGAATGCCATACAAATGAAAAGAAAAGGAAAGGAAAGGAATTATTATAAGAGCTCCTTTTTCAATATATTAGTTTGTGAAATTGTTTTCACAAGAAATAAAAATATTTATTATCTTGTAAGAATGGTTTTTGAGATGACACTAGTTAAAAGTTTGGATTCTATGATCATTGCTAACTCCCTTCTATATATTTGGTATGATTTTCTTTATAATTTTACAAGTAAAAAATGTCAAAGATTGATTGCATGAACAATTAAAGTAAGGTAGTTAGATGAATTATATAAATAAAAATAACTAAGATGATACCCAAACTTAATAAATCAATAACTAACCATTATGCATGCATGGTTTTTTATGATAATTTTAGAAAGTGTGTATGATCTATAAACTAATTATCTAGGATACTCATACACTTAAAAATATCCTAGTAACATGAAATTAAATCAGAAATGCGGAAACCTACCTGTAGCCATAGCTTTAACGAATTGCACAGAGAAGTTGCTCCAAGAAACTATGTCGAATAGTTGCTACAATCCTTGAACTCAGGTACTTTTAGGTTCTGGTTTGTACTATGTTGATGGTGTATTTAGTTCAGGAAAATAATTAAGCATTAACCAAATCCGGGCACCCTTGTTTTGTTTATATATATTCACATTACCAGCTTCTCCCATCAAGAAGCTGTGCAATCCAGTGGACGTTGAGCAGAAAAACTACTCGCCTATTTTTGTGGACCACAACAAGTTTAAAACGTTAGATTTGTTGCCAACATTCACGTGGGAAAGAAATACGTTAGCAATGACAAATTGTTACATTCTCCCACTTGGTTCGTAAAAACCAAATATATATTCAAAAGTAGAGAAAACTCAATGTATAGATCATAGTGATAGGTCTTCTATATGTGAGTATTACCTCCCATGTATCGCAATACATTTTGCTTCCTTAACTCACCATAAATTAATGAATAAGTCTTATACTTATTCTGGGTCCTCTTAATGTTATTTTTCTCTAAACATAAATGTATATTCTGAAATGAGAAAAATAACTTAAACTGAATAAAAGCTTTATTACAAATATGTATATATACATCAATAACACAATATGGTACCAGGTCCGATCCTTAATACATGATCCTTAAACACTGATGGTGGCATGCCTTTTGTTAAAAGATCTGCTATCATCAACTCAGTGCTAATGTGTACAATGGTAACTTTATTTTCCTTGACACGTTCCCGAATGGCTAAGTACTTGATGTCAATGTGTTTACTTCGACTTCCACTTTTGTCATTCTTAGTCAGAAAAACTGCAGCTGAGTTGTCACAATAAATTCTTAATGGCCTAGAAATTGAATCCACAACTCTAAGCCTAGAAATAAAGCTCTTTAGCCATACACCATGTGAAGTTGCCTCAAAACAAGATACGAACTCAACTTTTGTGGTAGAAATAGTAACTAAGGTTTGCTTTGCACTCTTCCAAGACACGGCTCCACCAGTAAACATAAAAATGTATCATGATTTTAATTTTCGTGAATTAACGCATTCAGTAAAATCCGAGTCTGAGTAGCCGATTATTTCAAGATTCTCAATTCATTTGTACATCAGCATGTAATATTTGGTACTTTTAAGATACCTCATCACTTTTTTTACAGCTCTCCAATGATCCATTCCTGGATTACTTTGATATCTCCCTAACATTCCAATTGCGAATGCAATGTCAGGTCTTGTACAAACCTGAGCATACATAAGGCTTCCAATAGCTGAAGCATATGGAATGTTTCGCATTTGTTCCTTTTCTAGATCATTCTTCGAGCACTGATTCAAATTGAACCTGTCACCCTTCACAATAGGTGCTACACTTGGTGAATAGTCCTTCATTTGAAATCTCTCTAAGACCTTATTGATATAGGTTTCTTATGATAGACTTAAAATACCTTGAATCCTATCTCTACGGATCTTAATACCAATTACATAAGATGCCTTATCCAAATCCTTCATATCAAAATTCTTAGAGAGAAACTATTTCACTTCATGTAGCAACCCCTTATCATTGGTTACAAGTAGTATATCATCCACATATAGCATAAGGAAATAGATTTTACTCCCACTGACCTTGTGGTATATACATTGATCCATGACGTTTTCCACAAATTCGAACAAGGAAATAACATTATGAAACTTAAGATACCATTGGCGAGAGGCTTGTTTCGATCCATATATGGATTTCTTAAGCTTGCATACTAAATGCTCATCAGCACTAAAGGAGAATCCTTCAGGTTATTTCATATATACCTCTTCCTCTAGATCTCCATTGAGGAATGCCATCTTCACATCCATCTGATGCAGTTCCAGATCAAATTGGGTAACTAATGCCATTATTACATGGAGGGAATCTTTCTTAGACATAGGAGAAAATGTCTCTGTGTAATCGATTCCTTCCTTCTAAGTGAATCCTTTAGCCACGAGTCTTGCTTTATATCTTTCGATGTTGCCTAATGAGTCCTTTTTTGTCTTATAGACCCATTTACACCTAATGGCCTTTGAACCACTAGGTAACTAGATAAGATCCTAGACCCCATTTGACGTTATGGAATCTATCTCTTCCTTCATGGCATTGTACCATAGTCCGAATTCTCTGTAGTTGATAGCTTGTGAAAACGTCTCAGGATTATTTTCAGTTCCTATATTGTAGTCAGACTCTTGTAGATACACAATATAGTCACTAGGAATTATTGGCCTCCTTTCCCTAATTGATCTTCTTAATGTTAGGTTTGCATCCTCTTAGGGAGCATGTACCTTAATTGGTTGTTCAATAGTTTCTAGTAATTGTTCAACAATTGGATCAACTTGGTCATGGACAAGTGGTTGTAGATCTTCAATGATTAGTTGTTCAATGCCCATTGGTACTTAAGGGGCATGGATTACAACCAATCTATTACTTGATGTGGAAGATTGAAAACTAAAATGATTAAGCTCGGTGTTTGGATGCTAAATTTGATCACTCCCACTAATTAAGTCATTTTCAAGAAATTTTGCATTTCTTGATTCCATAATCCTAGTGCTATGAGATGGACAATAGAACCTATATCCTTTGGACTTTTCAGCATACCCAATGAAGTAGCCACTTATAGTCCTAGGATCCAGCTTCTTTTCTTGTGGATTGTAAACCCTAACCTCAGACAGACATCCCCAAATGCGCATATGCCTTAAACTTGGTTTCTAACCTTTAAACAACTCAAATGGTATCTTTTCAACAGCCTTAGTTTGAACCCAGTTAAGGATATACACTGCCGTCTTAAGGGCTTCAATCCACAAGGACTTAGGAAGCTTAGAGCTATTAAGCATGCTCCTTATTATGTCCAATAGTGTTCGATTTCTTCTTTTAGCTACACCATTTTGGTCTGGAGACCCAAGCATGGTGTATTGGGTAATAATCTCATATTCTTGAAGAAATCTAGCAAATGGACCTAATACTTATCCATCTTCAGTGTATCTACAAAATACTCACCACCTCTATCTAATCTCACCATCTTAATTTGTTTATCACATTATTTCTCTACTTCTGCTTTAAACACCTTAAAGGTATCAAGTGCCTCATTCTTATTATTCAACAAATAGAGATACATATTGTTAGGCATTCGAATTATTACATGCAGCGAAATTTCAAAATTTTGATATGAATTTTACATAGAATCCATGCAAAAAGCATAAATCAATGATTAGGGTTTCACCCATTGGGCACTCGTGTTTCTACTAATCAAAACTTAAGAATGGATGAATCAAATGTCAGCCGGAAGATACAGCATCTCTACGGTATCCACACGGAGTAAACAACGACCTTTCGCCCTCCACGAATCTAGTAGGATGTATTTCTCTCTCTAAGAATTAGGATTCGATGTTTTCTGAGAGATTTAGGATTTTAGGAAGCTTATGAGCGTGTCTCTAATGTGCTGCCCTTAAACCCCTTTTATAGAACTTAGGCAAGCCATAATCCTAGTCCTACTAGGATAATACTTTCAAAATCCTAATCACACTTAACAACTCATTTTATCCTTATCCTAGAAATAACGAGGAGAGATAGGACTTATCTATTAATTATCTAACATTAGATAATATTATCTCATAATATAAATATTTTAATATTAGATAATTACATATAATTATCAAATATTAAAATAATATTATCTCATAATATATTTATCTAATATCTGATAACGTAATTATTTGATATTACTTTAATATCAAATAATATCACATAATATATATTACGTGAATTTATTATTCTTAATAATAATATATATATGCACGAAAATAAGTTCAATTAATTGGATATTAATATAATTAAAGTTTAATTAATTATTATCTTATTCTTACTCCTTTTGTGTGACTCTGTAGGTTCTTACTACGTTAACAATGACTCATTATTGAGCCATAGATAGTGAACGGTATCTAGCAATACATCACTGCTACTTAAGTGGTAAGAATGTCTATGATTCGATATCTACCTAATACATGATTAACGTTTTGCATCATAACCCTTTTGTAATAATATCCAAATTGAACTGGAGGCATGGAATGTGTCATCCTCGTCAATATTCAATTTATATTTTTTGATACTGAGTAGACTTAAAATAAATAATTAATATCACATATTAATTCAATTGAGCATGGCCATGCATTTCTAAGTCTCACTCAATCAAGGGGCCCAAAGATATTTCTCTTTTATACAAGAGTAACAAAATCTCATCTACATCACTCACTTCCCTCTGCACGATTTATGACATATCCAATCAATGCCCTACTTATCATCCTAATTAAAGGTGACATAGGACAATATTAAAGTGAGTAATTCCTTATGTAGGGAATCGTAGTGACTTCAGGTCAAAAGTTTATGTGTATTTGTGATCATATAAGAATAACTTATGACACATCTATCCATGCAATATTCTCATAGTGGGTCAGTCCAGTACATTGTTCACTAGCAATGTACTCATGTATTGACTTGATATCACATATCCATGATTCGTAATCATCAATCACTATACATGCTAGTCTCAATGTATTATTACTATCCTTTTCGTAATAATACTTGACTAGCGGCATTTTATGAATAGCGAAACTATTCTAAGGATAATTATTATATTAAATTATAAATTGTGCATAATAATAAAATTATAAAAATAAAATATAATGCATTGTGTATTACTTCAATCATCTATATGATTGGTTCTAGGACACACACTAACATATATATCGTAAGTAATCATCAATAAAGGTGATAAAGTATTTTCGACTAATAGAGTCTAAATCTGGATTACAAATGTCTGTATATATGATTTCTCAAATGGTAGTACTCTTCTTGACACCTTTCTTAGTCCTATTAGTCTGCTTTTCCTTTATGCAGTCTATACAAGTTTCAAAGTCAGTAAAATCTAGTGTACTAAGTATTCCATCTTTTACTAATTTTTTAACCCTCTCCATTGAGATATGACCTAGTTTACGGTGCCACAACATAGAGGAATATTCATTAGTAACACATCTTTTAACACTTATGCTACTAGAAACATGTATTGAATCATTAGGTATACTGTCTTGTAATTGAATTCGAAAAAGATTTTAAGAAATTGTACCATTATCAACAATATTAGATTTATAAAATAACTTAAACATATTATTTGAAAATTCAAAAGAATATCCAAAAAGTAAAAGTTTCAAAATAGAAATTAAGTTTTTGGAGAAACTTGGTACATAAAAGGTCCTTTTCAATATCAAACTGAAGCTAGTATCTAAAACTAGTTTGCAAGTTCCTATAGCTTCAACTAGTGAGCTCATCTTATTGCTTAAATAGATGTACTGCTCACTGCCCACTGCCCACTGGCTTCCTTTAGTTTAAAAAGCCCTGCAAGGTATTAGAGATATGGATTGTAGAACCAGAATCAATCCACCATGTGTTACTACTAACATTTACCATATTAGATTCATAACAAAAATGTGAGATTGAGATACCTTTCTTTTCAAGCTAGCTCTTAAATTTGTTACAATTCTTCTTCATGTGCCTTTTCTTCTTGCAGAAGAAACACTTGGACTCTTTCTTTATACTGCCTTGAATGGGTGCATTTTTTTTCCTTTTGAGTTAGCTTGCTTGTTATTTTTCCCTTGTGTTACCATATGTGCACTTTCTCCCATTTCTACAATAAGCCTCCCTTCTTCTTGTACACACATGGACAGAAGTTCATTAATTGTCCATTTCTCCTTATGTGCGTTGTAGGAAATCTTGAAAGGTCTATATTGAGGTGGTAGAGAGTTTAGGATATAGTGCACAAGGAAAGACTTAGACATATCGACTTCAAGCATTTTTAATTAAGCTGCAATGTCATTCATCTGCATGATATGCTCTCGCACACCCGTTACACCAGTAAGCTTCATTGATGATAACATCGTCATCAGGGTGCTAAAGCTTGCCAAAGCCTTGTCTGAAGTTTCAAATTGTTCATCAATGGACTTGAGCAAACTTTGAACGTTTTGATGCTCTCCAATAGACCCACAAACGCTAGCGAAAATCTTAGTTTTGATATACATCATGCTGAGGCGATTTGATCGTTCCCAACGCTCATAAAGTGTTATTTCAATTGCACTACTACTATTAGTGGGTTTAGGAGGTTCATCCTTTCTAATCGCATCATCAACATCCATCCACCCTAATTGAAAAAGAATTTTCTCCTTCCATATCTTATAATTATCACCATTCAATTCGGGAACTTGAAAATTAGAGATATTTAAAAGTTGAAAAGCTGTATAAAATTATACGCTATGTTAATAATTTGAGGCAATTAAAAAATATTTCATATGACATGTCTTACCAATGCAAAACATATATATCAAACATGATCCTAATAGTAAACAAAATTGCCAAAACTGCCTATGGGCTTAGTTTTATTTAATTAAGCTTATATATAAAGTTAGTGAAACTAGCAAATTATATCCCCTATCTTAATTCTTGTAGGTAGATTAAGATAAAGAAAAATTTACTATTCTACCCTAATTAATCATATTAAATATAATAAAATTCCTGTGGGATAATAATTATTATATTGAATATGATTAATTATAATTAATGTCAATTTGTCTTTATGTGATCCTAGATTTAAATCTAATGCTTTATGTATAATTTTAGAATAATCAAAGGTGCTATGGCTAAGTTTTAATTAAACTAAAATTATATGGATCACTTGACATTTTAAAACATACTTAAACAAAATGCATAAATAGGCATTTTAAAACATAAATAGGTATTTCTTTATGAGATTTCAAATATTAATTAATCACTTATACAAATGTGACAAATTAATTTTCTCTCTATAGAAAAATATATAGCCTAAGATTGATAAAACAATCATACAATATTATCATAGTGAGAAGTAAATAATTAATTAATCATTCTAGGCTAAATGTGATTAATTAATTAATTTAAATTCTCCTAATTAATTTTAATCCTAATGTGTCAAAATAATGCCTAAAATAATATATAAATATTAAGCATAAATTATATGACATTAGTATTATTGTTATGGTTTAATAATATCAGGAAACTAAAAACACAGAAAATAAAACATTTCTGTAACTTCATATATTAATCTGTGTAGTTGTACAGTAGGAAAAAACCGTGCGATCAGTGGTCACAGCTCCTTTATGTTGTCCAGGGACAATGGTTCGAATCTTAAGTGAGGCACATTTTGTTCCTCCTTTTTTTTATGTAAAACCTTAACCTTAATCAAACGCAATGCACCGTTTCATTAAAGCTTATAGAAGGTCATTAAAAACATAGAACAAGAAACATAACGCAAAATGTTTCATTAAAAGAAAAATTGAGACAAGCAGTGAACGACGTGTGCTTCAACTGAAGCACTAAAATGACTTGCAATTTTTGTCATCTTCAACCTTTAGCTGGGTTGACCCGATCCGGTTATGACCTATTTCAGAACTCGAAACAGAACAGTAAAAACCTGATAGTTTGTTTTTCATGTAAACTATAACAAGGCAGAGGTAATTTTTTAGCTCTGATACTAAATGTAAACTAATTATCTAGGATACTCATACACTTAAAAATATCCTAGTAACATGAAATTAAATCAGAAATGCGGAAGCTTACCTCCAGCCATAGCTTTAACGAATTACACAGAGAAGTTGCTCCAAGAAACTGTGCCAAATAGTTGTTGCAATCCTTGAACTCAGGCACTTACAGGTTCTGATTTGTGCTGTGTTGATGGTGTATTTAGTTCAGAAAAATAATTAAGCATTAACCAAACCCAGGGACCCTTATTCCGTTTATATATATTCACATTGCCAACTTCTCCCATCAAGAAGCCGTGCAATCTGGTGGACGTTGAGCAGAAAAACTGCTCTCCTGTTTTTGGGAACCACAACAAAGTTTAAAACGTTGGATTTATTGCCAACATTCATGTGGGAAAGAAATACGTTAGCAACGACAAACTGTTACATGATCATGAAATGTTTGTAGAATACGTATGAATGAGAATTGCAAAAGAGCAAGCATATGGATGTGCCAAATTATATTTGTATATAATTTATGAATGTATATGATATTTGTGACATTAAAGATTTTCCCTCTAAAATGCGAGTTTTTATTTAGTGATGAGTGATAATTGCTCACCCACCAAATAATATATTACAAATATCAAAAGTTTATTAAGTTGTAGTATTGTTAACTTTTTTCATAATTATGCTTGAAAGCATATATGTGATCTTAAATTACTCTTTTGTTGATGCTAATGCTTAGGCAAAACAACAATAAAAAAAAAGAATGATTTTAATTTTAGAATTTCATGTTTTAGTTTTGGTAAAATTGCATAAAATGTGCAAATTTAAAGAAATGTACATAACCATAGTACATATTTTTCTTAAATGATTTTTTATTTTAAAAATATAAAACATATTATTTATGAAAAATGATGAATACACACGATTTTTAGATCAATTTGGAGTGACTCGGGCTCGTCGTGCATTAAATTCAAGATATGTGAAGCAAAGAATTTTCGAAACAAAAATTATAACCTTTATATGACACTTTGTTAGGCTTAGTGGTGATATTACTCCTTCAAGTTCTCCCTAGTTTATCCAAGACATCTAATCTAATCTAGTTTTCTTTTAAAATATGGTAACGTGGAGGCGCTAACTTTCTTCATCCTATCATGGGAATTGCTGTAGGTTAGGTTAATCTAAAATAACTATTCTTTTAAAAAACTAATCTTTCGATAAAATTATATTTGACATACCCTAACGCACAAGGCTGCCTCATAGCAAAATGTAGGAAAACGGTGCAACAACCATGAAATTTTCTATAAAAAATACATATGTTGTGGTTGACTGTATAAAAGAAGAAAATAATAAAAATTCCTGAAAAATAATTAAACTTTCATGTATTTGAGGATTTCTTGTTGAGAGGAATTAAATACAAACGAATAAAGTTAAAATGGAAAGTTTTTAGTTTTTGGAAGCACAAAGACTAATAAATTATAAATTATAATGTTTATATAAAGAACACATTTATATTTAATTCAAATTAAATTAAAATAGAAGAACAATGCAAAAATAATGCAGCGTTTAACATACAAAAATATGCCAGTTTCTAATTTTTAAATAATTAACATAGACATAACATACCATTAGAAAATAAGAATAAAGAATCGACCTTTTCCAAGAGTATGAAATTTTACAAATTTGCAGATTTTTCAAAATCACTGGTGATGGGGATCGAACGCCCTCCGGTAATTCTCAACAGCGGCACCACATTTTTTTTTTTTGTCTTTAAGCCTTTTCTTTTATTACCAAATTTACCGTTATCTCCCCCTTTGGTCCAATTTGATGAAGTATAGTATATGAAGTAGATAATATTAAACAATTTTTTTCTGACTATTTTAAAATTTTTAATAACGGAACATACTTGTAATAAATTTGGCAAGAGAAGATAGTCAAAAGCTAACGGGTCATATGGCAAGTCAACATATATTCTCTAATGATGAGGGTGTTTGAGCAAAATTTCAAACTGGAGAGGCACAATGTGAATTATGCTCAAATTTTAAGGAGGCTTGTGCAATTTACACCAAAAAAATCCTAAAACCTAAAACGAGGCCGTCATGAGAGGGAGGCTTTATCCCTCTGCCCTCTTTTGTCCTCCACCACTGTGAAGAAGTAAGATTTTTGCCATTTCATACCAACCCTAACTTCTTCAATCTGGTATGCTTCTCGTTCTTCTGTCTTGGTTTGGATTAAATTTCTTCAAATATTTCTCATTCTCTGTTGTTCATGACCAGGGTTTAGTTTATCTGTTCCTTTCTTTTGATCTGGCCCTAGTTTCTTTCTCCTCTACCGAAAATTTCGGGATATCCAAATTCCTTCCCTGTTATGTTCTGTTGCTGAGGAAACCGAAAATTTTCGTGCGTATCAGCTGAAGCCGCATATGTTTTAGTTTCCTGATTAATGGTAGCTTCTTTTTACAGTGGGAATTGAACCCAATACCATTTCATTGTTTTAGATTAGCTCATGATTTCGCTTAGAAAATCAGACTCCTTACTAGGTGGCTTTTGTTTACCACTTGGTTTCGTAACTAAAATATTTCTAGCACGGTACTGTGTTCACTTGTTAATTCTATTTGTTATTTTGTATTTTTCTTTCTAATTTTAATATGAGCTCCGAACAGTCCTTTCTTTAGTTTCTTCACAGGTATGATAATTCCCTTATCCTATTAGATATGGGTAATGAGTCATTCTTCTCAATCTTGTTATATCAAGTTAATTGCATGTTTGAAATTGTCCTCTGGTGCAACGCTAATGTTATATCCATCAGTAATATATGGAATGCATGAGGTCTTCGGCCTTTCTTTTTATAATCAAAATCTCAGTAATGTATGGAATGCATGTGGTCTTCGGCCTTTCTTTTTTTTTCTTTTTATCTCCTCCTCTATGCTGCTCTGAAAATAGTATTCTCCTGTATTGATAATTTGAATTACTCTGTTGCTTGACCCAGAACTTTCTAATGAAAACTTCTTGTTTTCTCGCAGAAATTGATGTCATGTACATGACTGCATTTTCCATAGTTGAATAATGGCTGTTGAGGCTTCCAATAAACCAAATCTGGCAAATCAATTTGACAGTGATGATGATGATGGACCGGTAGTTTTCAGGAGGAGTGGCACAGCGGCTAAGAAAAATCAATTAATTTCAGAAGTAAGGAAGCCAAATTCTAATAACCACGATGGACAATCAATTAGGAAGACTTTTGATGTGTCAAATGGCCAAAAGAACATACAAAAGGGTAAGGTTTTCCCATCAATGAAGGCATCATCACCCACGACAAGTGTCTCCAAAGCATCAACTTCAAATGTCAAGACCTCTCCTTTGAGGTCACCTGTAGCAAATTCAAAAAATTCTTCATTTGGAGATAAACCAAGGCCTCTTTTGGAAAAGAAAATGCCCATTGATGTTAAAGAGGAAAAAAGCCCTATCAAAAATAATTCTGTGGACTCTGATGATGATGAGGATAACAAACCATTGAGTGCTAGGTTGAATAAAAACTCTAACCAGTCTAACAAAGCCATCCCCAATGTTGTCAAGAAATCTTGTGAAGACTCTGATGATGATCTTCCTCTATCAGCAAGATTGCAAAGGAATTCTAATGTTGGAACATCTGGCAGTAAATTTGATGCAACAGAGGAGAAGAAACCACTTTTAAAAATTCAGAAAGCTCCACAGGATGGTTCTAGTGCAAGTATTAAACAGGAAAGGCCATCTGCACCTTCAGCTAAGAGACCACTGAATAAGATTAATTCTGTACAGTCTTCAGTTAAAAAGTCGAAGCTTTCAGCTTCGGCTGCATCAACCAAAATGAAGCTGGGATCCCTGAAACCAGAGACCAATGTGGATGAAGAAGATGATGATGATGATGTTCCAATTGCCAAGAGAATGAAGTCAGCTGCATCTAGTGATAAATCATCATCCGTGAAGAAGTTGACAACGGTCACTAAAGTTAGTAAGGCTGGTTCCACATCTTTTAAGAAACAGGGCAAGAAGCCCAAGAAGTCTGGCAAGGGTTCAGAATATTCCAAGTCTACAAAACTTCTTCCTAGCTCTGGTGACGGGCAGAAAAAATGGACTACTCTAGTTCATAGTGGTCTCATTTTCCCACCACCATACCAGGCCCACGGAATAAAGATGCTTTATAAGGGGAAGCCAGTTGATTTAACTCCTGAGCAAGAGGAGGTGGGGTTTTATCTCTAAGAACTGTGTTCATTATGATGTTGGCAGACTTTTTGATCTTGTTAATTTGAAAAGAATTGAAATCACTAAATAACTTTGATTTTACATTTCTGGTACGATGAAAGTCTCCTTTTATTTTGAGCTTTCACCACAGTTATGAACTTCAAATATTTTTGCAGGTTGCAACAATGTTTGCAGTCATGCGAGATACCGACTACATGCAAAAAGATAAGTTCAAAGAGAATTTCTGGAATGACTGGCGTAAGTTGCTAGGAAGAAATCATGTAATTCAGAACTTGAAAGATTGTGACTTTACCCCAATATATGACTGGTACCAAACGGAAAAAGAGAAGAAAAAGCAAATGACTTCAGAAGTAAGTTGGCATCTGATGTAATTTCCTTCAATAATAATAGGAATACAAATTAACATATCAATGCATCAACTCTTTTTGGGTTATTGACAATATTCCTGATAGTACTAGGTGGAACTAAGTTTGACATTTTAGGTTTATGACTTTTTTGTATAAGCAGAAGCCTGCTGTAAGGTCTTTCAATTGTAAGGATATAATCCATATATATGTTATTGAAATGTTGACTTTTTATCTTCTATTGATGCAGGAAAAGAAGGCCCTGAAGGAAGAGAAAGTAAAACAGGAGGAGAAATACATGTGGGCTATTGTTGATGGTGTGAAAGAGAAGGTTTAATCTTATCTCTGTCTCTGTCTCTCTCTCTCTCTCTATTGTTGAATCTTATTGTCTTCCCAGGTATAGTTTAACTGTGGACCCCTTTCCCCTGTTGTGCCTTGGGAATTGTTTGGAGAGATTATGACTTTGCGTTCTCATTCTTTTACATTTGAGAAATAAGAATGAATGAAATAATCTGTACTTTCACTTAGTATTTCCCTTGACGTCAATAATGATTAGTTCTGTTAAGGTTGGAAGTTCCTTTGTCTGACTACATCCCACTCCCCACTTGATGCTGGATTGCTTTTTAAAGGTATTATCACAGACTAGAGAAGTACCAATACACCAGTTTCCTTGTACACTTTCTTATAAAGTACAGTCCCACACAATTCATTTTGTTAGATGGGTGAATGTACTATAATGATTGATATATATTGTTTGGGACCTTCTATCCATTTGATTGCTTGGATGTGCATGTGTTTAAAGAAAAAAAAGCTGGGAATTGATATACATAGAGGGGTTTTGGATAATCGCTAGTGCTCTTTATAGAAAATGTGATACATGGTGTCAATTGGTGCCATAAGCAAGTATTTCATTTGTGTTTTAGTTTGAATGTTTTTTCATCCTTTAATGTGCCCCCATTAAATTTTCTTTTCAAGAAGCGTAACTAAGAAGGCAAAAATAATTATATGCTAGTTAGAGATAGAAAATTGGAGCAAGATTCTTCATCATGCACTTACATTCATAGTCTTTGAAATATAAGGCTCTTATATCTATTAAATTAATTGCGGTCTTCAGTTTTTGGAGCAATCGGTTATTCTTTATTTCCTTATGATAATCAGCCAATGGTTGCTATAAGTGGTGGCCCTGTATTTAGTGCTAAATTTATCTTTTGTGTTGATGCTGCTTCGTACTTTTTCACCAGTGTTCTGTTTTCCTCAGAGGATGTCTTCCTATCTCTCTGATAAAGTTCTTTTTACAAGAAAATTATTAGTGATTCCTGTTTTGAACTTTTGTTCAAATACTAAATGTTGTTCAACAGCTGTTACTTGTTCATGAAGTTGTGCTTTTGGGTTTGCTCCTCTCCTTTAAATTGCTTGCACCTCTCTCTATTCCATTAATTAGTCTTAAAAAAAAAGAAGGAAATCTTCTGTTATGACTAATTCTCATCAAAATTTTCACTTCAGGTTGGAAATTTTAGAGTTGAACCACCTGGATTGTTCAGAGGCCGTGGAGAGCATCCCAAGGTTGCTAAGCTAACTGTCACTCGCACAATAAATACTCAAAAAAATATAATATTCAGATATAATGATTTTTTATACTGTGCAGAATCTAAAGGTTTTGGTTGACATGTGTAGTCAATAACTTTTTTCTTTAACTATAATCTATGATGTTAGATGGGCAAGTTGAAAAGACGCATTCGCCCAAATGACATCACCATTAATATTGGAAAGGATGCCCCAATTCCTGAATGTCCTATTCCTGGTGAAAGGTATGATATTCACTACCATGTTAGAAGCCAATGTTCTTTTATTCTTTTATTTTTTAAATTACTGAGATGGGTGACCTTGGCAGCTGGAAAGAGATAAGACATGACAATACTGTTACTTGGTTAGCCTTCTGGAGTGATCCAATCAATCCAAAGTTATTCAAGTATGTCTTTCTGGCAGCTAGTAGCTCCTTGAAGGGTCAAAGTGACAAGGAAAAATATGAGAAAGCTAGGATGTTGAAGGTGCTTTCATGCTTTGTTCATGAGCTTTTGTCAACTACACATTTGTCATTTCATGATATTTTTTATTGCTATTCAATGGAACTTATACAACAGATATTGATCTTTGGGTGCAGGACTATATAGGGAACATTAGGGCTGCATACACAAAAGATTTCACAAATAAAGATATTGCAAAGCAGCACATAGCCGTTGCTACTTATCTTATTGATAAACTAGCTCTGAGGGCTGGCAATGAGAAGGTATAATGTCCAAATTTTATCTGTGCTCATGGATATCAATCCCTCAAATTGTAAATGTGGAAAGAAAAAAATTCAAAAGGAAAAAGGGCAAAACATGTATGTTCAAAAGCATATACAGATGAATCTTGATATATCTGTAAAATTTGCTGTTCGGCACTTGCTAGTTTCTGTCAAAGTGCTCAAAATTATGAGGAAGAAATGAGATTGTTAACTTCTTCCGCATTCAGTTTATAAACTTAGTGTGTTTTTCAGGAAAATCTCACAATAGGGGAAAATGTACTTGGATGTAGATGTTTTTCGGTTGTTTGTTTATGACAGCGTAAAAAATGTTTTAGGCTGGCTGGTTTTTTTTTTTTTTTTTGGGGGGGGGGGGAGTAGTGCTACTACTCTCACTGCCCACATTCCCAACCCCCTTTACAATTGCGCACTTGGCATAACTTGAGTCAAATTGTCCTACCTGCTTAAAACAGATGAGACTGTGTAACTTGGACTGCTCTGTGTGTGAAGTTGTAAGAGAGGCAAATGCCATTTAGTTGTGGGGAGTATCATTTTTTTCAAAATATCTAACATAAAAAAAAAAATTAATACTAGTTTTTCTTTATCAAACTGTATATAGACCAAGAGAGAACATGTGCTGATTATACTGCCTATTGGATGTGCTGGTGGTGTAGATGTTTTAACTAAGGATATGCACTGGTGTAATCTATGAAAGTGCACATTGAAAAAGGACTTACATTGTGCAAGAGCTGAAGTAATCTTCCAGTCCAAGTTTGTTATTTTTACTGTTGGGAGTCCAGATTTTGTGACTGAATATTTTATCTCCTAACAATTGAAAGAAAATGTATGCTAAAGGTGGTTTTCGTTAAAAAACCAACACAACTACCCTGCTCTTCTTAATCTTTTCCTAAAATTTGTACAATATTACAAGGACAAAATAGGCCATCTGAATCAGGTTGTAGCTGGAAATTCCTATTTGTTTGATGATGCTTTCCTAAAAACATGGATAATTCCATTTCTGATGATAGGTCTTCTGGGTTAACTTGAACTGGTCCCTACCAAAGCTGCATGTCAATCATTAATGAAGCTAAATTGGGCACTGGCATATGTCAGAGCTCAGAATCACTTGAAGCAAGGTGTCAAATCCTACTAAGATGAGCATGTCATGCTTCAGTTGGATTATATGTCCAAGTTGACCTTTTTATGTTCTTTAAGTAGTAGATACGTTGACAATTGTAATTACCGGTGAATGGTGATGCTTCAAGCATGCAACGTAGTCAACACTCAAGTAATTTAACCTCCTCTACAAGATGTAGTGACAAGATAGACTTGGTACATGGCTTTTTATTCATTTGATATAGTTTGTACAGTCCAACCTTGTAGACTAATTTAGATGTTTCCTCTTTCTACTTATTCTGGGGAAGTTAATATCTAGAGTTTTCTATGAACTATATATGATACGATAAAATGGTAATTATGAATAGATTTTCATATATCATGTTTTAAGGCTTTTGTGTTTCCTTTTCTAATTGGCATGACAATTTTATATGTCATTTGGAATATGCTATTTAATGTTGATGCAAAAGTACAATGCTAGAGGCGGACAACGATATTCTATAAAATGGAATTATGCCTGTGCAGATTAATAAGATTTTCCATACTAATTGGTTATCCAATTTTGAACACAGGAAAGTGGGGTAAATGATTTCATAATACAAGTGATTAGTACCTATTATAGGGTCCTTTGAATGTCTCAAAGTCCATAGCCCCTGCTTTCTATGAATTTTTGAAAAGAACCGGATACATAGACGCTGCTTTGATAGTGTTTTCATTTGCTATGTTGCAAATGCAGCTTCCATATTGTTTTTGTTTACGTTGTTATCAAACAATTACTATTCAGTTTTATTTGGGATACAATGAGTCTTTAGCATTTAGTTATTTTTTGACTGCCTTTGTACAGGAGGAGGATGAAGCTGATACTGTTGGTTGTTGCACGTTAAAGGTGGAAAATGTGACTGCAGAACCCCCAAACAAGTTGAAGGTATTTGAGCTTCCTAAATATCCTAACCTCTTCTGCAAGGGAGGAGGGCCATGAACTATGGTTGCTTAGGTGTGGGGCTCCCAGAGTTCAATTTATTCTGCTTTTTCATAGATTTTATGCTTGAATAGTGACCAGTGTATCTTTTTGGGATTAATGCAGTTTAACTTCCTTGGTAAGGATTCTATCAGGTATGAAAATACCGTTGAGGTGGAGCTTCCTGTTTACAATGCAATTTTAAGGTTTCAAAAAGGTATGATACTGATTTTTATTTCTTTAATGTTCTTGACTATTTGACAAGATCTCTAAGTATCTTCCTTAATCTCCAGGTAAACCTCCTGGTGAAGATCTTTTCGACAGTCTTGATACAAGTAAATTAAATGCTCATCTGAAGGAACTCATGCCTGGCCTAACAGCAAAAGTCTTCCGTACATTTAATGCTTCTATTACATTGGATGATATGGTAGAAACTGCTTTGACCTACAAATCATAATGCTCATATATATGTATATAGAAATATATATATATATAAAAGAATGCTATTCCATTCTTCTAGCTTCTGCTATGCTTTCATGTGCAGTTGCTCTATTGTTGTGTCAGTTGTATTTGTGACGTTAAACTGTTTTCTAGTTGGGTGAGGGAAAGAGCCTCCTAGATAGCCATATCTTTTATTGAAGCTGTCAACCACCTTAAAATTTAATTTTGTTCTAGAGTGCCTTATTGAATCCTGTGTGCTTTATGGATATTGCCCGCAGCAACCATATATTATTGGTTTCTTATGTCAAAATGCAAATTAGCTTTTAGATATTTTAATGCTTTCATAAAGTGTTTAAATGGTCTACATTTAGTGGTTTTCTTATGCCATTTCATTATAAACTCGTATATTTAATTTTCCTGGGACAATGTGATAACAGTTGAATAAAGAAACCAAAGATGGAGATGTTGCGGAAAAGATAGTTGTGTATCAGCATGCAAACAAGCAGGTGAGTTATCACAAATTGCGTTGTTGTGATGATGACATAGCTTGTACATATTTATTTGTTCAAGATTATAGGTTATATTTGATATTGTGTTTTTCATGACAGGTTGCAATCATTTGTAACCATCAGCGTAGTGTCTCAAAGTCCCACTCTGCGCAAATGTCAAAGTTAACTGAAAAGATTGATGAACTTAAGGTACTGATGATGTCAGAAATTTAATTTAAACCTGGCTTTTGGTGAATGCGCTTAACCTAGAACAAACTTGGCCTGTTGCCTTATGAAAGATCGTCTAAACTGAAAATTCTTTTAACTTGTAGGGTGTTCTGAAGGAGCTGAAGACAGATTTGGATAGGGCAAGGAAGGGAAAGCCTCCTCTTAAGGATGCGGATGGAAAGAGGAAAAAGAATTTGGCTCCTGAAGCGTAATATATCCCTCTTAACATCCTTAAGCATTACATGTGTGGATATAATGTTTGATTGTTGTTTATGTAATCTACAGGCTTGAGAGAAAGATAGCTCTGACCAATGGAAAGATTGAGAAAATGCAGCGTGATATGAAGACCAAAGAAGATCTAAAAACTGTGGCATTAGGCACGTCCAAGATAAACTACCTCGACCCAAGAATTACAGTAGCCTGGTGTAAGCGGCATGAGGTTCCTATCGAAAAGGTGATGACTTCTGCACATGATGTTACAATAGTATTCTTTTAGTACTGGAGGTCTGTTGTGTTTCAAATTTCGAGATAGATGAACATCAAGAAACACTGGGGTGCAAGTGTTTCCAATTTTTACATTTTCTCAAACTGAACACAAATATGGCAGGCAGTCATGCTTGTGTCTGACACTGGGGAAAGGAAGCTAAAAGGATAGTTTAGTGCTTAATTGGCTCTCAATTGTCATCACCTTGTTGATGATTTATGTTTGTTGCAGATTTTCAACAAATCTTTGTTGGCTAAATTTGCTTGGGCAATGGATGTGGATCCTGACTTCAGATTCTGAGATTATCCATAAAATGGAGGGAGGAGGATATAGTGCTATGGAGGGGAAAACATTTCTTTTCTCATTTCTTTTCCATAAAATAGATTTTTGTCAAAGCACAGCGGAAATTTATGTTGTAATTTCATCTAATCTAATCTCGGGGTGAGTTGTCCCCATTCTCCATTGACAAATTTCATTCTTGTTTTCGGAATTGCTATTTGCTTTTCCATTTGTGTTAGGAATTTGGAATGGTCAGTCAGTCCGTTATGTTTCAAAATAATTTTTTTTCCCTAATGAAAAAGAAAAGCAATGACCATTTTATAGTTTTTTTTTTAACTTAGCTGTAATTTTAAATAATGCTATTCATCTATTTGTAATTTTAAATTGTTAACATATTGCTTATTTAAATTATTTTTTATTCAAAATTTAATAAAAAATCAACATGCATTACTTGTAATCTGTACTTTTTTTAATTTTGATTTTGATTTGATGTTCAAACTTTCAAAAATTCTATTTGATTCAATTCAGTTAAGTTATAGAAGATAAATATTTAATAGAATTAGAATTTTTTTTGAAATAATTTGATTTGACAAATTTAGTTAAAATTTGAAGATTCAATTTAGTTAAATTATAGAAGATAAATATTTAATAGAATTAGAATTTTTTTTTGAGATAATTTGATTTGTGTTAAAATTTGAAGATTATATTAGAATTTTTTTCTGACACAATTTGATATGTCAAATTTAGTTAAAATTTGAAGATTACAAATGGTGTGTGCGGGGGGGGGGGGTTATTTCTAATTTTAGATATAGGCAAAATGTTAAAAAAATATAAAAGTACAGTATTGCTGATACAAATATAATTAAGGTCAACTATTTACAAATTGTGGGGGCAAAGCAGAGTACTAATATATAGACCAATATGTGTAAGAAAATAACATTGTGTGGGTCGAAAGGTGTCATTCTCAATGTTTAAAAAAAAAAAAGATTGACTCGGTGCTTTGGTCCACTATTTATGATAATTTTGGTCCAGTGATTTTTACAAGTTTTATGGAAAAATTTTATAAAATTCATTTTTTCATAAAATTTCATAATTTTTTTGCAGTTTTTTTTTCATATATAGGATATAAATATTTATATAAATAAAATTTTATAATTTTATTCATAAATTTCATTATCAAAACAAATTTCCTCCTTTCTATTAACGAATAGTAGACATGGCCCAAAATCAATGATGATTATAATGTATTGGTGACATTCGTGTATCAATAATTTAAATTACATTTTATTTATTTATATAATACTATATAATATAAATAAAATTTTTTAATATATTAATATAATTAATGAACAGAAATCTCTCTCAAAAAAAAAAATAAAAATCCTTCCTGTATTGCTTCAATCTAAAACAAAAGATTTTACGTGCATATTAGACGATATACAAATTTCAATATGGAAAGGAAAGAAAATATCCTTCTAGAAATGCGATTAGATTCCCATGATCCCCAGGATGGTCAATGAATGCCATGCTGCGGTTCATTTGTACATACAAATCGGGGGTTTTTTGTGGGGAGGGGAGCCCCTTTTTCGCGACACGTGTTGGGGAGGGAGGAGGAAAAATGTCTTCCCGCCCAACACTGTTCTATTTTTTTTCTTTTTAATTATATTATTTATTTATAATTTAAATATTATTAAATATTATAAATTTAGCAATGTATGATATTTTTGAGATAAAAATAATTTATATAAATAACTTTTTATTTAACTAAATTAATTTTTAAGTATAAAATTTTAAATTAAATATACATCAATTAATTTTTTTAAATTTTATATCTTCTCGTATCCTGTGTTATATTTTATATTTTTTCTTTTTACTTATATTATTTATAATTCAAATACTTTTGAATTATACAAATTTAATAAAATAAAATTTTTTTATAATAAAAATATTTTAAATAAGTTTAATTTTTTATTTAATGAAATTAGTTTACTTTATTATATATTTTATTTTTAACTATGATTATTTTATGACTATGGTATTGTTTCTCTACTTTTTATTTATACTGTTTCATGTTTTCCAATTTTTTATGTTTACTTTGATTGCTTATAACTTATATATTAATATCACTAAATAGTGTATATATAGTAATTTATATTTTATATTTAAATTTTAAAAATATATTAATTAAGATTTTGTCAAAACTTTTTACTTAGTATATTTTATATCATTTTTTCATTTATATTATTTACAACTTAAATACTATTAAGTAATATAAATTTATCATAGTATAATTTTTTACAGTAAAAATGTTTTAACTAAATTAAGGATTTTACTTAATTGAATTAATTTACTTTATATATATATATATATATATTATTTTAATTCTTATTAATTATTATCTCATATATTATTTTTTTATTTGCTCCATTTCATGTTTTTGTCATTTTTCATGTTTATTTATTTTGTTTATAACTTACACATCTATATTATTGAGTATTATAGATATAATACTATATGTTTTACTATAAAATTTTATAAATATTTTAAATAAATCAAAATATTGGTATAAAAGTTATTCTATTCCCTTTATCAATTAATTGCATATTATATTTTTATTATCAATATTTGAACATTAAAATCGATTTTATGTATTTAAATTTTGTTAATATTTTTTATATCAAGTTTTAAGTACTATATATGAAAATAAATGCATATTAATTGGGAGGATTTTGGAAAGGTTTAATATTTTTTATTATTTTATTTTATCTCTTTTATTGTGTTTTCTTCTTCTCTTTTAATTCACTCATAATATTTAAAACTTAAATGCAAATATTTTTAAGTAGTATAATATGTCATATTATATTTTTATTAGAAAAATATTTTAAATAAGTTAAGAATTTTGAAGATTTTAATTAATTAATTAATTATATATCTATTTTTTTATTACTTTACACCTCACAAATTATTTTCTATCTTTTTATTTTCTCTATTGCATTCTTTTCTCTTTTTTATGTGCATTTCTATTATTTACAATTAAACACTAATATTACTAAGTAATATAAATATAATATGATATATTTTATTTTTAAATTATTTAAATATTTTACATAAATTCAAATTTTAATGTAAAAATTATTAAGAAAACTAATTAATTGTATTTTTTATTTTTTAAAAAATAATATTTAAAGATGTCTTAAATTTTATTTATTAAGTTATTCTTATTTTTTCTTCATAATAATTTTCAAATATTGTATTTTAAATTAAAACATATCAATTAAAATTTTATCATAGGTTTACAATCCACACATTATTTTTTCTCGTTTCATCTCCTTTATTATATGTTTTTATTTTTTATATATCATGTATTAGTTCTCTTAATTTCATCTACTTTATTATATACTTTCTTTTTTTTTTATTACTTATGATGTTTAAAGATCAAATACTAATATTTTTAAATAGTATAGATATATCACATTATATTTTTTATTATAAAAATATTTCAAATAAGTTAAAGATTTGATCTACTTCATTTTGGTGCTGTCTGTTGTGTCTTTTAAAAGGTAAGGATTACTAAACTTGGGGCAAGTCGCAGCAGAAGACTAGTCTAAATCATCAAGACATGGGGCTCACTTATATTTGTAATTGGATCTTCATAATTTGGCAATTTACAAAATTTCTGTTGCCTGGTGAGAGAAAGTATGGTGTGGCTTGGTTTATGATGGAATTTAGAGCATTAAAAATTACAATGCAACCACCATCTACTGACAGGAGAAATATAAAATTATTAGTTATATAAATACAAAATTATTTTTATTTATTTTAATTAATGATCATTTTAATATTTTTTAAAAAAATTATAACAAATATAATTTATTAATTATAAATAATTAAAATTCCTATTTGTTATAAACATATTTATTATTTAATATTTTATTCACATCCTTCAAAAACTTCCTTATTTGTCATGGAAATATAAAATTATTTTTATTTAATTTAAATAATGATTATTTTAACATTTTATTTTTAAAAATTATAAAAATATAATTTATTAATTATAAATAATAAATATGCCTATTTAAATATAAAAATTAATTACATAAAATAAAATTATTTCATTAATTATATAATAAATAAAATAAGTATTATATAAAATTTTATCCTCATTTCCTACTCTACATTTTGGGAGAATTTTGGATTTGAAACCCTGTGGCAAAATCTTATTTATATAATACTTATTTTATTTATTATATAATTAATAAAATAATTTTATTTATGTAACTAATAATTATATTTTAATAGATATATTTATTATTTATAATTAATAAATTATATTTTTCATGATTTTTAAAAATAAAATATTAAAATAACCATTAATTAAAATAAATAAAAATAATTTTATATTTCCATAACTAATAATTTTATATTTCTTCTGTCAGTAGAATTTTAGTTGCATTGCAATTTGTAATGCTTTGGATTGCATTTCAAACCAAGCCACATCACACTTGCTCTTACCAGATAAAAGAAAACTTTTAAATTGTCAAATTATAAGGATACAATTATAAATATAAGTGGAATCTACGTCTTGATGATTTAGACCATTGTTTTGCTGTTATTTGTTCCAGGATTTAGGAATCCCTACCTTTCAAAAGACATTATAGACAGTACCTTTTTTAAATATTTCATCAATTTAATTTATATTTGAAAGATTTATCCCAACTAAATTTGCTAAATGACCGATTCTCGTAATGAAATGATAGTAACAAACAGTTTATTTTTTATTTATGATAATATTTTGAATTCAATCTATTTCTTTTTATTAGTAAATTACTTACCTCTTTTTCATTGATTAAATGTTACGACTTTTACTTGTCTTTTTCACTTTTTGATTTTACAAAATAAATTAGTAAGTAAACTCATCATCAAATTTATAAATAAGTAATTTTATTTTCTTTATAAGAAATTGTGTAAATTTTTTTAACAAATTACAACTTGGCACATAGTTTGTCTAATGTATGATGGAACAAAAATGTTGCTTACGATACAAATACCTGGACCCAATATATGTGTAACACTTTTGTATGATTATTTGAATACTAATTACAAAAATTTTGATATGTTAATTACATTTCATATTTATTGTACTACTTTATTATTTTAATTGATCCGATTTATAAAAAAATCAATAAAACTCGTAGATTTTACATTATAAATAGATTTGGCCCACCAGTTGGCCTGTGACTGCGATCCGCACAAACCCAACCTGCACGGACTTGATGCATTTAGGCCTGGAAAAATTTGGCAAGTCTGGTCCACCAGGCCCGTAGCCCAGTGGCCCATTAAGCATCATGCCACTATGATATTTGACTCTGGCACCACTGTCCAGATGTTTTCCCGATCCCTGCAGCTGGATAATAACGTTGCTGCTGAAGTTGTCCAAGTCCACAGCAACTTTTGAGAAGCAAGTGCTTGCCTTTAACGAGCTGCGGGGGAATTTGATTGATGATCGAGCAAGCTTTCAGGTTATTGTGGAGTTGGTGAATTTGATCTGAATGCTACGTAGTTAAAACCAATATTGACCATAGGCATCTGAGTTACTTTGAGGGGGAACAATATGATGGACACATTATAGTCCCCGGATGCTTGGTATTTGCAACCTCGTACGTTTCAAGCTTAAGTTTGAATAAAATGACCAAGTCAAAACCGTGTTTCTACACGAACCAACCTAAGTAACGAAGAAAAAGCTCACCACAAATACAACCGTAACTCCCCTTCAAGGGGCCGTGAAAAACACAAACCTTATTTCACTAGAGTATTGGACCCTTTCAAGTGGTAGTGGAACATCCACAAAAAAGGTGAATGCCTCAGCTACAGCTAACTAATCATAACTGATTGATGATTCACAGCAGCTTAGTCTTCCAACTAATCACAATGCCACCAAGTGAGGCTCACTTGCTTCTCACAATGCACTGTATGGGTGTAAGTGGGCAGAGTCCCCCCCTCCCCCTTTTTTCCCCGAAGATAAATGTCACATCACATATTATTTCTGAAGATAAATGAGTCGCATATATTTTTCCTCTAAGATAAATGTAATATACTCTTAATAGGAAGGAAAAAGGCAAAAAAAAAGTAGTCCAGAATAATTCCAGACCATTCTGCATTCATTTTCAATTTCACATACTTCTCTGCATCATGCATCGCTTGCACAAACATGTAGTAGATCACCTAAGTTAAAGCTTAATTTACAAAGAAAATAAAGAATGAGAAAGAGAAGCCTTTCCAGAATATGCAGCCTTTGTGGTGGAAAAGATGCCAAGTTTCTTTCTTTTTTTGGCCATTGAAAAAAAAAAAAAAAGAATTCACAAGCTAACATCTACAAAATATTGGGCAGCTGAGAATCCAATCTCTGCTGCAATTCCTTGATCTTCGTAGATAGTTCTGCCTTCTGTTCCTTATAGCTCTGAAGCAAGTATTCTTTTCCTTCTATGACCTCTTTCAACTCTCCTACTTGCCTTTTCAACTTCTCAATTCTCTCCTCATCATCTCTTATTTTTTCAGGCTCCTCCAGATAACTCTCCCCATTTGGATGCCCACGTGCATGGCCATTTCTAGCCTCAGCAGGCCAAACTGAGGCAGTGGAAGATTTATCATGGGAAACATGTCCCACACAATGATCTGCAATTGCCTTCCTCAGCCTTTGGATTTCTCTCTCTGAGTCAAACAGGTCCCTGTTTGCCGCATCAAGCTGCAGTTGTAAGTGAGAAGAGAGTCCCAGCTGAGCACTGAGCGAATTTTGCAATTCAGCAATTTGATCCTGCATCTCCAGTATCATATCATCTCTTCTCTTCAACTGTTGTCGCAGCTTCTGTATAACTTCCCGCTTACTAAAGACGTCAGAACCAGATTCTGACACACATGGTGAATCTGAGCAGTTTGAATGGTGAAGAGGCTTTGAAGGCAACTCAAGACAATCAGGAGATGATCCCCAAATAATACCATTCTCCTTACTAATATCAGCAGTAGGAACCGTCACCAAAGGTAGAGCCCCGTCAGATTCATGAAGCACTTGGCCGTTTGGTGGGCACTTTATCTCCACTGCAGCTCCAGTTCCTGTTCATTACATCTTCATATCATAAATTTTTATAAGCTATTGGCCAGATGCAACATTAACAGAGGGGTCTAAAAAATAGGGCTCCCAGATTTGTGAAGCAATGCATACTGGAACTATGATAAAATAAATTCACATGGTATAGAAAACACCAGTTACACCACTATAGCTACTAATGCTTTGCAAAGCAACTTATACATAGAAGTTGGCAGCCTTAGTTAATTGGCTCCTCCCAGAAAAGCAGTCTGCTTTAAACAGGAGACCATCGATTCAAATACATTTAAAACAAGTTCATTCTTTGCTGGTAAACAGTAAAAATTATGTCTCTGTTGATCCATACATAGTTGTATTGCCTCGCAATTACTCTCAAACTAGCACACAAAGATTCAAGTCCTTCTGTTTCTTAACATATGCCACAAAGGTGCCTAGCCCAATAGAAAAGATCAACTCAATGCACTAAACTTCGATCTAAGAATGTTTTATTTTGTCGTTGTATCTAAAACCTTTCCGCATGGCCATCCAGCCCCTCCTGCTCACCCCATAAGTGGTCTTTGCAGACCTTTCTACATTATCAACATTAAGCAATAACTGTCAATTATAACTACACATTTAAGTTAACAAGGATATTTGAGAGGCTCTAAGAGCTGCAAAGCCAGCAGGGAAAAAGAGACAAAGAAGGTGAGAAAACTTCAAGAAAAAGTTAAGACCGCACAGGTGTGTTTAATGCTTTACAAGACAACATTAAATGTTGTGGTTGAACAGAATAGATATTTGATGGAAACCAAAGAAGTGAGAGACAGAGACAAAGAATAAAAGGAAATGGCAATATTCAAGCATAAACACCAGATAAGCGAGGTGCAGGAGAAAGGTAAGAAAAAAGAGAGAGGATGAACAACCTTTTATAAGTAGCCAACCTTAATCATGATTGAAGGGAAAAAAATCACAATTAGAAAAGAAAACTATTAGAAAGGATGAACAGAAGTAGAAGGAAGTATAAACTTGAAAAAGCATGACAGAAACCATTGGTCATTAACCATCTTGAACTCCCAACATCCATTGAAAAAAATATTAAACCTGAAATGTAATTGTAATAGGAGTGACCATCTTGCGTCATGGAATATTTATTAGACTGCAAACAGCAATCTGTGGATTTCCTTGTCATGTTGTAGGGTTTTCCATTACCTGAAGGTAAAGAATATAAAATAAGAACACATAATCACTGTAAATAATCAACTCATCAATGCCATTCAAATTACAGAACCTTTTTGAACATTACTAGCATTCTCCTTCTGCTTTGAGTCAAGTGCTTGTTTTAACTTGTAACCAAGGCGAACTGATAATGTACTCAACAAAGCACCAGCAGCAATAAGAAGCCAATTAGGTCCTTCACCTTGGAAATTATTAGCCTTCTTAACTTTAGACACCCCATTGGTTTGCCGTTTCATTTTAAGAGCTAATAAAGCGGAGTACAATGTTACGGCTTATCCAGGAATAGCCTAAAAAAATAATTACCACATTTTGATTAGCTACTTATGGTTTTGCTGGCATAACAAAATTAAAACAAATATTCTCTTGGAGTAAAAATTCTTCAGCGACAATGCTAGATTACAGAAGGAAATAAAAATGAGCTCATAACCAAAAAGAATGAATCCGAGATAGTATTAGAAAAAAGAAATGAACAATATAGTAAAAATGATATCTTTTTCTATTACAAGAAATTAGCTTTTTTTTCCTTTTTGTGATAAGAGTAGAAGTGGTAATCTATTTAAAGCTTCGAACCCCACACATGATTAGGAGTAAAGTTCTTAAAGCAACAACAGGTGGTGCCAAGTACATGAAATCAATTTTTAGATGAAGATAAAGAAATCAAATTCAAAGCAGAATTAAAACAAAGAGATAATCAGAACAAAAAGTTATTACAACAAATTGTTTTAAAAAACTAATTTGTTTACAATTACTTAAAATAATATATGCTAAAGTACAGTTATGCCTGTGTATTAATTTATATAATTGAATTATAATCAGTATAACTTCCTATACCTACTCGTATTGTTCAGATGGTCTATCCTCCCCAACTTGTTGGCAAGTTACTAAATGCATCTTCAAGAAAAAGGGTGATCAATTTATTGGCAAAGTAATATAGTATCAAGTGTCACACGAGTTTTCAGGACACAATCAGGGTTCAAGACCCAAGCCTTCATTACTTAACAGAGTAAGAACTCTATGGCATAGCCCTAACAGCATAAAATATCAAAAATACCACTCTTGAGATGCAGCTCAAGTAATCAATGTTTTTATTGGAAGTCAAATGGATGCATGTATAGGAAACATTATCAACAATGTAAAAATTAAAAATACTGAAACTATGATTTAATGGAAAACAGGAATTTGCAAGCGTGGTGAGATATAAAATTCATCAGACAACAGGAAAAAGACAGCGGATATGATCTTTTCTGTACAATGGAAATATTCCCCTTCAGACAAGAATTCGGCAGGTCTCTAGCATTATACTGTATATAACTCCGATCAATTCTCATACATTTTGATGGAAATAATAAGCAGCAACTTCAAATTTAATTGACAGCACCACAGGAAACTTTATATTCTTCCTTACACTATCTAAATCATGAATGCATAATAAAAACTCTCAAGGATGCTAGTTACACCGGTAGCTTTTAGGACTGTAGGAGAAACAACATAAAACTCATGGCATATAATTCACAACTGATATGCATTGGTATAAAAGAATGCCTTAATATAACTCCAACGATAAATAAGACGGCGGCGTTAAAAATACTGAGGTGTAAAACTGCCTAAGCATCGGCCTTAATACATAAAGTAGCGAACTCTAAAAATAAATAGTCCCAAAAGTCAGTACATGAAAGGTCGCCCAATAATTGCTTCGGTTGCATAGAAACCTTACTACTTTGTTCATTTTCTACCTAAAATTAAAGGTTGTTAAGAAATGTGAAGAGATTAAAGATTCCTAAATACCAATGGCTACCAGAACCAATCATGAATCAAGCTTGGATAGAAACAAAATGAATCCCCCAGCAACACAAAACAGCACAGATTACTCTCTTCCAAAGAAGAAATAGAGAAGCAGTCAGGAAGTGATAGAGCAAGCGAGCGATAGAACCTTTGAAGATGCCGAAGGACTAAGACCACATGTTAGTGTCGATGAAAACAGCTATGGATGGCGAGTAAGAAAGATATAGTGACGAATAGGAGTGGAGAGTAGGGGTTGGAGGATGGAAATAAGGCGATAACGGAGAAGAGAAGTCGGATACGGCGGAGATGGCGGTGATTAACAGAGAGAGGGAGGAGCGGACGGCGGAGAGTTAGGAGCGATGCAGCTGCGGATAACCAACTATTCCAAGCCAAAATTTGCTAATTGGGGAAGCCGATGCCGAGACAGTAAAGAGAAAAATGAACTTAACAAAAAAAAAAAAGAAAAAAAGAAAAAAAAAAAGGCTGATAAGAAGAGGAGGTTGTAAAGGGCAATTGACTGGTCAACGAAGCAAATATGACGACATAAAATTTGGTTCCGCAAATTATTAAAATTAAATTGAATTAAATTATGCACACACCCTCTCTTTTTCTCAATTTTCATTCTTTCATTTAAAAAAATTATGTTAGTTAATTTAATAATAATAATAATAAAATAATAATAATAATAATAATAAATCAAATAAAACACATAAAATCCGTCAAATAATTCTTTCAAACTTTCAAACTTTTCATATGAGCCCTTAAATTTTATAAAACTTTTAAAATGTTAAACTACTATTGATTGAAATAGGATAGGGCATGAGGGCAACATAAATTGCTTAATTTGTTTGTGGCAATGGCAAATTTACTTGAACCACTCATAATCATAGCAAGCATAATATTCTTTATTATAATTCTAGAATACTTAGCACACAAACTAGCTTACTATATTTTTGATGATGATTGTTCGCCTTTTAACTTCTATATTCTTGTTGAAGCTTTTAAATTTGTTAAGCTTTGGGTGCCTTTTTATAAGAATTACAACCTATAAGTTTTGACTTCTTTTAAATATTTCCTTACTAAGCCCATTTCTAACTTTGAAGACTTTATAAATTTGAAGTAAGGATGGTTCAAAATGAAAGTAAGTGCTTTCTCAAATGACTGCTAGTTTAATAAGAACATAAAAATGATTTTGCCTTTTATGTTTCTTTTGGACTTGTAGGAAGACTACAAGAATCTAAGTCACAAAATTAAAGATGAAGCTACAAAACTAATTTGATGTTAGCTTGATGAAGAATTTGGAGCTTTTCCAAATTTTGAGCATAAAAATTACCCAACAATAATCAAAATACCTTAATTTTTTTAGGCCTAAGTACATCAATTAATACTCCTCTAAAAATTGCACAATAAACTTATTAGTACTACTTTCATGCCATGCTCTATTTCAATTAAAAAGAGCTTTAACATTTTCAAAATTTTATAAAGTTCATGGAATTATGTGAAAGATTTGAAAGTTCAAAGGGTTATTTGGCACAAGTTTATACTTATAGGTTTTTATGTATTTCTCCCTAAAGATATCTAAATAATTTTAGTAGAAAAATATTAATTTAAAATATTTAAATTAATTCAACTCATTCTGTTTCCTCTTCATAATAAATTCACTCATTGATAAAAGTATCTGTTGGTAATGACAAATTAACCATGATACTTTATATTATTTATTATTATTAAATTAGTAGTATGATTTTTTTATTCAAGTGAATTAGGCTTTTTTAAAGTACAAAATATACTCTAGGATGAAGTGAAATGTAGAGTTGTTAAAATAGACATAAACCCACAAATAGATTTGTAAGTTCGTAAAAAAATATGAATTAGAACTCATAAAAAGTGAGTATATTTAAATGAGGATCTAAAATAATCCAGTCCATTGAGTTCACAATCCTCATAGACTAGATCAAAAGGTTTGTGATCTATGGATGGGTTTATATTCATTTTTTTTACATTTGCATTTTTGAACTAAATTAATACATAACGTTCATCTTCACTAGATTAACCTAATATTCATTCCCAAACTTAACTTTTTTTCTTTTCAATCAACCCAATTTAAATAAATTATTTTCAAGTTCATAATTTTGTTTGCAAATTAATAATTTCAAAGTTAACTAGTTTTTATTATGATTTATTTAATCTTGAATTATTGATGTAGATTAAGAATGAATGAAATATGTGATTTTTTAATTTAAAATTATTATTTCAAGTTTAAAATTATTTTTTTAAAAAAAAGAAAAGTCCATGAACCCAATATGTGAATCCACAATCTATGAATTTTTGGACTCAAACTCCCATTTAAAAAGTTTATAATATTCATAAACTAGACATGGTCCAATTTATTTATGGTTAATTCACACAAACTAGTTTGCAGACAAATTGGACTAGTTCATTTAACAACTACAATGATATATATTATAACCTTTGATAATAAAATGAAGGGAGTGGATAGTTACAAATAACTTTTACAAAAATTTTATAAATGCTGAAAATAGGATTAAAAATTAATTTTTAAATTTTTTATATCTATTAAATTGAGTTTTACAAATTTACTCCACCATTCTATATTTAATGATAATTCTTAATTTTTATTCAAAATTCAATTTTAAATTCTATTTTCAATGCATATAATATTATTGTAACATTTAATTATAATAAAATAAGAAAGTACATTAAAAGTTAACCTGTCATCATTAATATTAATGAGTGTATTTATTATAAAAATGAAAGAGAAAAAGTAAAGTTAACTTAAAAATTTAAGAAAAACATAAATTATCTCCTTTAACTTTGAGATAATTGGATTTTGCCATCTCTAATTTTGGAAATATAAAAATCACTCTTCAAATTTTACAAAATTTGGAATTAAAACTTATCATTCACTTAATTAACTATTTTATTGAATTATGTTATTTTTTCATGAAGTTTTGTACAAGAACCATATTATTATAAAAAGTTAATTTATTTATTTTTGTATATTATTTATACTCATTTACAAGTATTTAATTAAAATTCTTCAAACATAATTTAAATTTTATTAATTATATAACATAAAAATTATATATGAAAAAATGATAAAAAATTATTATCTATAATATTATAATTCTTATTTTAAAAATTATTAAAATATTCCATAATTTTATAAAGTAATTAATTAAGTAGATGACAAATTAAAGGAGTAATTTTCTAATTTGTAAGATTAAAGAAGATCAAATTCAACCACTTACATCAAAGTTAAAACAGATAATTTATATTTTCTTAAAAAATTTAAATTTAAATTTAAATTTTCACATTAAAATTACTTAAATAGCTTTAATTATTATCTCATTTTTTGAAATAAATTATTTTTTCTCATTTAATTAAAAAAATTGGAATATAAAGATTTGAAGCAAATATGAAAATTTAGAGATTAGAAATAGATCTATAAATTATGAATAGAGTGGAGTCTAAGTATTCATCAATCATGATTTAGGCCAAGGTAATAAAGTTTTCATTATAGGATTTGAAAATTACATGATGTAAATCTTTAATATTTTTGGTAAATATACCAACATCTAATGTATAAAAGAAAGTAAGACATCTTATTTCATCAGAAAAATGTCATTTGCATATATATATATATATATATATATATATATATATATATATATATATATATATATATATATATATATATATGAATAAGTAATATATTACTTCCATTGATGATTTAAAAAAAATATGATACTTATAGGCTTCATGTAAAGGAAAGGAAATTGTTTTCCTCAATTTCATCATATTTAATATTAAATAAATAAAATATTTTTTCTCATTTTCTCATTTTATCATTTTAAAATTATATTTTACGAATAATTTTTTTCATTAAAATAACCAAAGCCTAAATTATATAAGAAGATATATGCACTAATTGAACTATATACAATGATGTATGAAATGACCTCTATAGATATAATCTCTTATGGTTTAAGAGTTTGAAAGGGAAGAGAAGACAATAAGAGAGAATAGAGAAAAAGGAAATGGAAGGGAGAGGAATAGAAGGTTAAATTATAAGTTTCCTTCCTTTTATTTAGATGTTCAAAATAATATAAAAAGAAATAATGGAAGGTTAAACCAAAATATATAACTAACTAGTACATGATTTTAGAATTTTACCCATTTTAAAAAGTTAATTTACTAGTGAGTTTTTCATGATTAAAAAAATTAAAAAATATGTATATCCAAATTATTTTATAAAATATTTTCTCTCTTAAAAAATTTATGAAAAATAATATGGTAAGACAATATACAATAATGTTATAATTATTATTAAAAATTTTATAAAAATATTCTAATAAATTGACTTAATATGACTCTTATTTAACAATGTCAATAATAATTCAATTTACATTTACCCTAAAGCCAACATGTAAAGGTCAAAATAAGGATGAATGTATATATGTGAATAAATATAAGTCATAATTATTATTAATTATAAAAAAAAGATAATCTTGTTTTTTTTATTAAAAATTTTTACAATTATAATATGCATTTTTTACATACTAGGTACCTTTCAAAAAATATAAATAATATTTTTATTTGAATGAAATTAATAACAAAATACTAAAATTTAAATATCAATATAAATTAAAGAATAAAATAAGTTCAAAATAATAAATTAAGTAGATACCCTTTTAAATCCTCCTAACTTCGAGGAGTACAAAATATTGAAGAGTGAAAAATTTTAAAGGATTGGCCATAAATAAAGGTTCTTAATAGGCCGGAAGTCTACAAGCTAAAAAGACTAGCTTGTAGACTTTCAATGGACTAGACTCGAAAAATTAGGCTCGTTTAAAAATGAGCTTAAATAAGTTAGTTAATTTGGTTTACAAACCAAAGCGAATTGATCCTAAATAAATCAGATTGGTCGTGGGCCTAAACGAGCTAACCTTTATTTTAAAAAATTATATTTAATAATTTAAATGACATTTACATTAAAAAATATCTTATTAATTATTCTTATATTATAATTTAATATAAAATATAATTCTACTATAAAAAAATTAAACATAAATATTTAAAATAATTAAACATAACAAAAATAAATAATAAAATTAATAAATATAAAAACATAATAAATAATAAAGGATAAAATAAAAAAGGGGCAGTTGATGAACCGATCTGGCAAGCTAATGGACTAGATCAAATTGACCAAAATGGGCCTAAACAAATTTCAGCTTAGCCCGGCTTGGTCTAATTTAACCTAAATGAATTTGGCTTGGTTTAGTCTAACCCGTCTACTAAGCACCCTTAGCCATAAACTCTATTTTCCTTTTTCTTGATGTGAAAAATATTTACTATATTATTTTTTTCTATTTTATATTTCTTAGTGTGCTATATTTGCTAAATTTCATAAAATTGACCTTATTTATAATTTAAGGTTAGTTTATAATGTTTTAAAATTATTCTATTAATGCTAAATTTTAATACTATTTTAGTTTTTTAGCTATATCTTGTGCTCTCAATATTAGATTACAGTGATTTTTATACTATTAGAAAGCTTAAAGAAATATCTATAATTTTGATATTTTAATCAAAGTTTAATTTAGACTGCTTAAATTTCTTATTTAACTAAGAAGTTAAAGCCCTATTTTTTGTCCTAGTTAAGCTAACTTCAGTTTTTGAGTCATATCTAGAGGTTTGAAGATTTAATTAATGTGAAACTAGTGCCCAAATCTTCCTAAGAGCTAGATTTATAATTTTATATTTATGGTTTATCAAAATTACATTATTTTAGTAATTTTATATTAGGTGAAAGTCAGATTAGCAAAAATTCACTGCTATAACTTTTAAAGTTAATTACTTTATAAAAATAGGTTTTAAGCTTCTAAAAATTAATAAGACGCCATTCTTGTAATCGTAAAAGATATAGAATTCAAATCCAATAGAGATTTATGGTAATTAAATCATATATAAGGGTAAGAACACAAATTAGATAGAATTCAACAATACAATTTTCTCTCTTATTCTAGTTTTCTTATTCTTCATCAATGAAGGGCTAAACTTTGGAATTGATTCAAGCATTTTGAAGCACTTCTCTATTGGATTATGAGATCTTGATTTATAATTAATTTTCCTCTTTTCTTAATTCTTTGTTCTAATTTCTTGAAATTGCATATGTTTAATGTTAATTTAGTATAATTGAAATTCATCTTTGTGATTTTTGATCTTTAATTATTTTGATGTTAAATTATGGTTGGCTAATCATGATTTTACACATAGAGGTAGAGAGTTGAGAGATTAGTTTGAATATTTTTAATCTAACCTCTCAATTCAATTGAATTCTATTTTTAAGTTAATTTCGATCTAACTTAAAGATTACAGCAGTTACTTAATCGAGCTAATCTTAATTTATTGAAATCTTAGATGGTGATCTATAGTAGGGTTCATAAATTACTACAGGGATTTTAGATAACTCAAGATTGAAAAGTTAATTAGAAAAATCAAATATCAAGTGATCCTTAATTTATCCATATTAAAAGCTATCAAATCCTTGAATTGGTTGTTTCATTACATTAGTTTTCTTTCTTACTGTTTTACTTTGTGTTTTGCTTTACTTAATACATTTATTTTAATTTTAAATTATAAACCTCCTAATTTTTAGTTTTGATCTAATCTTGCAATCCATATACATTATTCTATTTTCTACATACTATTACATTCTATGTTGTATCCTACCTGCATACTCTATTTGGTTCTGTTTGCATTCATTCTTAGTGTTTCTTGTGTATAAATAAATTAAATAATTATGTAATCATTATTAGTGAGCCAATTTAGAGAAGATAAATTAAGATATCACTAGGGGTATGACTTAGTTTAATATCTTATATTACATTATTTTCAACAAATTAGTATATTCTAATTTTGCTATAATACGGCTCGCATTATCAAAATTTTAGTGCCATTATTGAGAATCCACTTGATTTTATCCTTTCTCATATTTTACTACTTGTATATTATATAATTGTTCAAGTATTCCAATCAGTCTTGCATTTATTAGTGTCTTTCTTACATTTTACGATAACTTTCACTTTTTTGCATTTTCTTACATTCTTTAATTTTTGCATATTCTTCCACTATAATTTATCATATTTTACTTTATTCTACACTTTGACAAAGGTTTTGGCCTAAAAAAACTAGTTTGACACAATTTTGCACCTTACCCTCTTAGACAGGTACCTAGGTCTTATTTGCTCCGATTAAGCTGATATTTTTTGTGGTGCTAGTTTTGATTTTTCTCATCAAAAGTCACAAGCTTTGCTTTATGTGGTATTGTGTTTTTTAGCCAAATCTCATCAAAAGTCACAAGCTTCACTTGTGTGGTGCTATTTTTTTTATCCAAATTTCACTGTTGATCACTTTTTTAATTTTAAAAAATTTATTGTATTTTTTAGTTTTGCATGGCTGTAGCTTTCATTCGGTGGTGGTTCCATAATTTTTAAAAATTTCTAGATAGGTTAATTAGATGTGTTTAAGATGATTTTTCATACTGCATTAGTATTTTGATGTTTCTGTGTTCCTATAGTTCTGCTTGACCTAGTGTAATGTAGTGGTAGTGCATGACTAGGAAAACTACTATTGAATTATTAGAATTTGATTCTAAAATTAATAGGACATTTCATTTTCTTTGTGGGAGTAGAAATACAAATAGTTTTAGCATTTTTAACATTTTTTTCTCTTAACAATTTTGATAACATAACTAACAACAAGACCTTAAAGTAATTGGCTACCCATAATGTTACACCAATAATTAGGCATATAATATCCTAAACTTGCTGCTAACTTTATACTTAAATCTAGTCTAATACACTTGCTTCTAAGATTTCAGTCTTACTAGTAAGGACCTTCACAAGCATTTAAATGAGTTCCTTATGGTTTGCTCTACCATGAAACCTTAAGGCATTTCAAAAAACTACATCAAGTTAGGGCCTTTTCCTTTCTCCTTTGTTTATTCTACCAAGGATTGACTATACTACTTGTAATCGAGTTTTGTAACCTATTGGAATGACATAAAACAACTCTTTCTTAAAAAATTCTTCCTTACTTCTAGAGCTGCTGCAATTAGGAAGGAGATTTATGGCATAAGGCAGTTAAATGGGGAAACATTATATGAGTATTGGGATAGATTTAAGAAGTTATGTGCAAGCTATCCATATCATTAAATCAGTAAACAACTCCTAATTCAATATTTTTATTAAGGCTTTCTTCTTATGGATAGGAGTATGATAAATGCAACTAATGGTGACGTATTAATGGATAAAGCTCCTCTAGTAATAAGAGATTTAATAGCAAATATAATAGCCAACTCCCAAAAATTTAAAATCAAAATTATGGCTATTAATATTAGAAAGGTGCACGAGTTAAAATTTTCAAATTCAAACTAACAAAATTTAGAAAATAGATTGGAGGAATTGACCTCTTCAAATAGAAAAATAACTATAATACAGTAACAATAATTACAAGCCTTTCTCCCTGCTAAACTTTATGGAATATGTTCATGACTAATTCATCCAATTGATTATTATCTTACATTAAAAGATGATGGATATCAACCTCCTTAAGCTTATTTAGCAATAATTTTGCCTAACAAGCCATAATATTAGTTCCAACAAGCTACATAATCAATTCCAACAATAACCTAACTAGTATTATCAATATCATAATCAATACCTTAGTTAGAGAGATAACCAAAATTTCAAATACAACAGTAATCCTAGTCCAATTAAGTATCCTCTTCCAGTATATACTAAAATGCAACCAAATCTTGCTCCTCAACCAGATTCAAAATTCAATATCTTCTTAATAATCTTTTGAAGATTTAATTAAGCAAATGGCAACAAGTAACATATAGTTTTAGTAGAGAATAGAGGCCATAATTGCGATTTTGAAAATTCAAATTGGCCAATTGACTTCTATAATAAGTGAGCTTAAAGTAAAAAGTTCTAGACAACCTTCTTCCAATAATGCAAAAAAAAAAAGTTATTAATGTCATATACTAAGAAATGGTAAGTAAGTTAATGAGCCCTCATCCTCATAATCAAAGACAAGCCATAAACTAGCAAGAAATTAACTAGAAGAAAGCATCTAACTAGAAACAAGCAATAAACTAAAGAAGAAACACGAGCAACAATCAGAAAAGGAGATTCAGCATAATGGAAGCAAGGCAAAATTTTTCCTTACAACCCTACCTCTCATTGATTTTCCTATCCCCTTCCTTTTCCAAGAAGAAGAGTTTTTTAATAAAGGAAAATGAAGAATGAAAACTAGATTTTGAAGTCTTTTAGAAAAGTAGAAATTAACATACCCTTGTTAAATTTGATAAAATAAATTCTAAGGTATGTTAACTTTTTAAAAAATTTATGCATTAACAAAAAAAAATTAAGGGATAATACGAAAATAAGTGTGAAGGCAAATATATTTACAATCATCTAAAGAAAATTACTAAGAAAATGCAAAGATCCAAGCACATTCATTATTCCATGTGTTATAGGAAAAATTAAAATTAAGTATGTTATGCTAGACTTAAGAGCATTAATTAATGTTATATCTTTTTCTATTTTTAATATTTTGAATTTAGGATCTTTAAAGCAAGCAAGGGTGGTTGTTCAATCAATACATAGATCTAACATTTACCCTTTAAATGTTATTGAAGATGTTTTAGTGTAAGTTGATGGACTTATTTTTTTAGCAAATTTTGATATCTTGAAGATGAAAAATAAGGAATTTTATATTCTTCCTCTAATCATTCTTAGCTAATTTTTTCTTAAAATAGCAAAAATTATGATTAATATTTGGTATGGAACATTAACCATGGAGTTTGATAATGTCAAAGCTAAGTTTAATATTTTTGAAGATATACAAGATAATTTTATATCCTTTCTTAGTATTTTGGAATCTTTAATGCATGATATTCTCATTCTAAATTTCATAATGTTATTTCTAACTTTGCTATTTTTGCTATTTTTACTTCTAATGTTTTTATTTCTAATATTGTTGGTTCTGCATTTGTTGACTTTGATTTACATGTTAATGCTATTCATAATTTAGATTATGTGGATAGTGATGAATGTCCTTGTAGAGCTAATGCCATTAAATGTGATATAGATGCTAAAATTTTTACATTTTAGGTGATAACAATAATGTTGATTCAAAAATTATAGGAAAAATTATGATGAAGACACTCTACTTTTATAAAAAGAAGAGACTGATCATTCTAGTTATTCTATTGATCAAGTTGAATATGTTATTTAGGATGATTTTAAACATTTAAGCAGGAGAAATTTAAGAATAGCACTTAGAAAAATTATGGTGGATAACCTTAACTCTCAAAGTGCCTCTTTGATGATGGATGAATTAAAGGTTAGCAATTTGGAAACAATAGAGATAGTCAATCCTTATGTAGATCCTAATTGAAGAAATTAAAATCATGTCTAACCAAAGATGTTAAAGAAAAACGCTTCTTGGAAGGTAACCCAAACTATTTGAGATTTACTTTTTCTTACCCTTCTCTTTTATTCTTTTTATCCTTTATCTTTCTTTATATTTCTTGATGATATTGATATATTTTACATTAAGGACAACATACAATTTAAGTGATGGAGACTTTTAGAATTTACTTGTGCTTTATATCTTCACTTAATGCTTTCAAAAAAAGTAAAAAATAAAAAAAATATTTTTTTACTTATTTTTAAGTTTTTTCAAGTCATTTCAATTACTTTCCATTGATGGAAATTTGACATTTTTTATAAGTAAAATTCAATTGAAGTTAGATAGAATTCATAACATGATTAAATGAATAATTTTACTTCTTAAAATTAATTAATGTAGTAATAAATTTTGAATTAATAGATTGAACTTAGTAATATGACTTATCTTATGAGATTTTAAGCTTTATGTTGAAATTTTATATTATTTTCTTTCTTTCTTGTGTGATATTCTTCTATGATTTATTTTTCTAAAACTTTTTTTATTTTTTTTGAGATCACATTTTGCATATGCATGCATAAAAATGATAAAAAAAATTTTATTTAAGCTAGATCTATACAACTAAACCTAAATTTTTATCTTTGTTAGCCCACTTGAACTTTAATTGCCTTTTTCTTTATTGATTAACCTAAAAGCAATTTTTCAATGAAAAACAAATGTCTTTACTTAACCTTAAAGATTAATAAAGCATTTAAATTTTTGTTAGATAAATTTTTAAATAAGTGTGGGGGTGTATAAGTTTATGTGTTGTGAAAAGTTATTAATTTCAAATTCAAAGGTTAGTTAAAAAAATAAAAAGATAAGTTAAAAAAAGAAGAAGAATAAAATGAAAAAATGCAAAAAAAATGAAAATGAAAAAAAAGAAAAGTGAAAAATAAAAAATAAAAAGAGTAATAAAATAAAATAATTAATGAGTGTTTGAATTTAGGTTATTGTGTTAAGTTATAATTATTCATGATTAACCTGTATGTTTTTCATTCAAATTCTTTATTTGATTTTTTAAGTTTCTAAGCTTTTGTATTCTCATTTTTCCTTTTCTTTTCCGTAGCCATATTACAAGCTCAAATAAAATCCTTTTGATTTATGTTGTGCATGTGATTTGAGTAATGGAGATCAGATAATTAGCATGCTTATGGAAGAGTAATTTTATAGAGTGAACTTGAGCAAAACATTTACTTTAAATACTTGAGAATTGGAGAATGAGCCTTGTGAGAATCCACCATGTTAAGCTACTATTTTTAAATGAAGTTGTTATATTAGCTAGTTGTAAGTTTGTCAAGAATTTTCTTCATGATATACTATGCTTCTTGTTGGCTTTTATTTATTTTTCACTTATGGATTTATGATTTTGAAATTTTAAGAAAGTAAAATATTTTATTTCTTAATTTTGGATTAAGTTATATTTTACTTGAGAATATGCAAGAGTTGAGTGTGGAAGAATTTGATGTGAAAAATATTTATTATATTATTTTCTCCTATTTCATATCTTTTAGTGTGTTATATTTGCTGAATTTTTCAAAATTGGCCTTATTTTATAATTTAAGGTTAATTTTACAATGCTTTAAATTTATTCGGTTAATGTTGAATTTTGACATTATTTTAAGTTTTTAGTTATATCATAGGCTCTAACTATTGAATTGGAGTGATTTTTATATCATTGAAAAGTTTGAAGTAAGATCTATAACTTTGATGTTTTGGTCAAAGCCAGTTTAAATCCTTGGAGGCCATATTTAGTCAAGAAGTTGAAGTCCTATTTCTGTCCTAATTGAGCCAGTTTCAGTTTTTAAGTTATATCTAGAGCTCTAGAGGTCTAATTAATACAAAACTAGTACCAAAGTTTTCCTAAAACCTAACTTTACAACTTTTATATTTATGGTTTACCAAAATTATATTATTTTAATAGTCTTATATTAGGTGGAAGTCAGACTTACTGGAAATTCACTACTGTAACTCTTATAATTAATTACTTTCTAGAAATAAATTTTAGGATTCTAAAAATTAGTTAGGCCCTTTTTTTATAATCCTAAGAGAAATAGAATTCAGGTTCAATAGGGATTTAAGATAATTAATGTTAGCCCCAAGTTTTATATAATAATTTTTAATGATGATAAATGAATATTACAATAGCATTGCATGTCTTTATACTAATATGTTATAAATCTTCAACAAACATGCCAGATTATGATTACAATAGCAATACTTAATTATATGTTAAAAGAGTTATATTTTATATAAGCATACTTAATTATATGATTAAGATATATAATATAATGATTATACATGTTCTTATACCAATTTGTTTTATAATTTATATATGAATCATGCATTAATATCTTGATATATTAAATTAAACTAACTATATAGTTTGCAAAGTTTATAAACTTTTAGATAGGAAAGTCTAATAAGTAAAATAAGAATTGGCATTAAAGTCAAGAAATAGAAGATCATATTATGTTCAACTCAAGAGCAAGAAAGAAAGGTGAGAAAAAAGATGTGATTCAAGTATTAAACGATGAAAAGATTAAATTTTTTTTTAAAGCTTAAAAGTATCAAGAAAAGCCTAGAGATTTCATTAGTGTAACTTTTCATTTTAAGCTTAGATTTTCTTGTAAAATAGAATTTTTCTTGATATAGAGCTCAAACATATTTTATAATCTTAGCTTGATCAAAATGTTTTAAAAAGATAGCTCATAATTATATTTTTACAAGATAGCCTTTAGGGACACTTCAAAAACTAATGAAATATAAGATTTTAATATTTTTAATTTTGACTTTTAGTCATTCTTTTAATTATATCTTATAAAATACTTGTGACTTGATTATCATGCTTTTTCCATATGAAAATAGATTCAAATCACTTTTCCATGGACATGTCATTTCCTGAAAATGATCAAAATATGAAAGAATTATGATTTTTTAAATTTAGGTTTAGAAATCAATTTTTTGTATTCTAGTCTTTTCTAACCTTTACCTGTTATTTTGTTCATATCTCAAAAACTACAAACAATATGAGTATGAAATTATTTTTTTATGAAAATAGACTCAAATAACTTTCCATGGACAAGTCATTTGCTTAAAATGATCAAGATATGAAATAGTTATAAATTTTAAAGTCTTAAAATTAGATTTTTATAATTTACTCTTTTTGACCTTTAGTCATTTTTTTAAACATACATCAAAAATTACATTACATATTTGAAAGTAAACTTAAATACCTTTCCAACAATAGGTTATTTTCTCAAAATAGACTTAAAATGAAGAAGTTATGACTTTTTAAAGTTAAGTTGTAAATTTGTATTTGCGAATCAATTGACTAATTGATTTTGAATAAGTAGAGATGAAAATTTTCATCAAAATTGATTGGCCAATCAATTTCGACTATTTTTATGCACATATAATGATTATAAACGGCTAGTTTTCATTCTCAGCTATCCCAAATGGTTATAATATTCTAAGAGGTTCCTATATAAGTTAAGAAACATCAAATACAAATGAAGAATAACCTGAACTTCAACTTTTAATATCATTTTACTCCTTTTTTAACCAAATTATGATTTACGCTTTTCTTTATGAAATTTCTCTATTCTTGGAGCTTCATTTGTTTCATCTACTCTATAAAAGAGTTTGTATGGATTGATATTCATTTTATATCACTTTGTAATTATAAACAGTAATGTATCCCTTAGAAAATCTTGAAGAGGGTGAGGTATTCCTTATAAAAAGAAGATTTGCTCAAGAAAAAGTAAGAGCATTGTAAGGCTTCTTTAAGTATCGGTTAAAACTTGAAAAGAAAGTGGATTGAAACACAAGCTTGGAAAACTTAGAAAGTGAATGCACACCTTGAAAAGGATATTTGAAAAGGGAATTACTATAGATCCTTGTGTTTAATCTCTCTACCCTTGTTCTATTTACTTTTTTTATGATTTATTTTTCTTGATCAAATGCTCTATTTTTGTTATTGTTAATTGTTAAATATATTATGTTTCAATGCTTATGTTGATGCTTTGTGATTAAATGCTTAAAAAGGGTGTATATTTATGCATTTGCTTATTAATGATTTGTTTATGCATAATTGATGAAATTACTAAATACATTATGCTTGAATATTAATTTGGATGCTTAATGATTAAATGATTAAAAGAAAATTTCATCTATGCATTGACTTATTAATTTTTTATCTATGTATAGTTAAGTGAGTGACTTTACACAAGTACATTGAATTGTTATATGTTATGTGGGAATCTCTTGAATTATCTTAAATTCATTTCTTGATGATTTATTTACAAATAATTGAATAAGTTAATTTGTATTAATTCTTTGAATTGTTATATTTTGAATGCAAACATCTTTATAAAACTCTTTTAGAATTGTTGAAGTTAAAATTATCCTAATAACTTCTCAAAATAAAAAGTTTTTTAAAGAAAATTTTAAAAATGGTAAAAGTTTTAACAATACCCAATTCGGATCCTTCTTAGGTGTAAGTTGTCAAAGTCTATAATTGGTATCAGAACGATGGACTCTTGTTTAAATGACTTAACTATTTTAAGAAGATCCATGGCAACCTTTGATGACAATTCTTTACAAAAAATTTTGATACTCCAAATGTTTCAATGTTTGAATATGTTGATATTTCTAAAGTTGCATTTTTAAATGTTTCATACTTTAAAGTTTGGAAAGGAAAAATGGAGTGTTATATTCAAGCCTTTGATTTTGATTTATGGGATATCATTGAGGATGGTTTTACTTTAAAACCAAAAAGTGAATAAAATGAAGATTATAAAAGGAAATTCACTTTGAACATTAAAGTAATGAAAATTTTGCATATAGTAGTTTAAATGATAATGCTTATGCTAAGGTGTCTAACTATTCTAGTGCTAAGGAAATTTAGGGCACTTTTTAGTGTATGTTATATTGATAATAATATTTTTATTGATAAAAGTGTTTATGTTAAGCAATAAAAAGAAGAAAAATAAGAGAAAGTTAACTCTAAGAAGATTATTCAGTAAGATATGCAAGAGTGTAAAACATGTTCAATACCTCTTATTGAAGAATTTAAAGATGAAAAAAAGGATAATTCTAATGTTAAGCAAATTGAGCTTCAAATGGAAAAGTTATACTTTATGGGTTAAAAGGACTAGAAGTACATGATTATAATTTTAATACTAGTCCTTATGATAATGACATATGTGCTTCTAATGAATTGCATGATAATAGAATTTCTATGGAACTTAATTGTTTGACTTCTTGTAACTTTGAAGTGGAGAATAATTTATTAAAAAAAGAAGTTGGCACTTAACTTGTGTATTTTCCAAGTTTTTAAGTGAAAATATAGATTTTACTTTTTGAAAGTTAAGAAAATCTCTTAGTAAGTTTGAATTAAAGTGCAATTTCTATAAAAGGCTAAAGTTTTTTAAATGTTTCTTTCATGAAAAATTTAATTCTAGTAAAAATTCTATTATTTCCAATTATTATAGTTATGAAAGTCATATTTCTCACTTATGTCCAATTAGGAGAAAATCTTGTGTGAGAAAAAAGGAAATTACCTTCGTTAGCAGATTCATTTTCTGTGGTTTAGGTTCCTAAGGTATCTAAATGCTTGAATACTAACATTTAAGGACCCAAGATGAAATAGGCACCAAAATGTCCTTCTAGTGATTTAATTATGCAAAAAATTTCATATAAAAGGAAGTAATTTGGTAAAAAAAAGAAGGAGGCTTTAATAAGAGTTTTTTTAAAGTTTACGGTCAGACAAAGAAGACTTGGCATAATTTAAGCTTCTTAAACACACAATAATATATTTAAAAGCTTAAACTTCTTAGAGAGAAGCAATAAGTAAGAAAAAGTTATCCTTTCATTATAAAGGATAAGGTATCAATTTCTTAAACCTCTTATATTACTTTATTTGATATTCATTGAAAAAGAGGTTGCTGACTTCAAAGCATAAGTATTATTTGAAGATTATAGTTCATTTTAATTAAAATCATATATACATATGAGTTATCCTTTCATGATTATGAATATTAAAAGCTCAAAGGCTTCTATTATGGATCAATTGGAAACAAAAATGTTGAATTAATAGTTTTCAGGAAGAAAGGAATTGAGTAATCAATCGATTCATTAGTGACAGAATCGACTTACCAATCGATTATATAAAACATGTCTAGATGGTTAAAATTGAGTTACCAATCGCTTCAACAAAGAATATTCAAATGGTTAGAATTGAGTGACCAATTGATTATGAAAAACAATGATCACTTCTAGATGTCTAGAATTGATTATTCAATCAATTCCAAACATATAAGGGGAAATATAGGAATTTAGAATTGTGGGATATGAATCAAATGACTAATCAATTCACATATGAACACATTCACAAATGAATCAATTGACCAATCGATTCCTAGAGGTACCCATTCATTCACATGCCCTTATTCCATTGAAACTTAAATGCATGATTTACTTTATTTTCATATGCCTATAGCCGTTTGATGATATAAATTAACATAAAGGTATGCAATGCTGAGTATATTTTCCATTGAGTTTCCTTGTCAATTGCTTTATAAGGAAAATATACAAATGCTTTGAAAATGATTTTCAATAATATGATTATCATGCTTATATGTTTGAATTGATTAATCTTTTATGAGCATATTACATTTTATATTCATTTAAGTTCCATGGACCTAAATCTTGGTTGGATACCAAAGAAGTTGTTTAGAGTATTATGTAGGAAAGTAATGAGATATTGCCTTAATCATAGTATGAAAATGGAAAATAAGGTCAAGTTCTACGTAGAGGAATGAAACTCAAAAGATTGGTATCCACCATCCTATCTCTATGCTTAATATACTTTATATCTTTTTTGAGTATGGATGGTTAAGGATTAGATATATCATTGTTATAATTAGCTTTATTTTTCAAAATATGTGCTCTTTGTGCTAAAGGAAGGTTATCTATTCTATCAAACCAAATATGTCACCAATATAACTTAATACTTATGTTTCAAGATTTAGAAGGATAACTAGCTCCATGTTTTTAAATGATTTTACTTGAAAAAGTCTAAAAGAGCTTATTTCATTAAAATAGCTTGTTATTAGTGATAATGTATATCTTTAATGGTTCGTCATATTATTTACTCTTGTGTGCTTATTCCCTTAAAATGGCTTTATGAATTTTAATGATTTCATGTATTTTCTAAAATCATATACTACTTTTTGAATTTTTCAAATATTCTTATTAATTTGAAAATAATTTTATTTAGATTTCCTTTATTTCCTTAAAAGTTTAAAGTTACATAATTGATAATATACTACTTACTAAATGCTTTCTATTAATCATGTATATGTTCCAAGATGTGCTAGAATAATACTTATAGGTAACCATTCATTGGAGAATGTTTAGAATTTATTTAATATATCCTAATCTCTTATCTTGAATCTATATATAAAAGTTTGCAAGAATCTTTGTGAGATAACTTGAAAGATTAACTTCAAGAGTGTGAAGTATTAATGGAGTTGGAAGATTAAGTGATAACTTAAATATATCTCCATTTAATCAAGCAATGGCTTCAAATCCTCCTTCAAAATCAAACATAACAAGAAAAACCCATCTCTCATCAAGATCAATGATATTCACCTCACAAGTGATGAGAAGAAAGATAATTACAATCAAAGAGCACCATATATTGTTAAAATCAATCAGTATCTCTATCATTATTATGATTATGAAAAATATGTTTAGTTCTAATGAAAAAGTTCTTACATGATCATTGTCATCATTATAGGGAAAGCTTGATAATTTTCATCTCTTTTATCCTTATTGCATATTCTTTCATAATATGCTTGAGTTAAGTCTCTTGATTGCTTGGAACTTGTGCTAATCTTGATATATTGTGTTAATCTTCCTCTTTCATAAAGGAAACCTATTAAGAAGATATACATGTATTTGAAAACAAAAAGTCATTAATTTTGAATTGCTTAAATTTTCTATCATCTTGATATATTGTTTTCAAATGACCATGTTTGAAAGATTTGGCTTCAACAAAGTATTTCGAAAGGGGAAGCAATTCAATTACTTTTTCATTAGAGTAAAAAGGGTTTATGTTTGTCTTGTTTATAAATATGATTATATACTTTGGTAGGCATATATATCTTTATCCTTTATGGTTTTCATATTTCCAATCAATTTTATATTTTTTTTAGAAAGAGGCATATTTTTTAAAATCTATGAGAAAATTAACATTGTTTCATTAAGGGGGAGCTTACAAAAGATGAATAGGGTGGTTTCCAATTATGTTTGTCTTTTAATCTACTTTCATCTTTTTATAAAGAAAAAGAAAAGAAAGACATGATAATGAAAAATAAGGGAGAATATAATGGCATCAACTACTTTAATATGTTTAGTTATCCTTCTTGTTAATGTCAAATAAAGGAAGATAATAATGATCTCACTTGTATGACACCACTTGCTTCAATGTGATTGCTTATCCTTTTTGTTAATGTCAAATAACAGGAGAAGGAAATAAAGAGAAAAATATGTTATAATATATTCTTGTGCCAATTAGATTGAATAATTATTTCAAACATATTTTTCTTAAAGATTTGTCATCATAAAAAAAGGGAGATTGTTATCTCAAATTTTATATGATAAGTTTTGATGATAACAAATGAATATTGTAATAGCCATAACATTGCATGTCTATATACCAAAATATTATAAAATCTTAGATAGATATGCTAGATTATATTCTAAAAGAGTTATATTTTATACAAGCATCAAGATGCATAATATGATGATTATGCATGTTTTTATACTAATTATTCTATAATTTATATATGAATCATGTATTTGATATATTATATTAAACTAACTATATAGTTTGTAAAGTTTATAAACTTTTATAAGAAAGTCTAATGAGTAAAATGAGAGTTAGAATTGAAATAAAGAAATGAAAGATCATATTATGTTCTACTCAAAAACAAGGAAGAAAGGTAAGAAAGAAGATGTGATCCAAGTATTAAAGAATGAAAATATTAAAGTTTTTTTTTGAAAGCTTAGAAGCATCAAGAAAAACCTAAGGACTTCATTGACATAATTTTTTATTTTAAGCTTTGACTTTCTTATAAAATAGAGTTTTTCATGATATAAAGCTTAAATATGTTTTTATAATATCAGCTTGATTAAAATATTTTAAATAGATAGTCCATAATTATATTTTTACAAGATCGCCTATAGGAACACTTTAAAAACTAATGAGATATGAGGTTTTGATCTTTTAAATTTTGACCTTTAGTCACTCTTTTGATCTTATCTCACAAAATACTTGTGATTTGATTATTAAGCTTTTTCCATATAAAAATACACTTTAATAGCTTTTCTGTGGACATGTCATTTACTCAAAATGATTAAGATATAAAAAAGTTATAATTTTTTCAATTTGAATCTAGAAGTTAGTTTTCTGCATTCTTGTCTTTTTTACCCGTTGCTCATTTTTTTATCATATCTTAAAAACTACAAACTATATGAGCATGAAATTTTTTTTATTTAAAAATATACTCAAATAACTTTTCATGGATAGCTTATTTGCTTAAAATGATCAATGTACAAAAGAAATATGAATTTTACAATTAGAGTTTCAAAATCATATTTTTATAATCCATTTTTTCTAACCTTTGCTTATTATTTTAAATGTTTCTTAAAAATTACATTAAATATGAGAATGAAACTAGTTCCATGCAAAAGAGACTTAAATACCTTTCTAAAGGTAGGTTATTTGCTTAAAACGGACCTAAAATGAAAAAGTTATGACCTTTTAAATTTGAGTTTGCAATTTTGTCTTTGTAAATCAATTCATCAATCCATTTTAGATAGTAAAGATGAGAATTCTCATTAGAATCGATTGACTAATCAATTTTGACTATTCTGATATGCATATAATGACTAAAAATGGTTAGTTTTCATTGCTAACTACCCCAAACAGCTATGATACTTCATAAAGTTTTAATATAAATTAAGAAACATCAAATACATTTAAGAAATAGCCTAAACTTGAACTTTTAACATGATTTTACTCCTTTTTTCAACAAAATCATGATTTAACCTTTTTTTTATGAAATTTCTCTATTCTAAGAGCTTCATTTATTTCATCCACTTTATAAGAGAGTTTGTATGAATTAATATTCATCTTATATCACTTTCTAATTGTAAAGGGTGAAGTATCCCTTGAAAAATCTTAGAAGGGGTGAGTTATCCTTTATAAAAGGAAAATTTATCCAAAGAATAGCAAGAGCATTGTAAGGCTTTTCAAGCTTAGAAATCTTAGAGAGTGAATGTATACCTTGAAGAGGATATTCAATGGAGGAACCACTATAAATCCTTGTATTTGATCTTTCTACCCTTACTTTATTTACTTTTGTTTATGTGCTTTGTTTTTCTTGATTAAATGCTCTATTTTTGCTATTATTAATTGTTAAAAATATTATGTTTCAATGCTTATGTTGATATTTTATGATTAAATGCTTAAAAAAGGTGTATATCTATGCATTTGTTTATTGAAAATTTGTCTATGCATAGTTGATGAAATTGCTAAATATATGTGCTTCAATATTGATTTAGATGCTTAAATGCTTAAATGATTGAAAAAGAAATTCATCTATACATTGGCTTCTTGATTCTTTATCTATATATAGTTGAGTGAGTGGCTTTACACATGTGTATTGAATTGTTATATGTTTTGTGTATACCTTTTGATTAAATTATCTTAAATTCATTTCTTGATGATTTGTTCATAAATAGTTGAATAAGTTAATTTGTATCAATTCTTTAAATTGTTATATCTTGAGTGCAAACATCTTTATAAAGTTTTCTTGAAATTATTTGAATTAAAATTATTCTCATGACTTCCCAAAATTAAAAAACTTTTCAAAGAAAATTTCAAAAATGGTGAAAGTTTTAACAGCACCCAATTCACTTCCTCTTGGGTGTAAGGTACCTAGGCCTACAATTTAAGTCAAATATAAAGATAAGAACACATATTAGAGAGGAGACTTTACACCCTAAATAGAATTTAGTAACACAATTTTCTCTTTTCTTCTAGTTTCTTGTTCTTTATTCATGAAGGGCTAAACTTTGGAGTTGATTCAATGATTTTGAAGCTCTTCTCTATTAAATTATGGTATCTTGATATGTAATGTTGACTTCTTCTAATTAATTTTTCTCTTTCTTTAATTCTTTGTGTTGGTTTCTTGAAATTGCACATGTTGTATGTTAATTTAGTATAATTGATATTTGTCTTTATAATTTTTGATCTTTTGCTATTTTGATGTTGAATTGTAATTGATTAATCATGGTTTACATATAAGGGTAGAAGGTTGAGATATTAATTTAGAGATTTCTAATTTAATCTTTTTTTATCTAGTTTAGAGATTATAATAGTTGCTTAATTCGGCTAATCTTAATTGATTAAATCCTAGATGATTATCTAATATAAGATTTATGAATTATTGCAAGAGTTTCGAATAAATAAAGGTTAAAAATTAATTAGAAAAGTCAAATATCAAGTGATCCATGATTAATCCACATTAAGAGTTATCAAATCCTTAAATTAATTGTTTCATTACATTGGTTTTCTTTTTTACTATTTTACTTCATGTTTTGCTTTGTTTAATACATTTATTTCAATTTCAAATTAGAAACACCTCCTAATTTTTAGTTCTGATCTAATATTGAATTCCACATGTAACAATCTATTTTCTACATACTCTTATATTTTGTGTTGCATCCTACCTACATACTTTGTTTGATTCTATTTGTATTCATTCTTAGTGTTTCTAGTGCATAAATAAATTAAATAATTGTAAAATCATTATTAATAAGCCAATTTAGAAAAGATAAATCAAGGAATCATCAGAGATACGACCTAGTTTGACATCTTATATTATATTATTTTCAACAAACCAATAAAATTTAATTTTGGTATAGTGTGGATTGCATGTCATCCCTCTTTAGGCAAAATTGCCAAATAAAGGAAAAAATAGAGTATAACCTTTCCTTTCTTTCCTTCTGCTTTATTTCTCTTCATTCAAACAAACCATTAGTTAGGAAAAAAAAAAGAAATAACTTAAAAGTTAGCATAAAAAAGCTCAATACTTTCTGAATGAGCAATAGATGCTCAATAACTTAACTTATGATATATCTTAACTAAAAGTTAGAAATATAATTTATTAAACCTTTTGAGTATTAATTATAATGTTATTATATATTAATTTACCATATCATTTCTCATAAAGATTTTTTTAGAGAAAAAATATTTAATAAAAAAATTGGATAGACATATTTTTTGAAAAAATGAATTATAAAAAATTATTAATAAATTAAAATTTTAAAATAGTAAAATTGTAAAATTATATATTTTAGTTTAACCATCTATTGTCCCTCCTTATACACTTTTAAATAACCAAATAAGAGAAAGGAAAGTTATAACTTAATCCTCCATTCTTCTTCCTTCCCTTCCCTTGTGATCTCCCTTATTATTTTTCATTTCCTTTTTTTTAACTCCCAATTAGACTATTAAGAGTGTGCATTTTTTTATTGGATTAAGCATCATAAACTACCAACTTGATCATAATCAATGTAGATCCTTTTATGCAGTTTCCACTAGCCTTATTATAAACTATACAAATTTTAACTTAATAGAAATTCCTCCATTTTTGTGGTAACTCATATTTAATACAAATTTAAGAAATAAATAAGTAGAGTTTTTTTTTTTATTGACAATTTGAGCAGGTTTTATGCCTTAGAAAACAAACTTGTCATTTAACTAACAAACACTATGGACTATGTATGAAAATGAACAACATAATACACAATGCCTATCTAAACATAATTACATTCAACCATATTCTAATTGTCAAATTCTTCCATCCAAGTGCCTCGAACCTCTAAAAAAGCAGTGCAACAAGATAAGTTAGCATAACTTGAAATGTTAACATAATCAAAAAATGAGTTATAAGAATTTGGCGAGCATATACTTTCAAAAATGAAAGTTCTTTAGAATTAAACCATAAACAAATAGATAAACCAATCAATTCACTAACTAAACTTATTAGTTGAGATAATATCTATTTCAAATACCTACCTGCACTTAATTTAAGATTTCTAAAAATTAATATTCACACAATTATAAAATTGTATATGCATAGTTTTAGTTAATTTTAAATTCATATAAGGATATAATATAACAATGCACACCTTAAATTATTAAAAATCATATAAAGAAGAATTGTGCACTTATTAACCTAAATCATTCTCCGATAAAACTTATTTTTCCACTCAATCAAAAATGTTATTATAATATCTAGTGGAACAAGAGACCTAATTGTATCCATAGGATTATAGCCAAACATACAATAATAATTAATGATAATTGGAATTCAAATCATTACACAATATGTAACAAACATAAAATAAAAATATATACATCCACCTTATAGCTTCCAAGTTAACTTTATACCTTCCATAAGCTTTCCATCATTGTCCTTTTAGGGCTTACCTTATACCCTCTATAAGCATATTATCGTGAACTAGTCATCTAGTTTTCATATTACCTAAAACACATTTCTCAATTCGCATTTGCTTGACGTTTTCAATTTTCACATGTTAAGGCGTAAGTCGTATTCATCATATTAACCATTCCTATGGCATTATTTTCATTATATATCATATTCCATAATTTATTCTAATAGTATAATTCTAATAGGAAATTTCTAACATAAGTATGAATAAGCTCTTGAACAATAATTCCATGCCTTTCTTGTATAGCTACAAACTATCCACTCGATGATAGTTAACAAAATTATGCAAAAATAATTATAATGTATCACATTTTACAATTATTCTATTTGTATAGAAATTACAGTCTAAAATTATACTATGATTGATAGCATTGCCAAGCCTCGAATGCAAGGCTATAAATATCCATTCCACTATAATGATCTATTTATAAAATATAGAGAAAAATATGCATCATAAGATAATTAATCAATCTTAAGAATAAGCATTGCTAAATCAATATAGTAGAGTTCATATTTCTCCTAAATTACATATAGACACAATTATGTGACCACATATATATAATTTAACTATATTACATCAAAAAATCATACAACTATAATTTCCAAGATAGGCTATAGAACCACAAGTAACATAACCTAATATCCCATATTCATAATATAATTAACTACATTTGAATTCCAAGTGTATTGGAACAACACATCTATTTTGTTCTCTTATATTATTAATGCATTTGATTTCATCCTATAAGGTTTCATATAATAAATCCAAACAATTTATACTTTTATAGCAAAAAATGATTCATAAAATTAATCATCATGTTCATTTCCATTAAATTTTAGGTATTTAGTTTCTATTCTAATTTTCAATTACATGAGAGTTGAGAATCACAAGGCAATAAATTCTAGAAAAATATATGCATAATATAGCTTGCACAATCTAAAGATGCTTTACATCACAATTAATATGTAAATAGATTTCATCGTACTATTCATAAGATTATTAATAAACAACTTAATCATTTCTTTCCTTACAAATAACTTTATAAACATTAATATATAAATACCTTTGCATTTATAAGTATAATCATATAGATATTCACTTGTATAATCTAATATGATAAGTTAATGATCTTGATGCTTTAATAAGGTATATATTCCTTTCTAAAGACCATTCCCTATTAAGGATTTCAAAATATCTAAGCTTCTTATCTCTATTTCTTATTTAACAATTTTACAAACATAAATTATATAAGTACTTATAGTAATTATTTTTCCTTCTAAAAATACTTTTTCTAGGCTTTAAGCAATTCTCTTTAATTTTCTAGATCGTAAATTTCATTAATTTTTAAAGATTATTTCAAATAAAATTAGAAACTAACTTTAAAGTTAGGGTTTTTAGATCAAACATCAAATACCAAAAGTATAAGAATTTTATAATATAAATAGGTTTACTTTATCTTAAGTAGGCTATCTCTAGTTTAGCGATAACCAAAATACAATGAATTACCAAAAAATGGAAAGGGTCAAATACTTAGTCCATGGTGGGTTCTATAACCACGCTTTGTGGCTTTTTCTTAAATTATTGGCATTTTGCTATTCAATGGAAGGCATTGGAGGCCTATCAATAGCATGGCAAAGGAAAGTGATGGTTAAAGCAGTGGTGAGTAAAGGTAAAAATAGAGAGAAAGAGAGAGAAAGAGAGAGATGAAAAATAAATGGGAGATGGGTAAAATGAGAGAGAAATAGAAACTTTTTTTCTAGTGAGGTGCATTTGATAAAATAATGCCATAGGATTTGGTATGATATGGTAATTGCATCAAAACTGAAACTCAAAACAATCATTGCCATTTGTTAAATATAAAATCAAAAAGAAAATATTATTATAAAATGGTATAATGTAATTTTAAATAAAATTCAATCCTTTTCACTTATCCTTCATAAAATCCCTTTTTTATATTAAATTACAACCACTCATCTTAACTTTCACCATTTTTATGTTCCCTTCTCTTTTTTAATAATTTTATAATATTTTAATAAATTTAATAGGTTACAATAAATATAAATAAAATTTTAAATATTACTAGGTAAAATTTAAGTACTTAGGTTTCATCATAGGCTAAACATAGATAGTGATAAAAATTAAATACACTTATAATTATTTTATTCTAGTTGAAATTTTTTATAATAGTAAATCTAATAATACAATTATTTTAAAATAAATACTTTAAAACTTTATTTTTTTAACAAAGTAACTAATAATAAATTCAGGTATTATAAAGGGTTACCCATGTACTCTCATTTCTTTTACCTTTTTAAACAAAACTCCCAAATAAAGAAAAGGATAGCATATAATCTTCCATTCCCTTTACTTTCCTTTTATAAGGGAATAAATTACACTACCCTCCCCTCAAGTTGTTAAAAAATACATGGACTTTCTTCTTATTTTAAATTCTACATGTTAATCTACATGATAATAAAATATGAGAAATATTACACTTTTATAACTTAATACCCTTCTTTTTATTTATAAATAAAAAATAAATATGAAGTTTTAATTTTACCCTAAATTTGGTTTTTACTAGCTAACCATCTTTCTAATTTCAAATCTACCTTAAATTGATCTACTTATCTATCTTTACATTAAGACCTTAGTTATACTTGGAAAAATATGAAGATGGCATCCCAGAAAGCCTTTAACCGATGCCAGCAAAAGGTGGAAAAAGGTAAAGGTAATAAAGTTTGGTGGCTTATTAGTGATATGGCCAATAAAGAAAGAACACAATTGTAGGAAAAAGTGAGAAAGAGAGTTTATGAGGCAGGAAGGTAATTGGAAGATAATGGTTCCAATAAGGGTAAGGGGCATAACCATATGAAATTTTTATATTTTAGTGTTCATTGATTTTTTTTAATTGGATTTATGTGATTACCTTTATAATAGTGAAATTTTGATTGTTATTTTAAGGTTTTTTGTGAATATGAAATAAGTAAACCACTTTTGATTTTCAATTATTACTAATATAAGTCTCTATTTTTGCTTAATTTTAAACTTCTAAATCATTCTTTCTATTATCTTTATGTTTACACTTTTAAAAATTTCAAGGATATTGATGAATTTGAACTTTATTACATTAAATAGGTTTTTCCTATATTTTAATTTCATCCCATAATTCTAGGTATTTGGCCTTAAAAGGTCAAGAGCTAAAGTGCAATTCTTAGACCCCACAAAAAAGAAAACAAATTTGAATATATTTTAACCCTAATTTCTACTCATTGATTTCATTATTCTCATATCAATTGTGGATTTAAATTTGTTTAAACCATAGGATTAAAGAGAAAAACCATTGTCAATGTGTATTTTGAATTATATGGTAGATTTTTTAATGTTTGTATTAATTTAATAGGGATTAGCTTTGTTAACTTAAAATAAGGTGATGTGTAGTACTATTTTTTATTTTAAGGAAGTCAAAGTGAGATTTTAAATGGATGGAAAAGTCTATGTATTTTAGCTAACTTGAATAAAAGTTAGAATAATTTACTTGCTAAAGTGTTCAATTGAGATGTGTTGGATCTATTAATGGAAAATTAGGTAGAGATCTATTTACATTAGCATATTTTTTTAAAAAGGTTTTGACATTAATTTAAGTCACAAGTTGAAAGAAACCATCAATAATGATCAACACCAATGCTAGGTAGGTAGCCTTGAAAGGGGTACATTCCATTGAATTTTTTAGTTTATATGATATAAAATTAATTTTATATGTATGAAAATTTATGTTTCTTTGGTGATAAAATAATATTTGATATTATTATTGAAAAATATGTCTTATTTGAAATTAATCTTCAAATAAATTTATTTATTTGTTGAATGAAAAATTAAAAAATATTTTTTCTAAATTATTTTTAAAAAACTAGAAAAATATGTTTTCTAAATTGATGTACATATTATTTTATATACATAAAATTATTTTTCAATATTTCATTTATATGATAAATAAAAATTAAATTTCTTTGTTAGTTTTTAGAATTTTTTCTAGAAATATGTATTTTATTTTGATATTTCTTTATTATTTGTTGCATTGTTTATTGAAAATAAGTGTTCAGTAATTTTATTCATTTATGTGTTGAATGATTTTTTTTAAAAATATATTTTCCCCATTTATATGCACATTTATTGATATATATTATCACATGTTTTTTAAAATATGTTATTTGTTAAATAAATTTTATTTGCTTTTAGGAAAATATTTACTTCTAAAGAATTTAATCCTAAAAATTTGCATATTTTATGATGTGTTCATTATTTGTATAATTTTGTATATGCTTTTAAATTATTACTTTTCATTTATCCATATGACTAAATGATAATTATATCTATCTTTAAGATGAATATATATTTTAGAGGTAGCAATATTTTATTGAATGCCTATATTGTGTGATGTATGATTATTTCAAAATAATATCATAATAGGAATATTCAATTATATAACAATTTTAGGATTGTATTTACTTTAAAAGTTATATATATATATATATATATATATATATATATATATATATATATATATATATATATATATATATATATATATATATATATATATATATATATATATATTTACAAATGTATAAGTGATGTGAATATATCAAACCAAAGTCCTAAAAGTCAGTAATTTAATTAGATGTCTTCTTTTTTTCTTATATTTCTAGCATAGCAAAATTGAAAGTTCTAGTAATATAGGAAAAAAGAAGACATTTAATTAAATGACTAATGCTCGAGACTTTAATCTCAATTGTTCATATCATTTATATATTTGTAAATATATACATACATATATGTATATATATGTGTGTATTTCAATCCAATTAAAGGATTTTATTTAAATTTTATTGCTTAATGTTTCTATAATCTAACTAAGGAAAGAATGAACCATAAATACATATGAATATGCAGAAATTATAAAATCTTAAGAGTGATGCAGGACAAACCTTTTTAATATGCTTAGAATAATCCTATAAACAATGACTTTTTCTTCCTTAATTAAAGCACTTCATCTATGACATAATTTTAAGGACACTATTGTCCTTTTTGACACTTGAATGATCATCCTATTTTGGCTTTAATATGATCTTCAACAGGTTCATATCCTATATGTTGCATAACATATGCCAACATTGTAACAATATGTTATAAGTGAAAACTAATCTTACCACCTCAAATGAGCTATAATAAATTATAGTTGAGATTAATTTTTGAGATTGAGATTAGTTACTTACAACTTTCCAATTATTGAAAAATCATCTAAAAGTAATTAACCATCAAATTGATTGGATTCAACATACTTAAACCACAAAGTTAAAGGTCTAAAACCCAATAGAAAATAATCTATTATATTTTTTGATTGTATATTTTGTAAAGCTTAATTTAGGTTGAACTTACCTTTTATTTGATTCTATTTGTTTATAATCTTTTACGTATACATTAAATACACTTAAATACATAGATTTAAGCATATATAACTATGAAGTAAAAACTTATTATGTTAGTTAATATCTTTAGTAATGTAATAATATTACGTGGACATTGTTTCTCTAGTATTGTTTTAATTGTGTAGACTCAAACATAAAAGGTTGCATGTGTATTGAATACCTTTCTACTCTTGTTATCTGCTAAAAAATTGTTATATCAAGTTAAATTTAAAATATTAATAAATTAATATCCTTTGATACATTATCGAAATTAATATGTTTCATCAATTGAGAATATATTATTAGATTAAAAATATTAAAATTCAATTTAAATTTTGCTTCATAATTTTTAAATAATGAAAACAATGATTAATTATTAAAAGAATTTAAATTTGATACACTATTAATGTAAAATATTTTATACTATCAGTAAATATAAAAATAATATATAATTAAAAATGTAATAGTAATTAAAGTTTTTTACTAATAGTAAGAGTGCTTTAATAATTTTTTAATGATATAGTAATACAAAAATAAGTAATAATATAAAATTAATTTATATTGACTATGGATTAACTTTCAATCTTTATTAAAATTGATATGTTAAAGTCTAACATGTATATAAAGAAGGAAACACTTGTACTAATTAGCTTATGAGTTATAATTTGAGAGGAATTTAGGTCATAAACAATTCTCGAGCTAAATTGAATTATTTAATTCTGATTATATAACTAGGATTTCTATTCTATAAATTGTTCATTTGTAATTTTTTCTTTTTGTTAAGCTTTGGCCCTATTTATTAAAAAATACATAATGATTGATTATGATATAAATAATTAAAATTAAATTTAATTAAAATATTATTCTCCTTAAAAATTAATCAAAATATTAAATTAAGATTATATATTCTCCTTGCTAATTAAAATTTTTGCATCCATCTATTGTATTTAAGGTTGGGATACAAGAATTATTTGGATTTCATTATAAAACCCTAAATCATGGCTTAAAATCATAGCATAAGAAGAGATAGAATTTATGAACACAATTCTATAATTTAATAAGAAATTACAATAATAGAAATACTTGATTTAGAAATATCCATGACTATATTTATAAATCTTTGCTTCTATGTTTAACAATTAATATAGTTCCCCTCTTGCTTCTAATTTCAAAAATAACAATTATCCTTTATCTAGAACTCTCCTTTTTTTGTGTCTCTATGATAAAGCAAATCAACTTCTTTAATGGAATAGAAATTAAACGTGAGTTCTAGTGAGGTAAGGACTACATATATTGATGTTATCGGGTTAAAAATTTTATTCATCATAGAATCCATACCTATTATATTTAAAATATTTTTAGGCTTAAGTACCTTATGGTTTATTTATTTAAATGTCACCAAATGACTCTTATCAACATCAAAATTCCTTATTAAGAAATTATATAGGTCCATAATAAAATACTAATAATATCTCACTTGAACTTATGTAATTTATTATTAGTAGCCCCTGAAATATTAATGTTAGTTCAAAATGGTATTGTTACACTCATAGGTCTAAATTAAGGTTATAGGCATTTAATAACACAAAATGTTATATTTAAAGGGATATCAATATCAAACATATTCAATACTTATACCTCGTTGACTAATAATATTAAAGAGTGCATTATGAGATTTACGCAACTTTAATGAGACTATATATAAATCTTTGCATAATAAGTCCGAGCATTTATCCAAAATACCTAATGAAAGTTAAAATTCTCAATACAAAATGAGATAAGGTCTAAATATTTTCATTACACGCTATAACCTAAAATATATATAAAATATATGGTGATAACATGAATATCTTATTATTAAACTTTTCTTAAGATAATAATGAATTCATATCATCAAAACTTCCACTAACCCATAATACCAAAAAGTTTAAATAATATTATGTTATTCATATGATTATGCTTTATATTAACTTCTAAGGTTTTAATTAAGGGACTCACAAGCATATAATTCATGAAAAAATATGTAATATGCTTATGTATCTTCTCTTTCAAAATTGAAACTTCAAATTAAAGTCTTTTATACAGGTAAAATTATTATTATTTAGAAAAAAATCATGGCAACAATATTGTCACAAAGTAAAATTAGTTGAGAACAAAATTTTTAACTAAACAACTACATAAGCACATTTAACACATGACATGCCCTACCTCTATAATAGAGGTTGTTGTAATTGACTGCTCAATATTTTCTATGAGAAAACTCTTCCTCCTAACACATATCCAGGTATAAATTCATAATCTCTTAAATAAGTTTAAGTAACCTATATTTATGAGATCTCTTACAAGTTAATATGTAATCATTTATATCATTCACACACAATACCAATAACAATCCAATACCACTAACCTAAACATACAATAGGTTATCTATAATTGATGCATATAGGACATTCCTTGTCATTTAGGAAAAATATTAGGCGTAATAAATTTTATCCCTTTGGAATAATAAACATGAGAGCATACTGGCATATTAAGTTTTTTTCAACATAACTATTAAGACAAACAAAATACCTCTGAGACCTATCATAAGAGACCTTAACACCTATTTGTACAAAAAGGTATCCATAAGCCTTTTAATTCTAATTTGAGTGTATTATCTCAATTAACACATCCATATTGTCACTAATTAATAAAATATCATCATTACACAAAATCATAATTACCAAAGATGCTTGTACTTTTCATCATAAGCTGATCTACATTGCTTTTCTCAAATCTAAAAAAAATTACAATCTCATCAAAATTAAGATAAAAATGTATAAATAGACATCTTTATTTTTTCCTTTCAAAAATTATTTTACTATTTCATATTATTTCCTTTAAGTTACAATTTGAAAAAGCTATTTTGTTCTCCAATGAACATAGCTCCCACCAAAATAAGTTACTTTATATGACAATAATTTCAAGCAACTTTAAAAATGTTAAGAGAGAAAAAATCTTTTACAGTTCATGCTTTCTTTCTAAGTATAGTCTGTAACTATTGACCTAATCTTAAATCCATAATTTCATTTAAGAATCCCCTCAAAATTTATTTCTTATTAGCTTGTTGTTAATGAGTAATTCAACTTGTTCTTAAATTCAATGCCTATAATCCATTCTGAAAGATAAAAAAATCATTATGGAATATTCCTAAAAAAAGTTTGATAACTATTTTTTCCCATTAACTACACTGAACCAGACCATAGGACAACAGAAGTGGATTTATTAGTTCATACATATAAAGGAGTCACTATAATTTATCTCTAACTCCTACATTTTCTAGCATTTGATAGCTTTCACCAACTAAGAACACCCTCTAAATGGATTAGTTCATTTAAGGTCTAGAGATAGTTATAAGGTTAAGTTTCAAAATGGATTTTGTAAAATCCTAATATAGCCTAGAAAAACATATACCTTAAACATAGGGGAAAATGAGTTTTCTCAATGAAAGATATAAAATATTGTATTTTTGGTACAAAACAAATCACAAAAGAAAACAATGATTCTAGATCTAATACACTTTGAAAACATCAAAATTCTAGTAGAAAATTATCATTATACTTTTCAAGCTTATAATAATTGATAAATTCCAGTATATGCCTTCGCATGCCACTAATCTCATTATAAGTTATTTTTCTTAATTAATAAGAGACTATAATCTTTTCCTACTTAATTGAATTCCATGGATTTTTCACAACAAAAAACAAAAAGGTTAAAGTATTCATTGGTTTAGGGATACTTTATCTAATAGATTGATCCATAATGACCATTATACCAACACGATTCGAGTGTAACCTTTTTTCATGTTCTTCTTTTGCCTTTGCTCTCAAATTTGTACTAATAGTGGATTTCACTTCTAAGATTGCAAGATATAGTTTCTAGAATTTTGCCCTATTTATTGTAACTCATCCCATTTAGCATCCTTACAAAATTTTTGTTGTATAGATATAAAATTAAGGAAAACATCTCAATCACTTAATATATGTCAATACCTTAATTATACTAATATTTTTCCTCACAAAATTAAACTATACAACCATATTCAATAGTATATTATAAAATCTAATTTCAAAGAGCATTTAAAGCCTTACAACATAATACAAAAATTAAATATTATACTCTTAAAACCTATCACTGAAAGGGTGTTTAAAAGTTCTAAGAATATAATATCCAACTCTATACTTATATTATCTCTAACATGCTATATTAATAATATAATAATAAAGGATATCTAAATATTATTAATATAACTTCTCTCTTAAAATAGTTTTAATATAATTTTTTCTTTTCTTAAATTTTGAATAAAGTTTTATATAACGGGTCCCACAAAGGTAGTGCACAATTACATAAAATTTTCATGCCATAATATGAGTATATAATAATTCCTATATAATGCAATAACATTTTAAAAATTATTAAATTATGCAAACAATGTTCAAAATTGCTACAATAATTATTAAAGGTAACTAATATTATAGGAATAATACATAATAAATTTAAGCTTAAAATAAGCCTATTACACATTCAAATAAAATGGAAAAAATTAGTATAAAATTTTTGAAAAATTAACCATTATTAGGTGCTTGAAGAGTGGAGCACAATAGTATTTTCACTACCACAAAAGGCCATCATCATAATGGTGCATAGGCCATATGTGCCACTCATAGATAGATTTAATAATCTGACCCATATTCATTTATCTATCTATATCCATTTTTATTTTTACCCATCCATATCCATCCATTTCAACTATAGGATAAATATAGGTTAACTTGTTATTGACTTATTAAAATAAGAGTTATATTAGGTTAATTTATAAATAATCATTTATCCATTTATATTTATAGGAGATAAACTTATGCATTGTATAAACTAATATTGCAAAATAAAGAAAATATTATAATAAAATATATTTAAAATTTTAATATAATTTAAATATTTTTGAAATTAATTATTTAAAATAAAATGTTATAATATTTTCATATATATGAATATATTAATTTTTTATAAAAAAGTAAAATTAAGTTCAATTGTTTGTACTAAAATCCATATAATTTACTATTTTTACTGTTAAAACTTAAATATAATCTCAAAATTACTTTTTTAAATTTTTAAATAATAAAATCTTATAATATTATGTGTCACATGTAATATACTATATAACTATACGTTAAATCTTTAGCTATACTTTACAAATATTAACACACTACTGATGTCAATTTTTATTTTTAGGTGATACTTTGTAAATTGAGATTTAATTATTGATATATATATAATTTTAAAAGTGCAATTTATTATTACAAAAGAATTCATATAATTTATAATTTATAATTTTTTATTTTTATAGTAATGTCTATTTTAAATTAAATAAATTTTATTCAATGTATATTAATATTAAAATATTTAATCAACTACATTTAATATTAAAATAATTTTAAGAAATTAGTGTTAAGAAAATAAGATAAAAAATATAATTTTAAAAATAAAATAAAAATAAAGAATAAAAATTTTAATAGAATAAGTTTATTTTGAAATAATAGTAATAAATATAAAATAATGGTGAAAAATAATATCAATAAAAATAATAAAATATAAAATGATAATAATTTAATAAATAAATGGATGAATCAAGTTAATTATATATTTAAGAACTATAGGTCATTCATGACCTATTTAAAATTTTATATTAAGTTGTAGATGGATAAATGGATTAATAATAACCTATCTACTTTTAATCTAATTCACATCCATTCTAATCCATCAATTTAACATTTTTACTCATAGGCATGGCCTTCTTGTGAGTGCACAGTTTGGCCTTCTTTTCCACTTGGTCATTTAGTTCTTGAGTTGATTGATCCTGCATATGACCTAAACATGACTTAACTTCTATTTATGCATTTCAAATGCAATTTTGCTATGCTTTTGCTATAATTTTGGACTAATCCAATCAAATTTCTTCTTAAAAAAATGTAAAAAAAAATTACATTCCAAAATTTCCAAAATTTTAAATTTTTGTGCTTAATTATTCCATAATTTTCTCAGCATTTTTTAGCTTATAAATTGCTTCATTATCTTGTAAAAGATGTTTCTTAATTAGTTAAATGAATATTTTGTCCAAATTTAATAAAATTTTCATTTTGAAAAATCCAATCATTATGATTGTTTATTATAGCTTTCCTAAAAAATTAAATGTTTTGGAAAAACTTATCTCCTCCTACAACATTTCATCCTAAAAGAGTTTGTAACACATTTTGCTGAATAAACATTTCAATGGATCTTATTTAGCCAAAACAAACCTAATTTTGGAGGATATGATTTCAATTAAAATTGAATTTTTAGGATAAGTTTATCACAAGTTATTACAAAGTGATACATTAATACACAAAATGAACTTAAAGGTGCATGGTAGAAATATAAAATATGCCTAGAAGTATGATAGCTAATTCTTCCTAAAAACACTGAACAATTAGTTCACTAATTTAGTAGGTTTGACAAATATATTTATAACATTTAGGAATACTCACATAAAAGAAAATAACAATTCATAATACATATTTAAATATATAAAATAAAATCATTTCTTTAGGAAGCTAGTGACAACAAACCATAGACATGATGAACTTGTATGTATGCATTGCAATAAATATCTTTGTAGGAAGATATTAAACTTTCATGATGTACAACACATACCACATTACTGAGATATACATGAAAACTAATCAATGTATTGCAACACATAGTATGCTTGCATAATTTAGAAAATACCTACATGCATGGTTCATTAAAAATTTACACATAGTATCAATGTGTTGTAATTGCACTAGTATATGAATTCATACAATATAAGATAATAAACTCATGTTTAAAACTAAATTTCAAAATTATCTAAATTTCATATTTTACAAAGAATCTTGACTGACATAAAGTTCATATATATATACACATACACAAAGGTAGTAAAATGCATTATCCTAAAAGTACATTTTCAAACAAATCACAAAAATTAGATCCAATATCATATTTATAGAAGAACATGAATATATTCATAAATAAAGCTAATATATAAAAATATAAAAGAGTTGTTTATATCAGCTAAACTCCATTAAATTGCACATATATTGGAAAATTCATGCATATCATAACTACATTGAATTATTCCACAATGGTTGACTTTAGCAAAGAGAGGCAATTGCAAGAATTATTTTGATTTCATTATAAAACCTTAGATCATGGTTTATAATTATAACATGAAAAAAAATGAAATTTATGAACACAACTTTATAATTTAATGAGAATGGCAATAATAGAAATACCTGCTTCACCGATATCCATGATTGTACTTAAAAATCCTTACTTTTATATTTAATAATTAATGCGGTTCTCTTCCTTCTTCTAATTCCTAAAATGATAATCAATAATGATTTATTAAAGATATGCCATCCCTTAACTAAAACTTCCCTTCTTTTTGTATCTTTGTAAGATAGCAAAACAATTTCTTTGATAAAATAGAAACTAAATACAGGTTCTAATAAGGTAGTGATCCGTTATTAATGTTACCATACTATGGATCCTATCCGTTATAGGATTCATATCAATTATATATAAAATGCATTTGAGCTTAAGTATTTTATGGTCCATTTATTTTGATGTCACCAAATAACCCTTATTAACATCAACATTCCTTGTTAATAAATTAATAAATCATGTCAATCTACAATAAAATATTTGATGAGATCCATACATTATATATATATATATATATATATATATATATATATATATAGAAATGTCAATTTTAATTAATAATCTAATCACACAATTTTTATGACATGCATGCGCTTAATCCAATTTGTCAAACAACTATAATACAAACGTCTCAAATGTGATATATTAATTAATTCTATCAATTTTTCATGACCATGCCTTCACTTAACATGGTAGGAATTCCTAACTTTCATTAATGGTGGGAAAAAATCTTAGGTATACATTTTATATTAGATGAAGTCATTTTAAAATAATTATTTAAATATTAAATTATATATGAATTTTGATTTAGTATAACATCTATAATTGTAATTGTTGCATATGGTCATCTAAATGAGCATGTCTCTTATATTTTTATGGGTCCTACATTAATTAAAGGTTAGAAGAAGGATTTATGGTAAATCAAGATCAATAGAGAACCTATGAAAATGTTAGGGCCTATTCATTTAGAATATTAGATGTAATAAATAATTATAGTTACTACATCACATAAAAATTCATAAATAATTTAGTATTTTAAAATGGCTTTATGTAGAATATAATGTGTACTTAAGAATTTCTCCAATTATGGATACATAATTGTTCAACTAGTACTCATATTTACTTTTTTCCTTTTTATTTTAAAAAATAGTTTAGTTCTATTTAAACTATTAAAAGAGCTTAAGCGAATTAGCTCATTATAAAATTAAAGCTAGATAAAATCTATATATTATGATTATTATATAATGAATTTAAATTAAATTTTTTTTACACTTAGGCATTCCTACACTTTTTTATCAAGCATGAATTTAATCCTGTTCAGGGCAAGAATAATAAATAGTAAATCCTTATAATAAAAGTATCTTTAATAATTAAACTCAATACCCTTTACAAGACTTGAAATGTCTTGAGACTTAACCTACTACTAATGAACTAATTAATTATTGATAAACTTTGTTTTATAAACTCTTATAATATTATGAAATAACTACAACATTTAAGCGAGCTTGTGTCATGCATAGGCTTGTATTTAGTTCATTATGAAATTAAAATTGAATAAAATTTATATATTATAATTATTATACAATAAATGTAAAAAATAAAAATAAAACTTTTTCATCAACTCTCATAGTATTATACAATAACTATAACATTTATTTATAAAAAATAATTATCTATTTAAATTTAACAATATAATCTTTAAAAATAATTGGTCCTATTGACCTTATTTTAAAAGTTATCATAGGTTCAATTTAAGAAGATATTAATTTGTATATTTTTAATATTGAAAAATTAAAAGAAGCAAAAAATATTTTACCTCATGATACCACATGAAAAGGATTAATCATCCTATAATGTCATGTGATAAGGATCAATCCCTCTTTTAATAATATAAATAAATCCCTTACCTTCAAAGTTATAGTCTCTCTTTTTATTAAGGACAAACTACATTATCCTAGTACAAAACTAGGTAACTCGCCTTGCTTCATTATTTCATTACCAATTACAAGATAAAGAAGAAAGATGTACCAAAATACCAATGCTTATTGATCCATGTAGCAAGAAGCATAATAACCCTTAAGTAAGATCTCAAATTTATATCCTATGAATGGAAAAAAATTGATGTTAAGAGAGTCTCAATTGTATTAGGATCCAATACCACTTAACTTTAGGTTAGTTAAAGCTCAAAATGGTTGTTAGATATTGGAGAGTTCCAAACCAAAAAAAAAAAAAAAGCACTAGAATGTAATGAATGGTCAAGATTTATTAACTTATAAACCATAATTACTTACTTTAAAAAGCCACAAAACATTTTGTAAGCTATTAATGCCAAAAAATGATGTAATTACAAAATTTGCCTCATGTTACTAATTTTGGGACTTTCTTTAATTTCACCTTTTCATATATTTTGTTTGCACCATATTTTATTATATGTAAGTTAGTTATTTATATATGAAATTTAATCAATATATAAAAATAATAGATGTAATGCAATACATATAATTTAATTAATCCATTATGATTTATTTCATTTAAATTTAAATTTGATAATATATTTAATTAAACTAACATAAATAGACCATTAAAATTTTCTTATATTTTATAAAATTACATGAGCATCCTTAATGCTTAAAAAATTATCAAAACCTCCTCTAAAATATAAAAAAAATACTAGAATTAAATTTTAAAAAAATTTCATTGACAAAATGATGAAAAAAAAATTAAATAGTTCAATTTAAATAATTAAAGATACTCTAAGAGGTTGTTTAATTGACATAAAGTCATATAAGAAGCTCAATTTTCTTTAAAAAAAATAGGAGGCATGTAACTTGTTTAGTTAGTTGGCCATGGGAAGTTAGGTTCCTTAAAAAATTCTACTTTTTATAGCATATGATAAGTTATTTACCTACTCTCCCCTTAAAAAAAAAACTTCTAATGACTTTTTAAGAATAAATATAAAATTATTCCTACTCAATTTAGTTAATAACTACTTTACACATTTATCTTAATTATTAGGATTTTCATCTATATGATATTTACATGTTTTAAGTAATCACCTTAAGTTTGAAAAGAAATATACAATATATAAGTCATCTAAATTTTTAATATATATATTTCATTAAGTTAGATTATTTTTTATGAATTAAAAATAATAAATTATAAGTTTGAAAAAATATGATACAAATATAAATGGAAACAATTAAAATTCATTGATGTTTCTAATTTTCTTTGTATTGTAGTTGTAAAATGCATATTAATTACTATAATAATATTTTTTAAGAGGTTCAAAGTTAGACCAAATAAAAAAAATTAATTCTAGGTAACTGTCAATTCTTTATTATAAACTAAATAATATTAATCACTTGAGAAATTTGCTTTTTAAGGGTTCAACTACATATAAGAACTTATTTTCTATATAAATCCAATGAGCTATATATATATATATATTGTAACTAAAGAATCGCTAGATTTAAGTTCAAATTGTTTCAAAAAAATACCATATTTTTAACTTTTTCACTAATCATATTTTAGCCATTTGAATTTAATCAAATTATATATTTAATCACAAAATACTCAAAGTATTTTATAATATTGATTTGAACTTCACAATCATCTTTTCTCATAATTTACTAATGAAAACTGTAAATTTTAGGTGTAAGTGTAATATGGTTTATGTTTTAAGAAACTCTACATCAGTTTTTTAATTTAGAATTAAGGTTCCTATAATTTCATTAAACTCTTAAAAATTAATTTATGCTATAAATGTATAAAATTAATTTATTTAATCTAATCAATTCATGATTATAATATTAATTTTTTGTGTAACCACTTTCAAAAACACTAATCCTATAAGTTGTATTAATTTATTGGTTTAATTACAATTTCACTCACCTAATATTTGTTTAAGTGTTTGCTATGAAGTTCTTAATTATAATTTTACTTTTATATTACTTTTTCAACTAATTAGGTGATCAATTAATAATTATATTCGTTAAGTTTTAATTATTAGTGTTGAGGTAAAAAAATACATATGTAAAATTATAAATACAAATTTTACAACAAATACATATAAAACTTCACCTAAATTTTCTCTTATTGAAAATAGTTGTATTTAGTCCTTTTTAAGTTAAATAGTCTATTTTAACCTTCTTAATATGCAATTTGTACTAAATTAGATCCAAATAAAATAAATATAGAAAACTAACATTTTAAATTTCAATGAGAGTTAAGACAAAAATTATTTAACAAGGATAATTTAAAAATTATATTGGCATTTAGATTACGACTAACACTTTAATGTTCTTTAAGTGCACAATATGAATGTTAGGAATTAGTATTTTATATGATTATAATAATAAAAATTAAATTTCCCTTTATCTTCACATCTCATTTTTTTTATTAATCTATTCTATTAACAAGCTTATTCCTCTTTGTATTTGTAAAATTATTGATAACCTGTAACAAATATGTTCTCCTTTGTAAAAAGTAAGAAAAAGTGAGTGATATCATATACCTTTAATGGATCATTTAGTAAAACTAAAGAAGCTACTTGAAGGATATAAACAAGATAAATACTAACATTTCATTGGTCGAAAAAATTTGGGTGAATTTTCATTCAAAAGTAAAGCATTGTAGTTGAGACCTTATTTTAAAAGGAATTCTTGCATAGTACCTTAAGCATAACTAATTATGAGTTTTATAAAACTTTCCCATAAAATTGGTAACATTTTTATTTAAAATGTGTTATTTTTTTCCCTAATAACAAAGTTATAAAAGAATAACTATTCATATAAAATTTATAATTTTTTTATAATATTTTACAACTTTTCTCATCAATCTTACAATACAAAATAGTAATATAGAAGAATGCTCCTTATATTAGTATTTATGATAGTAGAATTAATTTTTTCTTTTCATGTTCAAATGTGAATAGTATTTAGGTACACAATTTAGAATCCATTTATTTTTTGAAAAATATTTTTCATAGAAAAATTTCATATGCTTCTATAAAAATAAAGGAGTAACATATTGTTTTCATATTTTATTATTAAAAAAATAATACCTAAAGTAATGATAATAGATTAAAGGTTTAAATACATTTTTTATTCCCTAAAATATCGATTGCATTTGATTCCTTTAAAACATTTATTCACTTTTGGTCCTTGTAACATATATACATTTATAGCACGAATTTGGATCTTTTGACAGTTTCCTATTCGTTTTCAAATGGAAGTGCTAGCATGGCACATTGAATGCTTAATTGGCTTACTAGCTTGGATTAAATAGTAAGGTCCACATGCCCACTTTAGATCATAGGCAATGCATGTGACCTAGGCCTTCCTTATTATCTTTATTTGCCTATAAGTTAGGTTTAACTTTTGCCATTTCCTATTTTATAGTCATAGCAATCTACAACTTGGAGACTTTAATCTTCTTATTATGCTAAGGCCACAGGAAATGAGTGGTGAAAGCCAAGTTTTGGAAGCATCTAACTTGATGAGTAGGACTAAAAGTTCATGCCATTATAATAAGGAGGCAATCATAAGAACATCTTTGACCCAAGAAAATTTGAGATAACATTTTCTTGGATGCATAAAAAAGAAGAGAGGTTGTAACTTCTTTAAGTGGAATGACCTTGATATTGAAAACCATAAGAAGAAAGTGATAGCTAAATTGCTAAGACAAATCAATATGTTAAATGATAGATAAAAGTTTTATGTAATGGCTTTAGGTTTCACTAGTTTCATGGTTGTAATACTTGCTTTATTATTAGTGAAGTTTGTGGGTTTGTAAAGTAATAAAGATTGGTTAGAATGTGAGGCTGAATAAAGGGTTTGGGTGTGGAAGTATTTATGATGAGAGTTAACATATTTAACGATTTTATAGTTAAGCTCTATTTTGAAACTATGGTAACAGAGCCCTTTATATATAGCCTATATTTTGAAATGGAAAAGAAATTTAGTGAAAGATTTGCTGCTTTAGAACTATTAATTTGATGAAATAATTCTCCTATTTTTATGGTATTGGTTTAAGGAATAATTTTAAATTATGGATTGTATTATTAGTATTTAATAAACTATTGAATAATTCAATCTTAATAGATTGGTTTAGTAGCAGAACCTACTAAATGTGGCATATTCACAATTAACAATAAGACACCTTTAAATTGGTAACATTAACTCTTTATAACAATTACAACATGAAAAATAGTAATCATAAACACGCAGGGAATGTGCCATAACAAAATATTGGCAAAAGTTACTACTAATAACACTTATTTTATAGCATTTAAAAAAAGTACAAACACAATAGAAATTAATAACCTAATTACATCCATTTGAATCAAGATAATGTCACCAAAATAATGCTAATTATAATGGCTTACATAAGTTTTCAATTGATTTCCAATATTATCAAGACTTTACAAATATTAAAAAAAACGTTACTTATAATGACATTAAAAGTACATAACACTTAACAACATATTCATATTTCAATGATCATTGTGTTCTAGTTGGTCCTTACTCTGTGACTATTAAGTGGAAAGCACATGTTCAAGTCTTTTTCTACTCCTTTTAGCAATGGATTACAATGTCTATTTTGTAACATAATTTTTCCTTTTTATCTTGAAGTCTCTTTCCCAAGTTTACCCCCTAAAATTAGCTTTAATATGAGGCTTCTACCTTGGTTTCTTGGCTTTTTCCTCACAGTTTTCACTTGTTGCTCAGTTCCTTGTAAATAAAGCAAATGCTTTAGATGCAACATCAAAATTATGTGGTCCTTCACGTTGTCTATTTAAGTTTCTAGTTGTTGTATTTGTAGGGTGTGATTTTTTTTAAAGTTCATGTTGTTGTAGTTAAGGTTTATTTTCTTGATATTTTAAGTATTGTCTTGTTGCCTCTAATAGGTATTTCTTTATCTGCCCTTATCTTTTTCTTGCAACTTCTGACATTATACTCAAATTTGTTATATCTAGTATGTTTGTATTTTGCATGATGCCTTGGTAACTTATTTGGATCCCTTTGTTATTCATCTAAATCCTTTTTCCTCATTTTTTAGACTTGTCATACCTCTTCATGATTGTTGTTTGGATAAGATTAACATTAGATTTTGATCATGACTTCAGTCCATTGGTTGAATAGATTACATGCTCATAACATTTCAAATATGTCTCCATTTTATATAGGAAAAAAGAAGGACAATTAGTAGATGATATAAACATGAATAATTTAACAATTAAACAAGATAACTATGCTACTTGTGGTAATTGTCAATATAGCTTTTAGGATTATTGTTGCACTAAGTCTTTGTAGCCATTAAATGAGCATATAGTATACCAATAAGGGTTCCATAACCTATAAGAGCAAGTCCTTTCAACAAAATTAACATTATATCTATCTGGTCTTTTATCAATTTCAGATAATGCACACTTATCATTACCATCTCATCTTAGTGTCCATTCACCATTATCCTTCTTTATAAGTGTTAACATATTTTGTATCCTTGGATATAGGTCTCCTTTATACCTCTTCACCTCTTATTTATTCTTAATGAACCATTTCACAAGATAATGCTTAATATTTTCAACTACTTAGATGATAGGGTTACCTTTATACTCTAGTATAGCCTTGTTAAATGCTTACACATGTTGTTAACCTGTAAATGACACTTACTATAAATAGAGAATGTTAACTTACTCCACTATGATGTATGAAACTCTTCTACCATGTGCAACCAAGCCTTACCATCTAACTTTTTTAGCTTATCCATAACTATGCCATATTCACCAATAATGGTTACTCTAGTTGCTTCCCATATGACATTTTTTTAGCATTAATGGCATCTTTTCCAAGGAATTTTTCTCTTGAAATTAGAGTAGAGATACTTCACACAAAGTTGATGCTCCATTCCTTTATCAAGCATTGCAATGGCACACTCTAAACCTTGGTAAGCATAAGTACATAAAAGATAGAAATCAATTCATATCATTTTACAATTGAAAGCATGCAATTCCGGAAAATATCATACCTTCTGTTGGTCTGATATAAAAACCTAACCATGCTTAAATACAAATCCTATGTCTCTAATTAGGTTTTCCATGAATCAATTCCAAAAATCAATAGTTTTTTATTCCACCATTGCAAAAGTAAAAGGAAACATTTGATTGTTGGCATCTTTGCCAACAAATGTAAATAGTTACCCTCTATAAGTCCACTTTAAGAAGCAACCATCTAAACTAATCAACGGTCTATAACATTCTATAAAAACTTTCTTGTAGCCCTTAAAACAAAAGTGCATCTTTTCAAAAATAAAAGGCACATATAATGTTGGCTTATTCACACTAATGATAGCATTATTGCTTTTATTACTCCTAAGTAATTCCTTCCCATACCTCTATAACATGCTGTATTGGTTCTCTGTTGAACCTTGAACTAGTTCTAGTGCCTTTCTTTTAGCCTTATATGTTTGCCTTTGTGATAGATGGACACCCTATTCCCTTTTAGCTCGACTTTGAATGTCGTTGTAATTAACATTTGGACTTTACCTCACCTTATCTATAAATTTCACTCCTAAAAACTTCATCTTTACTTGTAGGTTTCTAAACTACTTCAAATAAGTATGTATGTCATCTAATCTTCTAACCCGTCACTCTTGTCTTTGTGTATCCAAACTTATCTTAAGGTAAAATAAGCACCTTTCTTTATACCTCACCGCTAACTTCTTATTATATTTATCAACTCATACAAGTTTTCCATAACAAAATCTATAATTATGAGTTACATCTTTTACAAGGGATTTTGATGCAAATTCTAAGCTTAATTTGAATTTGATTGGCTTTCCACCTATTGGTATCTTAAACCTTAGAAATTTTTTATATTTAGGAGTAATCCTATTACTTTCTTTCTCATCTGATACATTTAGGCTATCCATCTTATCAAACTCCTCTTTTTCATCTATCTAGTTTGCACCAATAACTGCAAGTATTTCTACTTAGCTTACCCTTTTTTTTTTATCTTGTATCAGTTTTCCTTTCATTTTGTTGCCTTGGTTGTATGTTATCTTTATCACCAAGTTCCTAATTTGAATTCTTAATATAATCACTATCATCTAACATTAAGTCTAAAGATACACTCTACTTGTCATCTTCCACTTCAATTTCTTAATCTAATCCATTACTATTCTTAAAATTTTAATTATAATACACCTCAACTTCTGTGATATTTCTCACATCCACATCTTCCCTTTTAATTTTCCCTTTTTTTTTAGTTTTAGGCTCCTTTATCCACCTCTCTTCTGTCACCATTCTCAATTTCATGGTTTTAAGATCATTCCTTATTAACCCCCTCATTCCCTTGATTTTTCGCTCCCTCATTTAACTCCTTTATGTCACCTTTCTTATTCCCTTGACTTTTTTTCTCCTTTATTCATATCCTCTATACCACCCCTCTCATTCCCTTATTTTTCTAGTCCTTTATCCAACTCTTCCCTATTAATAGCATCATCATCATATACCCTTTCACTTGCACATGGTGGCAAAAATAAAATAGTTTCTATCTGCAACAACTCAAGCTCTTACACTAGACGCTTAACAAACATTTTAACATATGTATGCCCTTTTGCATAAGCAATCACATCATCATCACCATTCAAAGGTTTTATACCACTAGCCAAGTTCTATCTAGGTATCTTCCACATAAAGCTTTGTAGGAGTATACTTTAATAGGTTTACCAATTGACCCACTTCAAATGTACAAAATGTATCACAATTTATGTTTTTCACCTTTTAAACCCTTCTTTCAATATAGTTTAGTGGAAAAAGGCCTTCATTCACAAACCTTCCATCGTGGTGGAGAATAAGGTCAAAGAGTTCAATTATAGTTGCTTTATCTTACCAAATTGTTTCAAAAAATTAAAATTTAATTAATAATATTAAATTATTTGAAATTATTTTTTAAATTAGGCTCAATAAAAAATTGGCCTTTACAACTTGTCCATGTTATTATTTTTGTCCAAGATGGAATCAAAGGATTCCACTATGCATAATTCCAACAAAGAAAATGACAGCATAAAACAATGGGTCACTGTTTTCAAGAAAATCACCCTCAAAATCCTACGAAAGTAAGATTTTTTTTTTTATACAATAGAGACCCACATGAAAAAAATAAAAGCACCCCATCCACCATTTTAAAAGGCAATAAACATACTTATCCACCGATCGAACCCTCATAAAACGTTCACTTCACCTCTTGGCAAAGAAACTGAGCAGATATGTTAATAAGAAATAAAATTATTTGAAAGCAATGGCATTATACCTCGAACAATACCCAAGTGGGTCAGTCCATTCATCCAAATGCCATCTACTACTAGCTGTTCCTTAACCCATCCGCTTTTCTCCACTAGCATCATTGAAAGAGTTGCTACAATTTTGGGGGAGGGGATTTCTTCCATGTTTTAACTCTTCAATTTTAGGTTTACTCAATTTTGGTTTCAATTCTTCACTTCCTGTTCTATGTTTTAATTTTGATTCATTTTCAATTTCAATTTTATTCTTTCATTTCAGCAACAATTCAATCAAATTTTATTTTTGAAGTAGAAAAAATGTTTCCCATTAGAAAATAGAAAACGTAGGGGCATGGCTTGCATCATGACCTAGGTTATGTGCATTGCCTATGATCTGAAGCGGGCATATTGGCCTTGCCATTTAATCCAAGCCGGTGAGCCATTTAGGCATTTAGTGCGTGCCATGCTAGCACTTCCGTTTGAAAACAAACACAAGATTATCAGAAGGTCCAAATTCTTGCTAAAATATATATGATATGAACTAAAATTGAGTAAACATTTTAAGATAATCAAATATGATTGATTTGTATTTTAGAGCGACAAAAATGTATTTAATCCTAGAGGAAAACAAAGTCCCTTTTTTTTAAAAAAAAAAAAGAAGAAAGGGATTATCTTCAAGTAAACTCACTACATTTAACATGGAGTATATAAAATGTTTTTCACTGTTGCCAAACTATGAGAACATCTTGATCATACTATAAATGACAAAGATCTAAATCTAGAAGTGCATATTAAGTTTTTACCGTTGCAAGTTATCGCATCACAGTAAACTCATTTTTTAGATACTAATAGTATAGACCATACTTTGATGACATATTGGACTCCACATTAAATTACGAGGGAACTTTCTCATTAGGGAATTTAAGGCTCAGAGCTACCTGTTTGTTGTCACTAATAGGCAGCACTGTAATTCCCTTTGGGAATGCAATTTTAGGGAAGTGTACCATTGAAATCTCTTAGGAAGAAGGTAATAGCTTGTTTCACGAGACTTTTTCATGTTGTTGGACCTGGAATTTGAGTGCGGAAGAAAGATCGAGCTGTGATATAGAGGAGTCAACTTTTGGTTCAAAAGCTGATGAGTCCTTGTTGCTCATCATGACAGGAAAGAGGGAGCCAGAATCTTTGCTTACAATGACAAAAGTGAGTGTTATCCGGTTCTTTTAAGTTCATTTGTATAAAGATACCACAATTACACGCAAATCAGTATTTGGGACCTTTGCTCCTATAATAATATACGACTTGAGTTGCTGAAGATATATGTCGTGGCGTGTCAAGGAGTGGAAGAATTATACCTTTGTCTTCATCAAAGGAATTATACCTCTGTCTTCATCAAAAAATTAAAGAACTTTCATGTTTGGAATGCTGTTCCAATTCAACAATGCCCGAGGTATGGAATGATCCTACTGCCTCAATTTCAATGAAATCAGAGGAAGAAATAGCAGCATTGGAGTTATATCCAACTGTTTGGAATATGAATATTATTAAAGCAAAATCCTATCCATCTGTTCCAATTCAACAATGCCCGAGGTATGGAATGATCCTACTGCCTCAATTTCAATGAAATCAGAGGAAGAAATAGCAGCATTGGAGTTATATCCAACTGTTTGGAATATGAATATTATTAAAGCAAAATCCTATCCACAAATCTGTAAAATTGCTGCTTACGAGAAAGAAGTGAAATGGCATAAATTATAGTTTAATATTTGAAATATTATACAACAATCTAGCAATAATCATATCCATGAAATTAAGCAGCGTCCTGATCCTTTCAAATTTCAAGTAAACTGGCTCAGAATCACAAGACATCATTGTTTACATAGAGAGACCGTCATATTGAAAATGGATGCAATGCCAAAACGGTGTGTCAAATTACAGCAACATTTGCAATATTACTTTAGCCCAAATAAAAAGATTTTTTATATATGTATTTAAAAATCAAATCCTTTACACAGATTTGCTGTGGGAGATAATAAATTGGATCAGAATGGAACAGATAAACCGAAAACCCTATGAATTGTTGCCCAAAATGTACATACTTGCTAGTTTTAACTGGAGTTTGATCGAAGACTTTAATCCATCAATAGATCAACTTATATGCACCTCTTATTCTCCACAACCAACATGCTACCTACATTTTTGTGTTTCTACATGACTAGTCTATCAATTGATCAACAATTATTCATGCCTGTTTCACATCAGAGATGGATAATCAGCTTACACTCTTTTAAAGCAATGTAAGTAACATTAGTTGCACCCTGTTCTGCTTGCTTCTTGGATTTCCCTTCCCAACCAAGAAATTCCTTTCCTTCTACCTCTACAACAGAAAAGAAAGTAGGCATGTGTTTGCAGGAATTAACTCAGAGAGAAGGCTATTGCACACTGATATATATCTATAACTACACAATCTGGTCCACCGCATTGTAGATACTGGAGTCATCCTGAGTAAAGATACAAATCCAGTACTAAATATAGTGGCTTATGATGTACACAAATCGTACACATATGCAAGGAAATTTGCATAGAAAGTGTCCTTCAATATAGCTGATCTTTTGTTTATCTTTCAGCCAGCAAATTATTTGCAAAAGACTAGATATTTTCCACAGATAGTCTTTGCTTTCTAAAGTATAAAAAGTGATCAACCCATGGAATACATAATATCAAGTTCAATAAGTTATTATTAACATTAAAAATCTCATATATAGTACTCGAATCACCCAAAGTAAAGACACAAATCCAGGACTAAATATAGCAGTTTATGATATATGCTTCATTTAATATGCAAGGATATATGCACAAAAACGTCCCTCAACATAGCTGATATTTATCTTTCAACTAAGTAATTATTTACAAAAGACTAGATAGTACAGTGCCAAGCCAGTACAATGTAGAGTTTTCTAGAAGATGCTTTTAGAGTTTCAAGGAGATAATTTTCAGAGTTTCCAGATATGAGAGTAAAAAAAAACATAGGGAGATATTTTTTAGAAAATTTAGGATGAATCTACCCCTGTAAACAGCTATAAATACCCCTTCAAAAGCTGTAGTTGAGCATCCCGAAGTGAATGAATTCCATTGCTCAGTGAAGAGTTCTCTCTCTTCTTTTCCATTTTGGCTCCTAAGCCACTAGATATTTTGCTCCACTAGATATTTCCAGCAAATAGACTTTGCTTTCTAAAGTATAATAAGCAATCAACGCAGGGTTAGAATACATAATAATAATATCAAGTTCCTTAGGTTATTATTAACATTAAAAATCTTAGAGTACACATGTACATTCTGTTGAGATAAGTAAACAGAAACACATTCTCACGTGTTGCAAATTTTGCCGGAAAGCATCAGGTTACTAAGCAAAAAGACAAACTGAAGAGCTACCATTGCTCTCTTAACAGATGCTAGATTTAAAAATATAAGTTGATGAATTAATGTCTTCATTTTTTTATTAGAAAAAGAAATTTTATTGAGAGAAGAAAGAAGGGTACAAGAAGAGAGGATAAAATATACTCAAGAAAAATAAACAGAAAAGATAAAATATCCTCACGAAAAAGAGAATGAAGGAAAAAAAAGATCCAGAAGACCTTCAATTAAGGATCTAAAATAGGAAACCAAACCCTTACACAAACTTGTCCCTCAGGAAAAAAAAAATGATCTTTCAGCCCAAAATTTCCGAAAAAAGAGGATGCAAAGAAACCCAAAAAGACCTCACAAAACCCAAAGGACATCACACCTAAAGACTTCTAAGAACCTGATCCTAACTGATCCACTTGTAAGAACTCCCAAAACCATTCACAATCCAAACTAATGACCTATTTGTGACAACATTTTTCCCCTTCTCCCTTTAAAGTCACCAAAATTGATAGTGGTGACCAATCCCTTTAGCTCCGTTTTTGCCTTCCTTCGTTCCCTGGCATAGGTCTTGGGAGATATTTTTACTAATATTTCTTGTCCAGTTGAATTAATCAGTTTAAGAGCCAACTTATACATTAATTTTTGTGGATTCTGGTTATCTTCCATCAACCCTAAGTCTTCATTTCTTATCCTGTTTAAACTACACCTTTTTTCCTTCATAATAAGAGATTTTTTTGTTGAACTAGAAGTTATAATTCATATGCAATACTTCTTTAATTTAGAACAATAAATTTGTATAACAGAATCCAACATAAAAGTAGATCAGTAACTGGCTGAAACTATCAAGTTGACTTGCCTTCTGAGAGCTGTCAATTGATAACGTCATCAAAGCAACCTTTGCAGCAGCCTGCTCTGCCTCCTTCAAAGTGTTGAACAATATTAGGCTGTCAAAAGATTGACCATCAACTATGAGTGTAGCCTTAAAGCGAGAAGCATGAAGTGGACCCTAGGCAAAAAAGGATTTTTCCTCTGAGCATAGGTTTGCAGCTGGTTCTTGTACATAGAATGCAGATCTGTAAGAATAAGTTTTCTAAGACATATTGAAAAGGAAAACAATCACCTGGAACAAATAAGAGCAAATTTTTTTGGAAATGCAGACATACATTGATCGAATAGATTGGAAGAAAGTCAAAAAATAAAATTTCTGGAAATTGTGTATTACATAAATTAAGATGTGGATGCATCGTACATATGTAGAAAGTAGAAATTGTCATATTAATCAATGGCTATGAAAAGTGGAAATGAATTTTTGGGTTAGAAATTGAAATTCTTCCTTTAAACCATGACAGATGTTCTGTTTTGTGTTATAATTATGTAATGTAGTCTTAGATGATGAAATTAGGTTTAAAGTACTCACGCTGCCAAGAAATAAGAAGGTTGCTTCCCTTAAGTTAGTTACTTTAGAAGAAGTCGGTAGCAGAAACAAGGCTCTGTAACCTCTACATAAAAGAGAGTGAATGAAAATGTGTATGCTCTGCTGCAAACTGAGTTGCAAGTCTTTAAACTCTGCCTCTAATATAAAAGCAGTTTGCTTGTCAGTTGAAGAAAATGGAACTTACTTGATGCAAAAGCATCACTCTCTTTCTAAAGGAATTGAACATTAGCATATTTATCTTAGGGAGCAAAACTAAATCATCAGTTAATTATATGAATAAGATGGATATTATAGGAAGTTAAAGATCTAAATCTGACAATTCATTAGTAAAAAGTTTTTTAACTGTTAGTAAAAGGTCCTGACCTTTTGCTACTTCAATCCTTTGTCTTTTTGCCATCAGGTTCAGCACTTGGTATAGAAGAGCCTACACAATTACAAAGAACAATCATATGTGCACAAGGAAAAGAAACCAATTTCATATAGGAAGGTGACAATAAAATTCATGTCCATAGATCTTTCATTATTTCATACCATTATCATCCCTAACATTGCCCTAGTCATTAAGTATCCTAGAGCCAAAATAGAAAAAGAAACCTTTTACTTATTATTATTATTATTATTATTACTTCTTTTTTAATGAAAAGATCAAAACCTGGATTCATGAAATATATGGCAGCTTGACTGTGTCATGAGCCGATAGCTCTTTAACTGAAACCATGATGAGCATGCTTGCTATTCTTAACGAACATGTTAGCTTTCCTACTAAAACCCTCTCGTGGCACATTTAGTAAAGATAGCGAGATATCAAAAAATTATCGCTCAAACAATAAATTCCCATGTACAATATGCCTGTAGGTCAAAATCGAATGTCACCAAAGCACTCACATATATTAAACCATAAGATCACCCTACACATGAAATCTCTGAGCACAATGAGCATAAAAAGAGACAATTGAATAGGGTGAAAAACACTCCGTTCACTTAGTATATCCCTTATTACATAATTTTGAGTATGTGGGGAATAGCCACAAGCTAATACAGTTGAATCCTTAACTCAATGTCTAAGTGTCTTGCCAAGCCTCCCTGACACTCCATATTCTTAAGAAACATTTTTAACAAAGCCCTCTTACTGAGAGTTGACATACTTTTTTTGAACTATTATGAATCCTTTTCTCAAAATTTCGGCTGTTCAATTTATATGAAAACTCACCAACACGAAAATAAAAATGTGAAAATCACAAATACAGGCTTTTGAAACTCCTCTTAATTTTGGAATCATAGAAAAATTACTAAAATAACCCTAAACTTGAAAATTTTGAAAAAAAATACTATAAGAGCAGAATTAATCCTAAATTTCAGCCATAAGACCACTATAACATACTTGATTTTTTCCACCAAGTCTCATTCAAATATAAGCATATTTGTCTGTCAAATTATCACAACTACCAACTTGTGATATTTTTCCCCATTTCAAATGTCAATACCCTCATTCATGCTTCAATTTGATACAACTTCTCTTGAAACTTCATGATAATTTTTAGCTTACTCCTCTGAGTTACTAGCTTGATTGCTCATACCTATTTTTTTGAATGCTATGAATATTCCCCATCTTGAATTTGGGTTGCCACCTCCGCAATATTAGTATTCTCTTAGCCAAAGGCATTTTCCATAAATTTACCAAAGGGTTACCTTCGTAGTGCCGCTTACCCACTAATTTTTTTGAAATTGTTACCTCTATAAATCATCTGATAGGTAGCTGCCTTTACAACTGTGCGCTCACTACCTCTACAGCTTGCACAAATGTCACCTCCATAACAAGAATGTATGCTAAAACTATAACTCATGAACAATGCTTCACACTATAAACTGCCTACTAATAGATGTCTTACACCTAATGTCCCATACTATCAGTGCAAGAGAAAAGACTTACCCTTAATCTATGCATAGGTCCTATAACCTTACTCCCAAGTCTACTTGTGTTACTTTTGATCAATTCATAATACTTCGCAGTGCCACTTTTACACTCGATTGAATCCTTTGATCCTCTTTGAATTGATATCTTTTGGCATTTCATTGGCTACCATAGCCTGCTCTCAAAATTGATTCTCTTTAGCATTGCAATTCTCACAACCCTCCACTCTAACTCGAGTTTCACTTTGCTTGTGTACGAGCAAATGTAAACTAATAGTCATTATCACAAAATCTCTCGATAATACGAATATGTAGTACTAGTCTGCTATCGCTCTTTCAAATCATTATTGCTACTCCACAAAGTAATTATATAGCCTAGTCCACTATATCAAAGAATCTTGTGAAAAGATTGCATACTCTCTATCTAACTCACATATTGTACATATTGCATTAATTCCTCTGAATGTCTGCTAAGCCCTGCAGCTATACTTCTCCAAACGACATAAATGATCCTTCTAGACTGCCTCACATGATTTTAGACTACTCTTACTAGAGTAATCCACTCATGCCTTTCAACTATGACCACACACTTCTACACAACTAAAGGCTTCACCCTCCAGTTTCACCAATCCCTCAAGAAATGATCAATCTCTCTAGCAAGACTAAGACTTCTCCCTTTGGATTGATTGTCAATTCACTTGTCCCTCTAGATGATGATTTATATCCCTCGATATTAGTACTATGAACGAGCATAATCAGCATATAACCAACATCTCATGCATGCAAGCAAGATAGCCCTTTGCTACAAATACTTCCACCTGATGCATTAATCCACGATTACTCAAATGCATCATCTTCCTGCACACTAACTTCTCGGTCGATCCAATCTTTTACACCCTCTAGTTAAATGTTTGGCAAAGACTCCTTCGAGTTTAAAAATGATTGCTTTGCCATTCCTCACATAACATTGGATAAGCCATATCTAGACCAATTGTAACCTATCCGATCTCGGCCTTTTTGCCATAAATTAAGCTTTGATACCAAAATATCAAGAGCTAGTAACTCTTTAATCGAAGCCATGCGATGCATACTCGTTACTCTCAGCGAATATACTAGCTTTCCCACTAAAACCCTCTTGTGCATACTTGTCACCCCCAGTGAATATCACCTATACAATAAATTCTCATGTACAACATGTCTGCAAGTCAATATCAAATATCACCAAAGCATTTACACACGTCAAACTATAAGATCGCTCCACATATAAAACCTTCAGGCACAACAAGTATAAAAAAGGATAATTAAATATGGTAAAGAACACTCCATTCACTTGGTATATCACTCATTATATAGTTTTGAATGTGTAGAGGATGGCTATAAGCAAACACACTTGAATCCCTAACTCAATATTTAGGTGCCCCACAAACCTTCCTAACAATCCATTTCTTTAAAGAACATTTTGATCAAAAGCCATCCTGTCAAAAGTTAATATACCTTTTCTAAACTATCATAAATAATTTTCTCAATGCTTTAAGTATTCAATTTGCACAAAAACCTACTTTTTAATTAAAAACCCTCCCGTTAAGAGTTAACATACTTTTTCCGAACTATCATAAGTCATTTTCTCAATGCTTTAAGTGTCCAATTTGCACAAAAATCTACTGACACAAAAATAAAAAATGTGAAGATCATAAATATAAGTTTTTCAAACTCTTTTGAATTCTCAAACTATGCCAAAATTATTAAAATACCCCCAAATTTGAAAAAATTAAGAAAAATAATATACCAGCTAGAATGATTTCAAATTTCATTCACAGGACCACTATAATATGTTTAATTTTTCCACCAAAGTCTTGTCCAAATCCGAATATGTTTGTCTGTCGAACTGCTACAATTGCCAACTTGTGACACTATGATTGTATGTGCATCTCTTGGTGAGCGATCTCAATTAAATCCTTTAGCAACAAAATACATGTTTAATTAGACAAGAGATCTACAACCAACTACCCAAGCAAAAATAAAAATGATATCTCTTCTCCAAAACAGAACTAGAAGTTTTCCCTCGATAGCACATAGATTCATATGAGCAAAATCTTTCAAAAAATATGCAATCAAATAAGCAAAAATCTCAAAGAAAGTTGAGAGTAATTACTAGTATGGAGGGACTGTCACTAAGAACAAATGCAATGTGCAAGGGATGTGTTAAATTAAGGTAAGATTTGCAATATCACTTTAGGCCAAATAAATATATTTTTTATACATATATCAAAAAATAAAATCATTTACACAGATCTACTGTGTGAAAAAATAAATTGGATCAGATAGGAAAGAATGAAAGGAAAACCCTCTATCAATTGTCGCCCAAAATATATAAATTTGCTAGTTTGAACTGGAGTTTGATCAAAGACTTTAATCCATCAACAGATCAACTTATATGCACTCTTACTTTGTGTTTCTATATGACTAGTCTATCAATTGATCAACAAATAATAATGCCTGTTTAAAATAAGAGTTGGGTAATTAACTTACCCGCTTTTAAAGCAATGTAAGCAACCTTAGCTGCACCCTATTCCGCTTGCTTTTTTCGATTTTCCTTCCCTGCCAAGAAATTCCTTTCCTTCTACCTCTCCAACAGAAAAGAAAGTAGGCATATGGGGTGGACCAGATTGGGTAGTTATATATATCGGTTTGCAATAACCTTCTCTCTGAGTTAATTCCCGCAGTAGGTGGATACAGGTATCGCCCTGAGTAAAGATACAAATCCAGGACTAAATATAATGGTTTATGATATACGAAAATCACATACATGTGCAAGGAAATATGCACAAAACTGTCCTTCAACATAGCTGATTTTTGTTTTATCTTTCAACTAGGTAATCATTTCCAAAAGACTAGATATCGTCAGCAAAAAGACTTTGCTTTCTAAAGTATAATAAGCAATCAACCCACAGTTGGAATACATAATATTGAGTTTCATAAGTTACTATTAACATTAAAAATCTTAGAGTACACATGTACATTCTGTAGAGATTAGCAAACTGAAATACGTCTCTCACATGCTACAAATTTTTCTGGAAAACATCAGGATACTAAGCAAAAAGACTAATTTAAGAGCTACAATTGCTCTCTTAACAAATGCTAGATTTAGCAATATATGTTTACGTTGATGAATCAAAGACTTCATTTCTTATTTTGTTTAAACCACATGCTTTTTTTCCATAATAACGGATTTTTTTTGTTGCACTAAAAGTTAAAATTTCTTCCTGATACTTCTTTAATTTAAAATAATAAATTTGTACAACAGAATCCAACATAGAAGAAGGTCAGTAAACCAAGGCTGGAACTATTAAGTTGACTTGCCTTTTGAAGGCTGTCAATTGACAATGACGTCAAAGCAACCTTTGCAGCAGCCTGCCCTGCCTCCTTCAAAGTGTTGAAAAATGTTGGGCCATCAAAAGATTGACCAACAACTATGACTGTAGTCTTAAAGTGATAGGCCTGAGGCGGAACCTCATGCTTGCTAACAGATATAGGCAAAGGAAGATTTTTCCTTTGAGCATAGTTCTGCAGCTGGTTCTCGTATATAGAATGCAAATCTGTAAGAACGAGTTTTCTTAGACATAATGAAAAGGAAAACAATCGCCTAGAACAAATAAAGTAGAGCAAAATTTCTGCGTTAACATTGCCTCTTTCTGTGATATTTAAACCGATAGAAGGATTTTCTTATTTCACCAAAAATTCCCCCAATTGCGACATTTTAGACCACCATCAAGAAGAGAAAACCAGATGCTAAGCCAGAAACCAACGAAGTCGCGGAGGCAAGGGCTCCAGATACCCTCACCGGCACTGGCAGGACTGGGCAGAACCAGTAGTAGACGGCGTGAATAAAGGCTTCAACCAGCGGGAAAAACACGGAAAACAGATAATACAAACAGAAGTCTGATGAACGCCAGAGACTCTGGCGGGTCCGGCGACGGCGCGAGAAATTTGAGACATGAACCTCAAGTAGCACGCTGCCCAAACCACAGGGGTATCGACAGTCATTTTGTTAAAAGAGCAAGACCCTAACAAAGACCCCAAAGTTTCCAAGTATATACACGCACAATCTTGAACACTGTAAATTCCATTTTTAGTGAAAAGAAATCTACGACCAACCGCCCAAACAATAATTGAAAGGCTATCTCTTCTCCAAAACAGAATATAGGTTTTTCCCAGATACCAGACAGATTCATAAGAACAAAATCTCTCAAAAACATTCAGTCAAAAAGGCAAAAACCTCAGAAAGATAAGAGTAACTACCGGCAGGCGGTGAAAGTTCAGCCGAAGAGAAATGGTTGAAAACAACCATGGCAGCTTTGTCATGAGCATCTGTGGAAGATAAACAGGGCCCAGGAGAGTGAAAGGTGACGCCATTAACGGAGACCGAAGCCTTGAAGATCCGAAAGTGATGGGGACCATCTTTCATGGCGGAATTCTTTGGCAAAACCCAGAGTTTCTGTTGGCAGCGCTCTTGCCGCTGGCTGGACTTGTGCGTTTTCAACTTGGAAAGCTTCAGTCACCAGAAAATGCACTTTTATGTCTCTCCTTCCTTGATTCTAATTGACTTGGGACTGGGATTTAGATAGAAGAAATTTGAAGTTTCTTTTGAAAGCTTTTCATCAATCTATGGTTAGTTTACCCAGACAAAAAGGTGACTAGTAAGTAACAGTAACCGGGTCAGCAAATGTTTTTATGACATACGATACTATATTTCGTGCTTTTAATATTATCTAAAAAATTCTTATTATTTTTAAATTAGTAATATTATATATATATATATAGAAAAATGTGAATTTCAGATATAAATTTAGTGATGTTAATTAATATATAATAGTGAGATAAATTTATAAAATTTAATTAAATAAATATAAAATATTCAAAATTCAATTTTAAATTACATTTTCAATATATATAATTTTTTTCAAATCAATCTCAATTTATTAAAGTGCTCATTTAATTATTTAAAGAATTTTATCTATTATAATAAAAAAATATTGACTTTATTAAAGCACATCCACAAATTAGTAAATTATGTAAAAACATCAATAATTTATTTTTTAATCATACAATAATTTAAAACTTTTATTTAAACTCTAAAGACTTATTTTAATCAATGAATTAATTGAAATTTTCCTTAACTTTTTTAGAAAGAAATTCTTCTGCAATCAATTGATGTGCAAATTGCATGGTTTAGTAGTTTATAGACGTATGTGTGTGTGTGTCTATATATATATATATATAATTAAAATATTTAGGCTCCATTTCACGTAAATAGATAATAAATTAATTGATAACTAATAAATTAGTTGATAATTGATAAGTTAATTAATAATTGATATCTTATATTGATAACTGATAATTAATAAACTAATTAATTATTTAAGAAGTGCTTCACGAAATTAATTATTGAATTAACTAAAATTATAAAATAATGTAAAAAGATATATTAATAGAAATAGATATATAATTAAAATAATTTATATTTATTAAAAAATTTAATTATATTAATGCAATTAAAATGTTTAAAATAAAAATATAATATTTAATATTTAATTAATTATATTATATGAATTTATATATTTATTTACTTATATAATTTTTATTTTATTATCATTTATAACAAAATTATAATTACTTAAAATATAATTAATTATATTTCATGTTATTATTTATTTATTTATATACATATTTTTATATATTTATAATTTAAAATAGGATATAATTATGTTAGAATTAAGTTAATTATATTTTATAAAAAATTTAAATTTATATTATAAAAAGCATGAGTTGTAAATTAATAAAAAGAATAAAGATAAATTAGAATTTTTTTTTGAAGATACAGTAACTTATAAGTTATAAGTTATTTTAGATAATTTATTAAATTAAAACTTATTTTTTAATAAGATAGTATAAGAAACACTTTTAGAGATTAGTGTAATATCTCAAAATAGGATAATAGATATTAAGTAAGAAAATTCTCTAGAAAATGCTAATTTAGAAAATTTGGTTAGAAAATCAAATGAAATTTAAATAAATTGCAAAGTAATTTAAGAGTGAGCCCAACTAAAATAATTTTGGGAATTGTAATAGGCATTAAAATAGATAAAAAATAAATTAAAAATTCAATAATAGATTTAAAAAATTTTGTTTAGAAATTTGCTAAAATTTCAAAACTCAGTAAACTAAAAAAAATAAGAAAATGAGCCAAATATGTAGCAAATTAATTTTAAAATTTTATAGCTAGCATAAATTTATTTTAATGGCTTAAAAATGATTATGGAAAGTCAAAATTCAAGTTCCAAAAAAATATTTAAAACTTTAGGAGTGAAAATGTAAGAAAGTAGAAGATTTAGGATTAAATTACAATAAACTCTTTTTATCTTTTTAAGTGATTTAATTTTTATTTATATTAGGCTGGTTTACCCTAATTTTTAGAGGCATAAATCAAAATTTTTAGGCCCAAAATGGACTCAAGCTTCAAAAGGAAGCTAAGGACCTAAATAAGAAAAGGATAAATTTTAAGATCATTTTGTAAAAAATCTTATTTACCTAATTTATGTAGATTAATTTTATTTGTTATAAGGGTAATTATTTTCTGAATCCTTAGCCTTTTGAACATGAAAACCAACCCTTCCAAGTGTTGCATGATTATTTTCTCCAAAATCAATAAGAAATAATAAAAAAATTATGAATTTTTCTTGAAACTAGGGTTTAAGACTTCTATAAATAGACGTGGGCTTTTCGAGCAAAAAAGTTTTGCTCCTCAATTAAGCAAAACATAAGCCAAGAAAGGAAAAATAAAGAAAGAATCCAAGCCTTCTAAAATTGTAAAGGGTTTTCAAATTTCTTACTTTTAAATCTTGTAAGGCAATTTGGAAATTCCTATTAATTTTTTTGGATTATGATCACATTTTTCCTTAAATGACTAAGACTTAATTCATTTCTACGAAGAGGGATATTGTAGTTTAAAAAGTGAAAGAAAATTTTAGGTGGGTAGTAACTCTTCCCTATGCTTTGGTTTTCTCAAGTAGAAGGTAATATTATTGATAGTTTGTATTTTCTATTTTACTATTTATAATATAATGTTATATGGTTCTATTTTGCAATTATCTAAATGATATTATGATCATATGTTATTAGTAAGTTAATGTTGTGAATGATGAAAAAAGAAAGAATTACCAAAATTATTTAGGAGAAATGGAAATAGGAATTTGAGGAAATAAAATCAACTTCTTTTATGTGGTGTTAAATTAGGGGTTTAGAATACCTAGTCCAATTGAGGTTTCAAAAATTTTAAAAATTTAATTTTTAGCATTCTATAGTCATACTTAGTGTTAGGATAAAAATAGATGAATTGAAGAATTTTTAGGTGAAAGATAAGGCAAGTTAATGGTGAAAAACTCAATTCAGTCCATTTTAAAACCTTAGACTGGTTACTCTCAAGTTTCAAATTATTTTACCAATCAAATGAATGAGAAGAATTATGAAACTCCTCGGTTATGTCATCTAGAATGTTATCAAGCTTATGGTAAAATTTGATAGCAATCGGAGTTGATTTGGTTGCCCAAATGGTAATTTTATTTCAGCAATTCTAAAGTTGTCCGAATTTAGCTTGTTTGAGTTCCTGCTTTTGATATACCAGTAAACTCACAAAATAATTTGTACAACTTAAGTTATCTTTCATTGTGTGTTAGTAATGTTGTGGCAAATTTTGGTAACGATTAGATTCCATTTGATGGATGAAAAAGGGGCTTTAATTTCACATGCCCATGTATTACCTTGTTCTTAAAATCCTGTATTGCCTTGTTCTTGAAATCCCTCTTTGGGTTCTAAGTGAATAGTATTCATGGAGTTATTTTGTGAAATTTAATTATTATGTCTTGTGCAATAATATGTTAAAGATAAAAGAATAAATTGTGGCGAGATTTAGAATAAATTTGAGCACAAAAAAGGGGGCTTTAAGCTATGATACATATACTCATTGCTTAAAATTCTTTGAGAATCACTAGGAAGGAATTTGAATACATATATGACACATTAATGTAATACATAAAAAACTTATGACATAGTGAGTATTTAACTATATATTTGAAAATAGACAAAATAGTTGATGTGCTGACATCCCATTATTGTTTATTATGAATTGAAATGGAGGAGATATAACATCCTTTGCAGAGAAGAAGATGAGTGCTTAGTAGTGGAGGGAAATGGTTAGTGGCTTAGAGTCTAGGGTGGTAGGGGATAAAGTAGAATCGAAGATATAAGAAGGTACTTGTATACCTACCATTGTCATTTTCTATAATGAGATATACCAACGATATATATAAGAACACTCCTCATAAGATACTAGTTAGGAGTTATACATATAGATAAAGTTAATTCTTTATGGTGTAAAACATTTTGAATAAGGTGATGAGTAACTACTCACTGAGTATATTTTATACTCATTCTTTGTTGTATATATTTAATGATAAGTATCGATCATGGAGCCGAGGCAACAAATTAATACTTATGTAGCAATCTTCCAATTTCTCCATGATATCCATGGGATGCTTTATGATATGGGTTTAGTCTATATAATCTAAAATGCTTTGTAAATTATATGTCTGTATAGATAATTTTTTTGGGAATGTATATATATATACATATCTATATGTATATATATATATGAATTTTAAACTTATAATATATACAATTTAGTTTCTGAGTTCATATGTCTGCTTCTTCTCTAATAATAATTTAATAAGGGTATCAGAGTATTAGAGGTTTGTAAGGATATCTAGTTAGCATGCTAGTACTAATTAGGTATCTTCATATTAGTCATGATAATTATAAGATAGGTCTTGACAATTAGTTTATAACTTATTGATCATATCAATAAATTATAAGTTAGCTTATTTGTTATACAAAATAAAGTCCTAATATAAATTACTTTAATTTATTTATTCAATTTGGATTTAAATCATACTAACTTGTTTAAATAATTAAATTATTAATATATTATGTAAGTTATAATCTTACTCTTTCATATCAATAATATTTATTTAATCATAAATCTTATACTGGAATTTACATTGAATTTAAGTGTGCAATTTTATGAATAAGAAAATAAATAAAAATAACATTGATACAATATTATATGTACAAATATTTCAATATATATATATATAAATAAAAATTGTATATTTACATAATTTTGTCCTTTAAATTTAATTGACTATTTTTTATATCATGAATAATCATATTATTAATAAAATTTATTTCATTTATTTATTTTGATAATAATCTTAATTGGGACTAATGAATTTGCTCATAAACTGGAGACCTTGTTTCAAATTTATAAATTTATACATTAGAACTAATGTTATTGTTAAGTATCAATTAGCAGTTTAATTAACACAAATTAATAGATATTTCTAAAATAAGCATAACTCATTAAATTTTATTTCTATCTTTAAATAGCTTAATTATATAGAAAAAAGTAATAATTCAAATAAGAATATTTAAGATGAAGGCAAATATTTAATTGTGTCATTTCAAAGGATTTAAATTTAATCTATTATCAATACAAAATATTTTATATTATTAATTAATGAAAACCAAATATATCATTAAGAAAGTTATAGCAATTAAAAATTTTTAACCCCAATGAAGAGATTTTAATAGTTTTGATTGACATGGTAGCACATAATTGAGTAATAATATAAAATTAATTGATATTGATAATAGATTAAATTTAAATCATATAGGCCCTGTTTGGCAATTAGCTGATTCAATTAGCTATTAGCTGATTCAATTTAACTGTTAGTTAATAACTGATTGTATTAACTGATTTGACTAACTGATAACATTAGTTATTTAAATAAAAATATTTTTATAAAATTAGTTATTTTTTATTAGATATTTATACGTAAAATGACATATGAGGATATGTATATATTTTATAATTTATTTAAGTATTTTTTACTTTAATAATATTTTAAATTTATCATATGATTTATATTTAAGAAATATAATAATTTATATTTAAGAAATATAATAGTTTATTTTTAAGTAATTTTTTGAATCATACTTGTTTAAAAATATGATAAATCTAAAATATAATTAAAGATTTATTATATTTCTTAAATTATTATATTTTTTAATAAATAAATTATTATATTTCTTAAAAATAAATTATTATATTTCATAAATTTTCTATAGAAATTAATAATTATTATTTAATAAATTTATTTTATTTTTTTAGTACGGATATAAATGAAAATATATATATTATTTAAGGATAATTTCATATTTTTACAAGCTCATTGTCAATAAACTAATTGAAAATGCTGAGTTTATTAACTTTTTCAAATTAGCTGATTGAGGGCCAATCAATCTACTAATTAAATAAGCTATTTGTCAAACAATTAAATTAGCTTATTGACTCAGTCAAATAACTAAATACTAATAAATCAGTTAAAAACTCATCAGAAAGTTCTTTACCAAATACTCTCATAATTTAAGTTCACTTAACACAACTTAAATAGTCCATTTAATATTTTGAAAAATAAATATTATAAAAACTTATTACATGGATTGTATATTTAATAGTGTAGCATAAATTACTCTTTTACTTAAATATTAATAACTTTATCTACAATTATATACCTTGTAGATTTTAATTATCTCTTTTTTTGATAAATAATTCCATTTTCAAGCATTATATACAAAGAGTTTAAATTCGATCCAATATTAATGTAATTTATGTATTAGTTCCTCCATTTTATTTTATTTATCATTTTAGATCATTTTTTATTATTTATTTATATTTTTAGAAAATAAAAATGAAGTTATTAATTTTTTTCTAATTTTACTCTTAATATCATCATAAATAATCAATTACTTTGTATATTGATAACTCAGTAAATCAAGAAAAGAAATAAAAAATTATGAAAATATAATAAATGAATAAAGAAATTAGAGAATTTTTTATCTTAATTTTAAATAAATTGCTATATATAAATGAGAAATTTAATCATTTATATTGATTGTATAGGTGTGACTCATTGGTGGCAAAACCTAGATCCCAATACCAGTAAGGGCAATTATATTTCAATATTTTAGTAAAGGCAAAATTTGAATATTAATGAAGATATTTTAAATAATAAATATAGTTTTACATGGAATTTTCAAAAAATTAATAAGAGCACATGCCCACATTGAAATACATATAGTTATGCCACTATGACTTATTGTACAATACAATATTTATTAAGAAGAGATTGATTATATGAATATGATTTACTGTAACATAATATTCATTGAGAAGAAATGATAAGTTGAATATAATGAATTATTAGAATAGCATTTGTCATAATAGAAGATAAAAAATATTATAATTAATATATAATATAAAGATAGAGATTAATGTAATTATTTTTTAATTATTTAACTATAACCGTTACTTAATTTATAAGCTAGGAACTAGGTTGTTTCCTGTGTGATTTTAAATGATTCATGATTGACTCCACGTTTATTTCCGTGAGGTCTTAATGGCAATAAGAGATTTTTGGCAGTTGTTACCTTTTCTAAGGCAAACTTTTTACCCCACATAACGTGCTTCTACTCAGGTGTTAGCAAGTAATAAAAATACTGTAATTATGAAAGCAGGTTTCGAGGAAAAAAAATGGATGAAGAAACCTATTATTTAGTCTGCATTTTTAAGAAAGGCATTTATATATAAATGCTGAGTTCCTTGTAGGGACTTCTCAAAGGCCTCATTAAGTTGTTTTAAGCCACTTGTCCACATGCATTTCAATATCCCTACGTCTTCCACAGTTTTCACATATCTACAAGTTATGTATATTTGCAACTAACAAACAAAAAGTTCAATCCGTGGTAAAAGGCTTATTTATGGGTCCATCCACCCAATTGCCATTGACAATAAAGTGTTGGAAGCCTTGACAAGTTCGATCTCAACTTCGTGGAGAACCTCGCTGTCGAAGATGTTGAGGATGATTAACAAATTGAAACTAGACTGGATGATCTAGGTCCCAATAGGACTCTACAGTGGTGGCCTGGGTGTTTGCGATGATCTCCTTGGATCAAATGAACCGTGAGATCATACATTTGTTTTAACCGCGTAATTTCCTTTTGTAACCTATCGATTTGACTAATAGAAGTGTTTATCCTTGTTCTAATAATAGTAATCCTCCAGGAACTTAATCTTCTTGTATATAACAAGGTCGCTAGCCATGTTGCAAAGCTTCTGGCTGACACCTTCCGTAGAAAAATGAATGAGACTACATTCAGGAACTCTCTCCTTCAGGTCTCTGGTATCATTAATGCCAAAAGAAACATAATTCACGTCTTTATAAGAAGGACTTTCTATGGGTTCTTGAACGAATCCTATGGTTATTTCCCCCAGCATGGTCAGAAAAATTCCTTTAAGAATTCTCTTTCTAGGGTTCGATCGTTAGGAAGACTGGATCGAACACTCTGTGTTGAAGTAATTTGTTGAGATTTTGATTTCTCCCAAGTTAATTAGTCCATCCAAACTTTAGATGCCGTCTCTTTTTCATTTTCTGGTTGGTCCATTCAAATCTCAAATGATGTCTCTTTTTCTTTTCATTTCTCTCTACTCATCACGAAGTTGGCAGATTAGCCAATCTTCCTGTACACTTGCTTCACCAGTAGAAGCCCCTTGATCTTTTGATGCTGAGCTGTTTGGCCACGATTTTTCCAAATGGTTTGATTGAGATTTATATCGGTTATTTTAATCCTGGTCTTGATTAGGTAGTGATCGATCACGCTTTCTTCTTTTCAAAGAAGTTAGCTGATTAGAATGAGTCATTTTACGACTCATGGTTCTTATATTAGCCTCCATCTTTATAGCTAAAACTATTGTCTTACCTATGTTAAGTTTTTCTCCTGACAAGAAGATCCCTGCAAAAAGGAAGAAATACGAAATTAGAAGGAAGAAGTAATGATTCTTGGTAAAGAAGATTAAGTACGTTAGACAAACTTATTATGTCACGAATGTCAAGGGGACCATGCTTGGTCACTTCGTCAATTTATTAATTACACAATTGTTTGCCTCAGATAGATCGACTTCCTTCTTCACAACCTTTATCTTCCATCCATACTACTGGAAAGAGAGCCCGACCACTTTTATGAATCCAACTAGGGAAAGTATCTCCTAAAATAGTGACTTTGAAGTAGGATTTTTTTCACCGATGCACACCGCAGTTGGAATGAGAAAAAAATGTCTTTTTTCTTTTTGTGTAATAGAAGACCTTGATCCAGTTTTCTTGGAAGCATGACGGAAGGAGTGGAATAAACTATTAATGGTCGATCGTTATCCTATCCTGCAAGCTAGAAATTCAAAAGCAACTATCAAAACCCATCCAATATAGATTATTTGAGATGGTGTCCCATTCATCTTCCTTAAGATGGCTTGTTGAAAACGAATGAATGGTGGTTTTGCTTCTATCTTCTGAATAATAGCTCCATAAAACGCATTCAGAATCATAGCTACAAATCCTGTCATCATCTTTAGTTGGCTCAAATTGAAAAAAGTTTGAATGGTCGATCATAAAAAGGATGATCCTTGTTATATAAACCATAAATTTTCCACACGCATCCAACCAAGCTTCTGAGGACACCCAAGATTTCCTATATATCGGCATTCACCCACTTAATTAAGTCGAGACCACCATCTATCCAATATGACTGATCTTCTTCGTGATCGTCCTTTGATTTACATGGAGGTAGATGACAAAGATACGACACCCTAAAGTCATCAGTTGAACATAGATCAGTCGTCTTGTGGCTATTGATGGAGTAGGGTCGGTAGCAATTTTACTTACTTCAGAATGGTCGGTCATCCAGTTATAAGGTTTTAAGAATGACGTTTCATTTGATTCAGTGAAGCCCACCAATTAGTTCTTAAACATTGTACACTAAGATAATAAAGGGAAAATAATGCAAGAAAAATAATTGAATGTACTTTCAACAAATATGCAAACAAGAAAACAACTATGGATAAATATCCTGTATACGAAGAATTAATGAAAAGAGTTAAGAGTGTCGATAATCACAAACTAAGGATTCCCCTACTTAAGACAACCGTAGTTAACAACAATGAGTAGTAAAAGGATTAGTCACAAGCTTAAACTAATGCGAAAAACAATAGAGTAAGGGAAATATTCACCTTAGCTGCAGGAAATGATGATTGTCGTTGTCGACCAAGTTTCGAAACAAGGGACGAAGAAGTGCGAAGAAGCACTAGGAAAGAACTTGAAACAAAAGAGGCAAAATCAAGATAGGAGAAAGTAAAAGTAAAATAGTAATATTGAGGCCCCCTGAATATAAGAGTATGGACGGATGAGATGCAAAGTGATAACCTCGATCTAACAGAAGGCAATAAGAAAGCACATAAATCCCAATTATTGTGTGCATTTCTGTCCAACAACTTGCGTTTGACGTTGTACGAATCATCCACATCTAACGATGAATGTTAAGGGACACAAATGATGATAGCCTCTGTCATTATTAATACACGTAACAAGGCGTTGGGAATAATGAAGATTTTAAATCTCATAAAATTTCCCCCACACTTATTAATTACTTCTGGGATAATGAAACGCCTATTTATATTTATAATTATAAATAAATATTTCTAGTTTTTAAATGATAAAAATATTGATCTTTATTGCTCAATCAAATATTGGCAGACAATTATAGGAGCTAAATGACGACATTTTTATTGGATTCATTTGAACAACCTTAAGCTCAATCCGATTCCAATGATAGAGATCTTATCACCTTAATTGTTCAAAACACCGTAACGCGGCATGACTGATCAAATATTTAATTATGAAATATTTATAAAGGTGAAATTATTGGCGTAAAAGTTTGGTAAAGTTACCAATCTACCACTTCAGGAACTTTCCATCAAGATTAAATGACCAATCCACCCCATTCCAAAACTTTCAAGTAGATTCCTATATATACTAACAAGGTACATAACATATTCTCTCTATAAATTCTTAACTACCTCATACTTTCTAAATATTCATTTTAGCATCAAATGGTTCTTGTTGAAAACTATTAGTCCCAAGTTCAATATGATGAGATTTGATGATGATAAATAGGTATTACAATGGTAATAAATATCAATAATATATATAATGAGTCGTATGCTAAAATAATATATTTTATACAAACATTAATAAACATTATATGTTTTGATTGATAAATATATATATAATATGATGATTATTCATGTTTTTATACTAACTTTTTATATTTACTATATATGAATTATGCATATTTATATCTTTAAATATGAATTGGACTTCTTATATGGATTGTAAAGATTAAGTATACTATATAGGATTGTCAAAAAGAGGAAGAGTTATATATTGAAGCAAAATAATGAAAAGTTATGTTATACTCAACTTAATAAGGAATAAGGAAGAAAGACAAAAAAAATGTGATGCAAGTATTGGAGGATGAGAAAATTGAAGTTTTGTAAGCTTAAAAATATCAAGAAAAATCTAAGGATTTCATTAGATATTTTAGACTTATACTTTCTTGTAAAATAAAGCCTTTCATGATATAGAGTTTAAACATATTTTTAAAATCTTAATTTGATTAAAACATTTTAAAGAGATGGCTCAACACTATATTTTTATAATATAACATTTGGGATATTTCAAAAATAGATTAGATATGAGTTTTTAATTTTTTTCAATTTTAACTTTTAGTT
>CM035227.1:313311-423424 GCA_020226215.1 Sindora glabra
AAATCCTAGACTGAAAACTCTAGAACTTTGGCCCTAAAACCTTTCATACTAAGCCTTAAACCATACATCTTAAAGCCTTTAAAACCATAAACTAAAAAATCCTAAACCTTAAGCCCTACACTCCAAATCCTATTCCTTAAACCTTAATCAAGCTAGAAGTTTATACTATTTTTTATGCTAAGTTAATCATAACGAATATTAATTGTAATAATTATCATTATATTAAAAATTAACAATCAACTCAAGGAAAAAAAAAGTACTCTCAACTTTTTTAAATTATCCACATATGAAACTTGCCCTTAGAGATATTTTAGCTTATGAAAGGTATACAACAAGTTTATCCATGTCCCTTTTTAATAATTGCTTGCCTACTATTAGGGCTCAATGCTTTCAAACCATTCACTCGGATAGTTAAAATTTTCCATTTCATGATTTCAAACAAAATGTACCACTAGGCTTTAGACCATACTCTAACACCATCTTTATAACGACTCATCCCTAGAACACATTATTGGCATAAGAGAAACTTTAGATTTATATCTAAGATAAATGATCATATTCCTATACCTTCATTAAGAAAAAGAAGGGTATTTGCAACAATTTAACCTATCTATCAAAAGATGTAACACATGTATAAATATTCTTAGATCCTAACAAAGATCTCTCTAAGCAATTATTACATTATAGGTACACAAAAAGGTCAATCTTACTTTCAACATAACTCATTAACAATTATACATTAGATCACAAGCAATTCCTATTCATAATATAAATTTTATTTGTTATAGCATATTTATTAACATTATTCATACTCATTAATGCTATCATTCAAACATATACAATTATCTATACCACAATCTTATCATATAATACACAAAATAACAAGATAAAAAAATAGCCTCTTTATAACTCCCAATCAGTCTTATAGCCTTTACAAACTCAACTTTATCCCTTCAGGATCAACCTTATACCTTTTAAAAACACTTACTGGATTTTGTGTTCACATATCACATTATCTTCATCATAATTCACATAATTTCAATACCATTGATTTCATTCATATATCATATTACATAATATAATATCATTTATGTTTTTTTATATAGCCATATTAATCTTACTCATATATCACATTTCATAATATAATATTGATTTGTATCATCAATAACATAACTATTCAATTTACAACATAGTTTATATGTTGTAACACTACTATGCCTTTTCGCATGATCACTGTTAAGAGAAAATAATTCTTAAAGCCAAGCTCAACAATGAAGTAAGCATATCTATTTATAATAAAATATGAATTACAATAGGGCTAAACTCATCTACACCCATAAGCCTATATCTTATACTAATCATTTACTAACACTCCTCCTCAAGTTAAAGCATAAATATCAAATATGTCCAACTTGTTACAAATATCATTAACTCATTTTCCTAAAAAAGTTTTAGTAAATAAATTAGCTAATCATTCCCCAGTTTTAACATGTTTAAGACTAATAACTCCATCCCAAAGTTTTTATCTAATGAAATGATAATCAACTTCTACATGTTTTGCACCTTTATGAAAAATTAGATTTATAGTAATATGAATAACTGTCCGATTATATAGTTTCATAAAACTCAATTGCAAGTTAATAAAGAAGATAAGAAATCCACACAAACTCCAATATGACATAGGCGATAACTCAATACTTAAACTCTACATTTAAATGTGATACCATCACTTGTTTCCTATTTTTTCAAGACATAAAATTACCACCAATAAACCAACAATATCTAGAGGTAAACCTTTTATCTAATAAACCTTCTATCTGTAGGATATCCAGCCTAATCTGAATCAGAAAAATCTTTTATTTTATAATAACCATGATTTTTATCCAAAATTCCACAACCAAGAGCCTTTTTAAGATATCATAGAATGTGCATGATTGTATCCTAATGAGAAGTTCTTGAAAAGTTCATAAATTGACTTATTACACTTACCAGAAAGGCAATATTAGGTCTAATTATGGCAAAGTAGTTCAATTTACCCAATTGTTATCTATACCACTTTGGATTTTTTAACAACCCTCATCTTCCAAGTTAATTTAACATTTGATCATAAGAGTATCACAGGGTTTAAAGTCAAGCATCCCAATTTTTTTCAAAAGATCAAGAACATATTCCTTTAAGATAAAAAGATTCTTTTCCTTCTTCCTACAAATAATTTCAATCCCTAAAAAATACCAAAGTGCTCTCAAATTTTTCATTTAAAACTTAGTTTGAAGAAAAAAATTTAATTTTGCACTATTTAACTTATCACTACCATTGTTTACAATGTCATCCATATAAACAACCAGGAGAATACAACTAGGATCTAATTGTTTATAAAAAAAATTGAATGGTTATACTCACATTTTTTTCATCCTAAACTTTATTACCACATCACTAAATCTCTCAAATCAAGCTCAAGGAAATTATTTCATGCTATACAAAGATTTTTGTAGCCAACAAACCTTGTCATACTCTCCTTAAGAAACAAACCTAGATGGTTGTTCCATATACACCTTTTCATGTAAATCACCATGCAAAAGGGTATTTCTAACATCAAGTTAATAGAGAAACTAACTATAAGATGCAATGAGAGAAATAAATAAGTAAATTGAAGTAAGTTTTGTAACTAGAAAGAACATTTCTGAATAATCCACATCATAGGTCTATGTATACCTTTTTGCTACTAAACGAGCCCTTAGTAGAGCAATAATGCCATCTAGGTTAACTTTCACAATAAATACCCACCTGTACCTTAATAGAATTTTTACCAATTAGTAAAAACATAATATCCTGTGTATGATTTACCTCAACGGCTATCATTTTTTTCTCTGTAGTAGCATGCCACCTAGGATAAAGGAATACCTCTGTAACACACTTAGAAATAGTAATAGAATCTAATAAGGCAATATATTATTGTAAGGAGATAAGTAGTGGAGAATAGGACATATGTGTAAAAATAGGATAAGGATGATTAATGTTACCTTTATGAATGTAATTGCGAGTACTTTTTCAATGGATAATAAGAATATCAAGATCAAAGAATAATAAAAGGGATCTGATGTTAAAGTAGCCAGTAGAAGAGATGAAGTTAGTGGTAATTTAACAATTAATGCTATACTGGATGTCTCGATGTTGTCAGATGATAGTGATATAGGTGGTACTTGCACTCTGTAAGAATAAACATAATTAATAAAAGGACGAATCTAATTTTTTAAAAGGCCCTACAATCAAAGAGATAGAATAAATAAGAAAATATTCATTAAAAAAACCATACTCAAGTATGGTGGAGGAAGATTCAAAAGAGCCAAAATATAATGTAGACTCAAATATTATAAGATCAGAAGATATAAAATAATGGTTAAAATCGAAAGAATAATATCAATACTTTTTTTATTCGAGAATAACTAAAGAAGACACATTTTAAAGATCGTAGGTCAAGCTTAGATATCTAAGGACAATGATCCTGAACAAAATAAATACAATCAAAAATACATAGAGTGAAAAGAAACAAAATGGAGTAAGGTACCTGATTGTTAAGAAACCAGGATAGCATTCGATTGATTAGAAAATAAGCGATGGAAACTGCCTCTACCTAAAACACCTTAGACACTTTCATTTTGAATAAAAGTGCACAAGAAACCTCCATCAAATGATGATTTTCTCTTTCAATTATCCTATTTTAGTGTAAAGTAATCAAATAGGAAGATTGATGAATAATACCATGCTTAGATAAATATAAGAAAATTAGGTAGAAAACATTCTTTAACATTATCACTTTGTAAGTTTGGTATAAAAGTATAGAATTAATTTACAATTTCAGTCTGAAAAGCACTAAAAATAGTAAATAACTTAAATTAATTTTTCATGAAATAAAGCCAAGTAACTCTTAAATAATTATCAATAAAAGTAATAAAGTATCGATACCCAAGTTTAGCCACCACTAAACATAGGCCTCAAGCATCAGAGTGTACTAATTGAAAAGAGGATGCAACATGTTTATTAACTTTAGGAACATAAGATGGGTGATATTATTTAGCAAACTGATATGATTCACAGTCAAATTATGAAATAGAACTTATATTACAAAATAATTTCTTTCAAAATGCTAAGGAAAGATGACTCAAAAGGCAATGAAACTAATATAAAGTGATAATAGCAAGAATAGCAATAAGCTGAGGAACTTTTTCATTAACATGTATCAACCGCAAGATTTGTATCCTCTACTAAAAATCTTCTTCGTCAAAAAATCCTAAAAAATACAATAACCAGAAAAGAAGAAAACACCGCAATTATAAACATATGTTATTTGATTAACAAAAAATTAGTTGAAAGGTAATTTAGAAAGGTATAAAATATTAGATAAGGAAATATTAAGGATAACATTTATTATAACACTCCTAACAATTAAAGCAGTTAACCTATTTGCTATAATAACATAAGAAAAGGAGAAAGAAGTTTGGAAGGAAGACAAAGTACCTTTGTAACCAGTTATATAATCAATGGCCCTAGAATTAATTGCCAATTTAGAATAGGAATTAGAAAGACACATAATGGGATTATCTGTCTGAATTAAGATTACAATGGATTGAGTAGGTGACAAATGTCTAAAGACTTAAATTATAGGTATCTAATATTCACTTTCAGGCATGCTTATAATATATCATTGCCTTCTATATTTAACTTCTGATCAATTATCTTTCCACTAACTAAAAGCAAATTTATAACCATGATAGAAAAAGACTTGTTGTCATTATTGTGTATAATTTTCACACCTAAATTAGAGGAATTTGCTATTACAACCAGAAATAACTAAAAAATAGCACTAAAATATGCTAAAAGTTAAAAAATTATAATTAAAGTGTACAAATTACAAGCCTAACCACACAGGGGAAGTGGAATCTACCTAGAAGATTGCCAAAGAAATGTGCACGTGCTGCCAAGCACCAAAGAAGCTACGTTCATACTGCTCACACACCTCTATAGATGCCATGTGTGTTGCTCATATGCCAATCCAATGAAGTTGCCAATTACAGATCTATAACTTAGTCAATCCAAATCTGTGAAAAACTTCTTAATTCACCTTGAATCACACTAGATAACAGCTCTTCAATATTATAACACTGTGTACTCTTTGCTCTCAAAAAACTAAATATGGGTTTTGTAATCCAGCATCCCTAAGTTATTATTATCTCCTACGTGACATCAAAAAATTTGAAAAAAAGATAAAGATAGGAAGAAAAAGAAGCTAGGATTTTTTTCTTTAATTTTAATTTGGGTAAAAAAGAGATACTTGGATAAAGACACTAGATATTATGTTGAGAAAGAATAATTCTTGAAGTTATGCTCAACAATAAAGCAGGTGCATCTACTTATAATAAAATATAGAATACAATATGACAAAACTCACCTGGGCCCATAAGTTCATATTTTATACTAATTATCTACTAACAATCATGAATATTATTTTTGCCATTATACATCACATAAATAATAAACACAATATCAAATCGTCATAATCATAATAATATCCATATATTAACATGCAAATAAAGTTTTTATTGATTTATCAAACTAAACAAATTATTTAAATTTTCATATATAACAAGCTAAGCATTTAATGTTATGTTTCTATCTAACCTGTCATCTAAAATTTTTTGAAAATTTTCTAAATTCAAAGCCCTTATATTGGGAGCTATATAAAATACATATAATTTGAAAAAAAATCGATTTTAGTTCATTTTATATAACTTAATCTAAACATGACTTTTAATAAATTTTTAGGGGTTTTTAAGTGGTTTTTTAATAGGTTAAATGATAAATAGATCCCAATGTCATAACATATTCATAATTTATAACAATAACAATACATACATCTATCTTCTAACCCTTTAGTCAATCTTATACCCTATGTAAACTCTTTATCCTTGTACTTCCAAGATTTGCCTTATATCCTCCATAAGCTTTTTACTGAAAATTTTTTATCCGGTATTTACATCATTGCCCTATTTACAATTCATAATTCTAATGCCACCCATGGCATGATTCTTAATGTAATCTCATGTACTAAAGTACTAGCTCTACATAGTACAATTACAATTCAATTTTAATAGAAAGTAAATAGTTAATTTATCCTCACAAATTGATATCCAAATATGTGATAATATATAAAAGCGCCACTAATTAGCACATTGTAATACACCAAAATTAAATAAAAACTAGTTTGCTAGAAAACAATATAATATAGTGGCATAAACTAAATTGTATCCCTATGATCCCTTGAATTATCTGTTATACCTTCTTTAATTATCAATAAATTAGAAATTATTCTTTGAGGAAGAATGCTTAAAATAACCAATAAATTTAGGTGAATTAAGAATATTATATGTAAATTATGGAATAAAATAGAATTAATAAAAATAAGAATGTGAAAATATTATTTGGGTAAATTTTAATGGAAAAATTTTATTAGAATTTTGAAATATAAAGTGATGCACTAATATAAGTGAGTATATAAGTATGGAAAAAATTTATGAGCATTTTTTTAAAAATGCCCCTAGGGTCTTATTTTCCCCATTTCAACCTTAAAACCCTCAAAACCCTCTCATTTTATGTAAATCAATTCTAGATGTCTAGAAGCAAAACTTGGCTTCAAAATCGAGTAACCAATTAATTCTAAAGGTCCAGGGGTTGATAAATCGATTCATCAATTGATTCTAAAAGTCCAGAAATGAAACTAGGCTTTAAAATCGTGTAACCAATCAATTCTAGGAGTCCAAGGGTTAATGAATTAATTCACCAATTGATTCTAAGGATCCAGAGGTGAAAAATGGGCGGATGAATTGATTTATGAATCAATTCATCAATTGCAGAATTTTATGTCAATTTTGGAGGGGCATAACTCCTTCATCTTATGTCTATTTTAAATAAACCACTTATCATGTTAAAGGTAATTGAGTCTACTTTCAAATAAATTTAGCTTTAAGTTAAAATCTTATATATATTTTGAAATATCATTAAAATAGTAAACAGAGGTCAAAAACCTAAATTTTTAAATGTAGACTTTTTACATCTATTTTCAAAACTTAGCTGATTTAGGAAAATGGCCAGTCTATAAAGGGGTAAATAAGTATTTTTTCATATGAAATGAGTTTCATGAATATTAATTTATAATTTTTGAGTTATTCATAAAAGACCACTTAAAAGCCATAGTTAAGATAACCATATAATAACACAAACCCCGTCTGTATTATGTTTTCATGACTTTTATTTGCCCAACATGAGTATTTGATCACTAAACATTAAAGATAATGTGGTTCATGTTAAATATAGGATAATTACATGGGTAGGATAATTATAACATGAGAAAGTAGAAGTTATATGATATAACATATGATATGATGAACTTATTACATTACTTATGAAATAAGATATATATATATTAAGAAATGCTTTATGAATTGAGTACTATTATATGTGTAAACATTCATATCTATTCTAAAGGACATTGTGATGTATACTGAAATTGAATTGTGGCTGTGTTGAATAAAGCTTAAGCTTTATTATTTAAATTGTATTGTAAATCATGTCATAAATGGAATTAAAAGTGAGAAATACGATAAGGGTGATGTTGTGAATATCGGATAGAAAATTTCTAATAAGTAGGGTATAAGGTTAACCTAGAAGTCAAAAGGAGGATGAATGCATCTTGTTTGCTATTTGTCCATTCAATGAAATGACTATATGTTAAATTTAGTGTTGATAACTCTTACTTATAAATATGCTTAATTATGATTTAGTTTGTTAAAGGAAAATAGTTTGATGGGTAAGTTATTATAAATTATTGGTATTCCTATAAATTATTCACTCATTAAGCCCCGTACTCACTCCTCTTTATTTTATTTTACAAATTTTCAAGTTGAGCCTCCAGCTCCACTCCTCAGAGCTAAAATTCATGAGAACTTATTGATGGTGTTTTGGTAATATAGTTTCATGTATATAGAAAATTTTATCCTAGAAATAAATAGGGGGAACTTGAACTGATTTCCGATTAAGTTAATTAGGTTTACTTATCCTCATTTTGGGAGGCTATAAGCTTACCTAACTTCTTTATTTTTTGTAGAAACCTTATTGAAAGTTCTCTTTTTAAAATGTTAGATTATTTATAAATATAAGACATTTGTTATTATGAATTAAGGTATTTAGTTAGGAATAAGTTGGTAGAAACCACATAGGGGTTCCACGCTAGTCATAATCAAGTTAGGGTTGTAACATTATCTTCTCTAAATTGAATCACTAACAATATTTACATATTTTTTAATTTATTATGTACTAAAAATGAAAAAAACTGATGCAAATAGAATGCTAATGCAAATAAGATAGAATGTTATAATAGAATGCAAAATGTAGTAATATGCAATATATAGAATATAGAACTAGTACAAAATTAGAGTTAGGAGTTTTGTGCATCAAAGTTAAATTGAATGTATTAAATAAAATGAAAATGTGGAGTAAATAGCAAGAAGGAAAATTAATGTAATGAAATAGTCAATTTAAGAAAGTGAGATACTATAGTTAGATTAATCATAGATTAATTGGAATTTAACTTTTCTAATTAATTCTTTAACCTTGAATTATCTGGAACCCTTACAATAATTCATGAATCCTATGCTAGATTATCATCTAAGATTTGATCAATTAAAATTAGCCGAATTAAGCAATCATTATAATCCATAAACTAGACCGAAATTGATTTAATGATAGAATTTAATTGAATTAAGAAATTATATTAGAAACATCTAAATTAATCCCTCAACCCTTTGTTCCTATATGTAAAATTGTGATTTACCAATCACAATTCAACATCAAAATAGCAAAATATTAGAAATCATAAAGATAAACACCAATTATACTAAATCAATATCTAACACATGCAATTTCAAGAAATCAACACAAGTAATTAGGGAAAGAGAAAAATTAATAAATAAAAATTAATATTACAAATCGTAATCTCATAATTCGATAGAGGAAAGCCTCAAATTTCTTGAATTAACTCTAAAAATTAGTCTTCCATGGCTAGAGAACACAAGATAGAAGAAAAGAAAGAAAAATTATCTACTGTACATGTCTAAAGCTTCCAAAGTATAATGAGTTCTCTCCTTATATTTGACTTAATTAACTTAAAACCTTATTGGACTTAGATTATATGTCTCATAAGGTTACAATAACATGACCTTCTTAATTTTTAAAAGTCCAAACCTATTTTTAATAAGGCAATTAACTCTAATAGTTACAGTAGTGAATTCCCACAGGTCTACCTTCTAACCAATTTAAGACCACAAAAATAAAGTAATTTGAGTAATCCATAAATATTAAAGTGTAAACTTGGGTTTTATAGATATTTGGACGCTAGTTCTAGTTAATTGTAACTTTAGATATAGCCAAAAAATTGAAGTTAGCTCAGTTAGGATAGAAATAGCACTTGGCTTGAAGGACTTTGACTTGGACTTTGACTAAAATATTAAAATTGTATATCTTTCTTTAAACTTTTCAACGGTATAAAGATTACTCCAATCTAACATCCAAAGCCCAAGATGTAGGTAAAGGATAGAAATAGTATCAAAATCTAATATTAACAAAATAAATTTAAAATATTGTAAAACCAGTCCTAAATTATAAAATAAGGTCAATCTTATGAAATTAAATATATGTAACTCACTAAAAGATATAAAATAAGAGAAAATAGTATAGAAAATACTTTTCTCTTTAATAGAAATGAATCAGGTTACAAGTGAACAATTTGAAAATATTCATAAAAAACTCTATTTAAATTTAACTTTAAATCATTCAAGAATAAATAAGTTGAACTTAGTTAATGTGTAAGCTAGGCTTAAACTTCATAGCACTCACCTTGAATTATTCATAAACATAATAATAAAATAATATATTTTTATTATTATATTATATTCAAAATAATATAATATATAAAAATTTAATCACATTAATAATTATTGAAATTGTATAAAAAAATTAGAATGATTTAGTTGAAGTGATTCTCTTCCTAATATGTCTTACTTTCTACTATATGTAATTGTTGGTATTATATGACATTTCTATAGATGTTTTGTAATGAATTTGATGATAGTAGAAAAATGACATAAAAAATATAGTGGTTGGTTTATTCATAAAAGATAAGTTTTTATATGCTCAAATTTAGAGTTCATAAGAAATTTGAATCAAATAACCTCATGCTCAAATTAATTCAAGTAAAGTCATTTAAATTTATATTCCGATAAGGTTTTAATGCAAGTTTAAATTTGGATTCTTCATATTTGATGATTTGTGTTCAAGCTTGTCACACCCCTTATAGATATAAAATATTTTGTGTGAGAATAATAAATCACTATAAAGAAATATAAGATATGGTCTTGTGAAGAAAATTAATTAATTTAATGAGATTAGAAATAAGAAGTTTTGTAAGAAATAAATGAGAATAAAGAAATAAAGTGAAATGTTTAAAGACCAAAATTGTTTAAGATTGAGTAGGTGAATATAGAGAAAATTTAGGATATATTTCTAATTTCACCCCAATCACTTATCCCCTTAAATTCCTATAACTTTAGCCACCACTCTTTATTTTCACTACACACATATTAATTTTCATTCCCTTCATTTCTTTTAGAATCTAGTTTGTATTAACTTTACTTTAATTACTACATCATTTTTTAGGCATAATTTTTATGTTTATAATTAATGAAAATTAAATTAAATATCTAAAATTTTAATTAAATAGTGAAAAATAATTTATGAAATTATGTTCAAAATATAATGTAATAAAATAAAATTATGGTTCTTATTTAAAAAAGTTAATAAAAATTTATATAATAAAATAGTTAAATAAGTTAATAATGAGTGTTAATTGCAAATTTTATTTAATTTAAGGGTTTGATTAGCAAATTTCTGAAGTTAGTAGGGATAAAATGTAATTATTCAAAAGTTGAATGAGATATTTTATATTTTTCTCATAAAAATGTACCCAAAAATTAATAAAAAATAAAAATTTTTTACCTAGTATATTATATTATTTATCAATAAACATTATATTATTTATCTATAAATATTTCTAACATTATTTGTTATTTGATAATATATAAATATATATATATATATATATATATATATATATATATATATATATATATATTTCCTCTTACATTTTTCATATCAATTTAATTTGTCATTATTTTCTTTCTACCAAATTAAAATAAGGGTACCATAGGAAATGAGATAATTTAGTAAATTTACCATAAATAAATAAATGAAAAATAAAATAAAATAAAATAAGTAAAGCAAATCAAGCCTCGAAGACTGTTAGAAGTTGAAGAAGTAAAAGACAGAGTATATAGAATAGAATTAAAAAACTACTGAGAAAGTCATCCATTTCATTTCCTTCGGTCTCTGTCTTCGTTCGTACGAGAGGGGCGCAAGATTGCACTTCGATTTCACTCCTCATCGCATCGATCTCCTCGGCTCGCCAGCTCTTCGATGACTTTACAGTCAAAGCTTTCTTAGTTTTGCTTAGCCGTTTCGCAATCGAGGTACATGTCTCCATAACTGATTCAAGCTTTTGATTGGAGAATTATTGGATTTTAGGGTTCATTCAGTTTTTCACTAATTTTTACCTTTTCTTTATGAGATCACTTATCTCTTGGAGCTCATGTCTCTTAATAGTGATTTTCGAGTACTCTTTACTTCTATTCATTTCATGTTGCCTTCTAAATTGATTATGTTTATACGAGTCTTCTTACTTGCATAATTGTGCCTACACTTCAAGTGTGCTTTTCGAGTATTTATTTCTTTTTGCATCTCCATTTATTGTAATATAGCGTTGCGATTCCCACTTTCACTGTTTCTTCTTTCCTAACTTTTTTATTGTTCTTTTTGGGAATAAGCATTTGATTTGAGTTCTTGTTTTCAGTCTGATTCATGGAAACTTGGAAAGATCATCTTGAATTCAGATGAAGTCTGTGGTTTAAATTTGCTTTTATTAGCTAGATCAGCTTGTATATTTTGTCATTTACCCGGAAAAAATATGTAGTTGGAAGCACCTTTTAAGTTTCATTACTTCTGCATTTGCTTTGATCATAAGGTAAATGCAAACATGGGTTTACATTTGTTGCCGTAATTGAAATTTGGACTATTACCTGTTGGAAACTTATGTGAAAATATTTGATTTTAGGGTTTTGTTTAGGTGATTTTGTTTGCAATTTCTGATGCTGAAGAAATAACAAGACTTGAAGGCATTGATCTCCAGTGTGAAAAAATGTTGGAAGGCGGTGCAAAATTCCCTGGAATAATAGACCTCAACAAACATGATAATAACTATTATGATTTCTCTCAAGGGTTTTACCATAAGCTTGAGGAGGGTACCAATATGTCAATTGACAGCATTGGGAGTTTGCAGACGAGCAACGGTGGAGGATCTGTTGCAATGTCTATTGATAACAGCAGTGTTGGGTCCAATGATTCTCATACTCGCATTTTGAACCACCAAGGGTTGCGGAGGCGTGCCAATGATAACTACTCCGTTGCACAGAGTGTTAATCGTCGTGGAAGAGTCACACATGCTTTGAGTGATGATGCTTTGGCTCAAGCCCTAATGGATAGTAGTTGCCCAACTGAAGGGCTTGACAATTTTGATGAGTGGACAATAGATTTGAGGAAGCTTAGTATGGGTGAGGCTTTTGCACAAGGAGCCTTTGGCAAACTATACAGAGGTACTTACAATGGTGAAGATGTGGCTATCAAAATTTTGGAGAGACCTGAAAATGATCCAATGAAGGCTCAGTTGATGGAACAACAGTTTCAGCAGGAGGTCATGATGCTGGCTACATTAAAGCATCCTAACATAGTTCGTTTCATTGGTGCCTGTCGTAAGCCAATGGTATGGTGTATTGTAACGGAGTATGCTAAAGGTGGTTCCGTTAGACAGTTTTTAATGAAACGCCAAAACAGATCAGTTCCACTCAAATTGGCTGTCAAACAAGCTTTGGATGTCGCAAGGGGGATGGCATATGTTCATGGCCTTGGGTTTATCCACAGAGACTTGAAGTCTGACAACCTTTTGATATTCAGTGACAAATCAATCAAAATTGCTGACTTTGGAGTTGCTCGGATTGAGGTGCAAACTGAAGGAATGACACCTGAGACTGGAACATACCGTTGGATGGCTCCGTAAGATTATTGTTTAAATATTGATTTTAATTTACAATCTCATTTCTGTATCTTTGCCTTTGGAGAATTGACGTAATGTTATTTCTAAATTTTTAACAAAAAGAACAAGTTTCAAAGGAGATGAGGGCTAAAGTTTCAAAATGGTTCTAACAGATATTAAATTCATTTTGGTCTTGGGCATCATTATTATTTTTTTTATATTCATGCTGTTTGTGGTCTTACAAAGGAAATGGCTCATGCTGCAGAAATAGGAACAGTGTTAGCATTTTTTAGTTTACAATTCCACTTTTCACTTCTTGTCTTGTATATTGCAATTGATTCCCCCCCCCCCCCCAAAAAAAAAAAAAAGTGATTTTCTTGAAGCTAGCTTCTTGTTTGGGGACTCGGAAAAGTTTGGGTAGTCATAGTTGCTGATAGTCTTTGCTGGATGCTCTACTTAGTCATTTTAGGGAATGAAAGTCACCTTTCAAAACAGTATTTAAATTTTATTGCTCAATTATTATACACCCTCTATGAGCACATGTTACCAAACTGGGAAAGTCAGAATGAATATCTAAGTGAAATGGTTAAAATGTTTTGGTTTGAAAAGAGATCAAAATACCGAATGCTTATAGCCATGGCTCTATTTTTAGTTAGAACGTTGAAAGTCCTAAGCAAATCTGGTGGGGTTTATGTTGGGTCATTATTCTCTGGAAAGCAAAACTAAATTGTTTATGATACTTGTGAGTAACTCATTAGACAATTCTTTCAGCTTCTAACGCAAAAACTGGACTGTTGCTTGTTTTTGGCCTTGGATGTCTACTGCAGCTGCATATCCTAGTCCTTTTTGAGTTCCTCACTTCTAGATTTGAAGAAAGACATTGTTTGGTGAGTTGGAGTATAGTATAATAAATGGTGACTTAGGAGATTTTGATCTTCCTTAGTGTTGGTTGGAGACAGGGAGAGATTGAGAACAAAAAAGTATAAAGAAAGGATGGAATCTGTTCGTATCTTCTTAAAGCAAAATGACCATTGCTTATTTGGTTTTGTGAAAAGAGAGGATTGTAAATTGATGTGGAGTTTTATCACGCTTTCTGATTTGTAGTGCCTATGGCTTGGATTGCTTGGGCCTTAATGCTACACTATTCAGTCAGATATTTTTGCTACATCTGTCTTTGGATGGGCTTGTTTTTCTCACATCTTTATGGTTCTCAACCCATTGGTTCTTTGACTGGACTGGAAACTTCCCTGAGTACACATATTCTACCTTGTTGTCATTTCATTTCTGCTGCTGTTTTTCTGTCTTGTAGAAGTATACCTGATCCTCCTGTTCTTTCTCTCTCTCTGGACAAATTCTCCTTTTCTCAATTGACGGAGAGGGAAAGGGATATTTGTGGGACTTAAATGAATATTTCTGCCAAACAACTTTCCATAGATGATTTCCCCAAAAAAAAAAAAAAGTGCAAAATCTTTAGCTCTTTATGTGGAGATTGCAATTAATGTGGTGGATAATTCCTAAAGCTGTATGTATTATAATATAAGTACATATATAATTTATAAATGATATAAGCTCTTGAAAATTTTCCTCATGGATATATAATTTATAAATGATATTAGAGAAGTTGGTATTTATACATAAATAGACCATATTTGAACTCTTAAGTTAAATTAGTAACTAGAAATAATTATAAGCATTATGCTTCAGTACGTACTCAAGAAAAATTGTATAAATAGATACTCTTTTGCAAGTTTTGTGAAAAATTTTCATACTTTTTGCAGCTTTTTTTTATTAAAAATTGTAACTTTTACATAAAATGAGAAATTTTTTTTAAAGCATTTTAATGCAACTTTGAATGATAGAGTTGCAAATTTTTGTAGTTACACATAAAAGTTGTGCCCACTAGCAACTTTTCTGTGAAAAAAATACAAGATTTCATATAAAAATTTGTAACTTTTTATGATTTTTATGTTAAACTTTCATAAAAACTCGCAAAATTAAGCATTGCTCTAATTGTTATTGGTAAGGTGAATATGTAAATTTGCTTTTATAGTATCAGTCTATACAATCTTACAACAAACAATTTATAGGATAGCACTATACGATCAGACTCTTTATACAATTGCATGTCAAACTTGAATGGTAATATACTCTGTCAACTCTATCATGTATTATCAAGCTCTCATGTCCTATGCATACTATGCTATCAAGTCATCTCGAAAAGGTGTAATATGATTTTAGTAAGATTCTATTTTGTAGTGATTTACAACAACCTGCCATATTTTACGGCCTTCATTATCATATATGTGTTACAAAGACTATTCTTGTTTTTCTATCCAAAAAAAATCTGAAGACCATTCATTGCATGCATATGTAACAATACCATATTTACTTCTCACTGATAATAATAAAACTGTTTCGGGGTATTGTTTTGATTGTTATTGTTAAACTATTTGTGTAGTTAGTTTAATTGCATAGCATGCTAGCAAAATTGGTGTATTTAGAATTGGTTACATTACAGAGTAAAAAATTGAACTTGTACCTTTGAATACTATAATAGAAATGTGAACTTTTATGATGGTATTTCCTAATTTATTGTGGTCATAATTTACTAGACAGACCTGTTTCTTTGTTTTAATGAGGATCAAGGCTCAATGTATTTCTTGGGGAGAGGGGATGCGATTGGGAAGATTTCTCTGACAGTTTTGCAAAGAGATTGACCCTCACTTGTCTGGATGGATACTGTTTCATGGTTCTTTATATGTTTTCGTGTTTTTGATTGTTTTGGTGGGATATCTTAATTTCTTACCTCGTATTTGTTCTCTTTCTAATTAAAACATATACTTAAAAACTTGGCATCACAGAGTAAATTTTTGGCATATATGTTTTAGCTACAACTAAACAATTCAGTGTGATATAATGAATATTTTATTTTCACTGTTTTATGCCAATTCCTTTTAAAATTGCATTTATCTGCTCTGCAGGGAAATGATCCAGCATAGGCCATACACACAAAAAGTGGATGTATATAGCTTTGGGATCGTTCTTTGGGAACTCATCACCGGAATGCTTCCGTTTCAGAACATGACAGCAGTTCAGGCCGCATTTGCTGTTGTGAACAGAAATGTTCGCCCCAACATACCCAATGACTGTTTACCTGTTCTACGTGAGATCATGACCAGATGCTGGGATCCCAACCCTGATGTTAGGCCACCATTTACTGAAATTGTAGGAATGCTTGAAAATGCAGAGACGGAGATCATGACAACTGTTCGCAAGGCTCGTTTTAGGTGTTGCATTACGCAACCAATGACTGCTGACTGATCCCAAGAAAACAAATGAAAGCAAAAACCAAAAACAAAAAAAATTACAAAAGGTAACAAAGGAAACGAAGTCGGAAAAACATAAATTGAAAAGTTTGGGGAGAAGATGAGATTCAGGTAGCAAAGGGGGACTATATAATAGCTGTGTGTAACCGTGTGTTTAATTTCTTCAGAAAAAAGGGAATAGTCTTATTTGAAGACCTTTTGGTATTCGGATCCTATTTGCTGAATTTGTGTTTCTGAATTAGTAAGAGATTGAATGTGTATGTGTACTGTGTACATGCATGCGTGAAAATTATGTATAGCTTTCGATAGCAAGGGTTAATGAGACGGTGAATGTAAACTGTTGCTCGCATTAGGGATGGGCAAAATGTTACAAAATCAATTTAAACGGACCAAATTATTTTACATTCAGTCAGTTTAAATTAGTTGATTATAGGAAGTAGTTAGATTCAAATAATCTTTTTGTAGTTTTTGGTTTTTTTTTTCAATGAGTTGTGGGTGCAAAAATTTTTATCTGTATTAAATTATAATCAACGAATTGTTGTAGAACTTAAGAACTTGTTTTATATGGTGTATTTTAAAGTTGTTTGTTATTTATTTCTTCATCATTCACAAGCCATTTCTTTATTTTAAAGTCTTGTTTTCAAATATCTTCATTCCTAAAATATATAAATATGAAAAAAAAAAAAAAAAACATTTCATGCAACATTCATCTAAGTTAGAATTTATCTCCCCAAATTTTAAATAAAATGTAGGAAAGTTTGTACGTCAGAACAACGTGTAATTTTGAATGGTAGCCATTAAAGTTTTTTGATGCAGTCAAAGCAATAATTAGTCTAGTAATGGAGAAAATAAAATCAATATGTGCATTTTTTAAATGTGTTTTATCTCGTTTTCTTTCATCGTGATATTAGTGATGATATAAAATTATGCTCATGCTATTTTTGGTGAAACCATTTCCTAAAGATAGCTAACTTGTAACTCTTAGTGGAATTTGTGACTTTTGAAATAGTTTCTAAGAATGTGTTTGGGATTTTGTTAAGGAAACTAAATTTCTATTTTTTTGCAAAAGTCCTTTAAATTTCTAACATAGAGACTCGAAGATTTAGATAAGAATTCTATAGGCTTATGTGTTGTGTTAGCGTTGAGGTATAGAAGTTAGGCAAAATCTATTCTATATTGTTCTTTTATATATATTTTATTTGAAATATAAAAGGTCATGAGATTTGTAAATTTTCTATATGTTGAAAGAAAATTTTCTTTTAACCATTTGTAATTGATTAATTTGATTAACAATAGTTTAAGTAATGATTTAGGTCAGTTATGATATGTTTAAGAAGACAATCAATTTAGAATAATTAGTTAATTTGCAAAGAGAAATTAATTGAAATTGAAATTTGTACACCCCTAACTCGTATGTCCATCATCTTAGAAGCTATTTTAAATGCTATGTGCTAATCAAATTTATTTGTAGCTCGTATATACTTTAACGAATTCATATCTTCTCCAATTATTGCCTTATTAGAAATTCAAATCTTCGGTAGCTGGGGCTATAATCCAAACCACATTGTATGTGCCCTATCATAGGTTAAGTCTGATTAGGTTCAAATTCGTAAAAATTAATGGATTGAGTTTTAATAAAAGTTGAAGCTGAAAATAATAGTTCATTATTTTAGGTTTAAAATCTTAAATTTGTGTTTGGTGCAATAAAAAAGTTAATTTATAACTTGTTAATTTAATTAATAAGTTATAAGTTAATTTTTAAAAATATTGGACATACTAATTTATTTGAAAAAATAAGTTCTTATTTGATATGTTTTATAAGATAAGTTATAATTTTTAGACTATTAGTTTTTTAAATTTTCTTAAATTTATTTATTTCATTTTAATTAAATTATAATTTACATCTATTTTAATTATGTAATTAAATATTTAACATATTATCATTATTCAATATAAATGAACAAAAAATAAGCAAAGAAATAAATATATTATGTTATAAAACATAATTAACTAAATTAGATTATGTTTTACACAAGTAATTAATAAGTTATATAACAATTAATAAGTTAGTATATGGCTGATAGTTAATAAATTAACTGATTATATAAGAAGTATATTATAAAATTATTTATCAAATTAGTTTAAATTACAAAATGATGTAAAAAAATATATTAACATAAATTAAAATAATTCGTATTAATGAAGGACATAAGTCATAAATTAATAAAAAATAAAAATAAATTTGAGAAAAATTTAAAGAAATAGTAATTTATAAGTTACTTAAGTTATAAGTTTACTTATTTATTGTACAAAATAAAGCCTTAAAGTAAAACCCTATTTTGGTCATTATAAAATTGAATTTATATTAATTCGATCCTTTACTAAAAGTAATAATTTAGTTCTTGTAAAATTAATTTTACATAGTTTTTCCATGCAATAATTCAAGTGCTCCATCAAACCATTTTATTTATTAAAAGACTAAAATTTAACATAGAGCTAATCTTAGAAAGATCAAATTAATACAAACTTTTAGTGGAAGATAAAATTAATACAAATTGAATCTTAAAAAAATCAAAATAATATTTTAATTTTAAATTTAAGTTGTTATTATTATATTATTATTTTGAATAATAAATAACATATAAATATGTAATATTATAAATATAATTAATTAAATTTATGTAATAATATTCTTATTTTAAATATTTTAATCATATTAAGACAATTTAGTTTCAAAATAATTATAAATTGATTTAATTTATATATTTATTTGTATTATTGTCAAAGTTCAGGCTTAGCACGTAGGTATTTACAACCCTGGATACATGGACCGATCATGCGCTCTGTGTTTTCAATTTTTTTTTCCCTTGTATTTGTCCCAAATAAAATTAGGTTAGAATTCTATTTCAATTTTTAAAATATTCAATTTATATCGATTTCATATTTAAAATAAAATTTCTATTAATTTGATTTCTATCTTAAATAATAAATATTTACTAAATAAAATAAAATTTAATTTGAGCTTAAAATTTTAAAAACTAAATTGATATAAATTTTATTTTAAAAATAAAATTAATATGAATTGAATATTTCAAAGATTAAAATAATATTTTAGTACAAACAAGAAAAAAATTTATGCAATATTTAATGATGAAGTGTTAACTATTTATTTATTTATTTGCACACGAAATTTATATACAATTGTAATTTTTTTTATTACAAAAGTTATAAATTTTATGATAAAATTTTTAAAAAAATTACAAATTTATCAAAAATATGTATTGAGGCATAAAAAAAGCTTTCAATTGAATATTTAAAATTTATTTATGTTTTTAATTAAAAACGTATTTTTAACTGCTTATTTAATTTTATTAAAACATGTTAAATTACAATAAATGCCCTATTTCACTTGTGGCATAAAGTGACGATTTCAATTACTATATGAAATATATTTATTATCTGACAAATATAATTCTAAAAGGATCATCTTTTCTGATTATATCATGTTAATTTTATTTTATTGATGCATCACCAAACCTTTTTTTATAATATAACACCTCGTTATTTTTCTTTATGAAGTTAATGTGGTAAAACAAAAAATTAAAATTTATTATTTATTTAATTTTTCATTTTTATCTCATTTCAAATTTTTAAAAATTAAAAAAAATAAGAACTTCAAATCTTAATTAGTCATATAAATTATTGCCATCTTCTCTATCTTAAATTTTACAATTTATTTTGTCATTTTCTTAATTTTTCTATTTATTTATCTTTAAAATTTTCTTTTAACTTTGAAATTTGACAGAAAAATAGAATTAAAAATAAAATTGTAAATAATCTCTTAAAATTAAGATTTACTTAAGTTTCTAATTTTTTTTTTTTTTTTGCCCTTTTTCCTATATCTATGAGTATGAATTTTTTAAACTTGACAAGTAAAGGTCTAAAAATGAAATCTTAATTAATCTTTAAGTTTAAGCTTCATTATTATCTTTTTGTCATATACAAGTTTCTTAATCTAAAGTTTGATTTTATAGTTCATTATGAAAATATTTACTTTCTTATATTAAATTATACTTTTTATAACCAAAAAAATTCTAAATATTTCATTAAATTATTAAATAAATTAATAAATTTTACTATTATTCTTTGATATTTGCAATTATAATAAATTAATATATTTTTAAATTATTTAATAATCATTACAAATATATAAATGTTATTTTTCTAACGTAATTCATATAAATTAATTAATGATTGATATTATATTTTATAATTAAAATATATGTCTCAATTATTATTCTAATTTTTAAATAGAGATAATTCTTATTATAAAAAAATATCCTTCATTATTAACTATTTAATGTAATTTTGACCCTTAAGAAATGAATTTTAGTGTTTATTTTTTACTTTTATTTTTATTTTTAAAATTGGTTATATTCCCGGCAGTGAAAATAGAAATTTTCTTCCAAACTTTGCAATTAGTTTTATAACATGTAGATGAATATTTAAATGTTAACAAAACAACACATATTAAAACATTATGGATCCATTAGTCAAAGTATCATTACTCATAATTGGAGATCGGGTATTAAACACCTATTCATAACTTAAAAATTATCGAATATCATAGTATAATATTATATATGATAAGGTAATATATTGTATTATATTTATTCTGTTACTATATAAAATGAATGCATATATAAAATTAGTTTATCTTTTGTTTGTTATTATGCTATAAAAAATTATATAGGCTTAAAAATAATTAATTTTATTAAAAATACCATAACATATGAAAAATTAATAATATTTTTTAATTGAATTCGAAGCATATATTTAAGCTAAAATTTCCTTTAACAACAATATCTTTTAAAAGAATATGATAATATATATAAACTAAAAATTTATACTATAATAATAAAATATGTTTCACGGACATATATGCACAAACAAAAATATTACAACAATTATGATATTGTCAATGATTTATTGTTTACATACTTAAATACATAATTATAAAATAAACAAGACACATTACACTCCAACACTCTATAATATCTTCATTAAAATTTTCCAATCCAAATTACATCATTACTCCATGTTTTTATTAGGTAAATTATTATTAGTACCACAATTGATGATAAAAACACAGGAAGTTGGCTTGTTAAAAGATCAAATATTTTTATTATTAGATTATTTTTTAAAATTTTTTTAACTAAATAAATTAAAAATAAAAATAAAAATTTAAATACATTAAAACCTATCTAGTGATGAATATACTTAATTTCTTACAATGTCAAGTTCTTCATAATGTTACCTTTATTTTTATTTGGACTTACACCATTTAAGTAACCCAAGTCTTAATAATTGGGATCTAGGAATTATGGATTGAGTCTAAACCTATTCATGGGCCTAAATAAGTCAAGTTAAACCTAGGCCCATGAAATATAATAGGCCTTGAATTTTAGCTTAAGCCTAAGCCCATATCAATTTTAGCCTATTAATCAAACAAAGCTTAAGCCCAAATTTATAAGCAAAACCCAAGTAAAGCTCATAGACCTATTAGATAAGTGAAAAAATAAAATATTAATGAATTCTAATAATTTTATGGCCACCAAAACTGATGGTAGATAAGAATTTTTATATTTTTTTAAACATGAAACAACATAAAATGTAACAAAGTTGTCCTCAAATTACATTTTTACATTGTTTGAAGAATATTTCATATGAAAGCAAAAGAAACCAAAGTTAGTTGTCTTCTTTATGAATTAAGTTATGTCTCCCCAACATGTATAACACCAGTGCACAACATTTATGTCCCACTTACAATTATTGTTAAAACTTTCAATGTACGTTGCAAAAATAAAACCAAAAAATAAAAATAAAAATGTTATGTATGTCATTTAAAAAATAAAAAATCATGAGTTGAATTATTAAATTCAGATAAAAGATTACAAGGTTTGAATCTGTCTCGCCAAATTCTATTTCTTTACATGCAAATCTACAACACATAGGAAGCAATAGTCATATTAATATATTAGTTGGCAACTCAGCCATATAAAATTGATAGAATTTAAGAAATTGAAGTAATAGGATCAAAGAAAGTAAAACACTAGACTTCACAAGTTTAAAGGTTAGCAATCTGAAGTTTGAGTGTTGATTATAATAGTTTAGTAATTTTATATGCCTTGAATTTCTATCATAAAATTTTTACAAAAGTTTAGAGGCACATCCTACTTTAAATTATAGTAAACACTAATAATTCTCTATTAAGTGTCATAAAATTTCAAATAACCTCAGCTAACTATCAAGCTAACCATCATATCAATCAAATAATATTCTTTGTATCATTTAAACTAACATAAGAAAGGTCAAAATCAAGGATATTTTCTGATTGATATAGACTACAAGATAACATACCCATTTAAAATCTAAGTTAACAATTTTAAGTACTAACAACTTGGAATGCAGAGTTTCAAAATCCAAAGTATGAAAAAATAGTCCATAAATAAATAATATACCAAGAAGTAGCTTTAGAATTACCTCAATGTAACCTACAAGACAATATGGCAACTATCTTCTCATTCATTATCCATATTATCATCATAAGAATTTAACTCATTATGATCATCATTGCTATGATTATTTAATAAGTCTAAAGTTTCTATGATATTAGTTAAAATAATAATAATAATAATAATAATAATAATAATAATATATGTTAAAAACTTCATTAATCAATGGCAAAAATAACTAAATAACAAATTTTATAAAATCTTACCATCTCTACCATAAATTCAATCCTCATGACAAATCAGTGACTTAATAGTCCTTAGGTGTAGTGAACTTCTTATAAAACTTATCACCTTTTTTGCAGTACTAAAATTTGATTATGATGGAACAGTAGATACTAGTGTAGCCAACACATCACAGGCCATTAATGATAGAATACGGTACTGCAAAGGAGATTTCTTCTAATAGTTAAAAACATCTATACCAATCTTATGATCCAAGTTCCTTTCATCTAAATATTACCCGAATTGAGATTGCTCAAGTTGACTATACTTTGAACTTGAAAAGTCTTTATAGTTGCCTAAATCAAAATTAGCATCATTTTTTGAAATTGAATCTCCAAAACTATTACTTGCCCTAATTACTGGTATGGTAGTTATAGAAAAGTTCTTGTTATACTCGTCAAATAGATAAAAAAAGGTCTGATTCACAAGTCTTAAGTGATCCTAATAAGCATTATCATATAGTTTTTGGTAACAATATTTTGAAAACCTAAACTTGCACCTTGGATCTAAAATGGTAGCATAAGATAAAATTAAACTATAATCAATCTAATATTTATCAAATTTGACCTTCATTTGTGAGACCATATTAGACATATAGTTATGAGATGCTTGTACTGTCTGCAATAAATAAGTGTGTACCTTTTTAAAATAAGCATTAGATATAGGAGATGTGCTAACTAAAAATAAATTTGCAACATCATAGAATACCTTCAAAAATTGATGAAGTAATTACACTTTCTCCTAATCTTCTTCAGAAGCACAAAATGATTGAAAGTATTATCCTTCTTGCCCTAACATTGCCAAGCTAGTTTAAAATATATTATATGATCTAATATCAAATAAATACTATTCCATATGATAGTTACATCAGTTCTTAACTTTTTCTTAGGATTCAAGTGATAGCTATTTTTTTTGTAATTTCATAGAACTTCTTTTTTCGAGATATAAAATTCTTCAAATAATTCAGAACATTACATATTTGAGAAATAATATCTTCAACTAAACTTAAACTAGCTTAAACAATTAGATTAAGAATGTCACTACAACACTTGATTTTAAATAACTTTCCATCACACATAAGAGACCTATTATTAACAAATCGAAGTTTAAAACTATTAGCCATCACATTATTATAACTTATATTGTCTAATATGATGCTGAATAATTTGTCATCAATCCCTTACTCATTTAAACACTTAGCAACCTCATCAACTATAGAAATTCCATCAAAAGGAGGTTTCAAAAGTTCAAAGTGTATCATATGCTTTTTAAGTTCCCAATTATTGTTCACCTAATGCACAGTTATGCATATGTATTCATCTATAGTATACTCAGATCTTAATTATCTGTGGTTAAGGAAATCCTACCAGGGCTACTAAGCAGTTCACTTTTAATAAACTCTCTTTTTTTTATCATACCTAACAAACAAACCTCTTCTAATTGTATATCTACTCAAATTTTTAAACTTTGGATTTGTGGAATGCATAAATTCTCTAGACTTATGCTCTTCTGTAAGAGTGAATGGATGTTTCTTACATATAAGAAATTCTATGAAACTTTTACAAGATGCTTCCTAGCTAAACTTAAAGTCTTTTGTAAATATACTTTTGCTTCTCTTTGCTTACACTACAGCAAGGGTAGGAGGACGCATTCGACATATATTTAAGAAGCACCTCAAATAAGATGTTCTACAATCATTTTTCAATTTCTTCCTACAATGGATGCATTAAACCTTATGACCTTCATTTATTTGAACCTTCTCTATTTCTTCCCATCACTTGTTTTTTTTTTCTTCATTGTCATATTCTAAGTTTAGGTTTGCTTTTTTAAAGATTACATCTTCATTAGTGTCACTTGTCATTTTCTTGCCATAAATAATAAAAGAAAGAGTCAATTTCCTAGAATAAAAGGCTTAAAAAATTAATTTTAAACTAAATAATTTTACCTTATAAGCTTTAAAGGCATACAATCAATCCTAAAGAAGTCAATGTGTTAGCAATTAAATAAAATGGTATATAGCTAAGAGATTGTAAGCTATAAGGCTACCTAATCATTGTGTTAAAAGCATATAATCAATCCTAAAAAGTTTATAATATGTATTCTTATATATGCCGCTCAAGTTATTATAATTTGAATTTAGATAAGAATAAATTCTTATATAGTTTTACACAATTTAATTATCATATTATAAAAATACATATTATAAACTATATAAGAATACATATTATGATATAAAATTATACTCAAGTTATTATAATTTAACTTCAAGGAATTAAATTCTCCTTTAGTTAAACATTCTAAAGAGTTTATACCTAATTTCTCCACAAATATATTATATAGGCCACTCATTATCTTGGATTGATGGATGATCATCATATATAGCTTTTGTGGAGCTTTCTAGTTCACAATATAGAAAATGCAAGAAAGCTTTTAATATTTTAACTGCAATGTAGTATTATATCAGAAATCTTATTACAATTATTTCTTTGAAGGACAAAAATATGATCGGTATAGAAAAATATCACATATAAAAGCGATCATTGGTGCATGCAAGTGAAATTAGATTAGGAGACAAAAGGATCTAAAATGAAATTATGTAGTGAAGATAGCATTTCAATTTTGTATTGTTTGAATTAATTTGTTAATCTTCCTAGTTCTAAAGACTTCACCTTTAACAATGATTAAGTTCTATAGTAAAAAACAAATTAATAATATTCCAATAATCCCTCTGTGTTTGACATCAGCTTTTTATAGCTTTCTTTATGTTAAGCACATGAATTTAATTTGGTTATTTTGGTGCTTGATGATAAATCAATGTTGCTACTTACTTATTTTCCTAAATACAGACTTAGGAAGACACTAACAAATGCTTGAAGACATTTTTGCATGATAGAGCAATTTTTTATTCATAGAATTACCATAAAATGAAAGTTCAGTAACTTCCCCTTAAAGAAAGCAAGTATAGGAACTATTTCCACTTCTTTGGACTTTGAAATAAACTTGAATTACCCTCTTAACCCACAATTACCAATGGAGATGAAAATTAAATGTTAAGACCTTATCAATGGTGACAAAAATTATCTTAGTAACTACTTGGTGAAGGTAAGCTTCCTTCTACCCTTTCCGTGAGGAGTTCCATGAGGATTCTTGTTCCTCTTATGTTTTTGCTCCACTTTTACACCTACACAAAACATATTAGTTAGCCATAAGAAGCTAAAACTTAACTCAACTAACAGAATACTATTAAAAAGGCTAAAAATGATTTAGGGTTTAACAAAAAATAATACAAAAAGGCAATATGTAGAAATACTATTTAATTGCCTATCTAGCTAACTAATTCCTTTGCCACCTAGTCAAATCACTACCTTTAACTCTAGTTGCATGTGATATACATAACAATGACATAAATAAATTGAAAGAAGTAATGATAAACTAATAAATTAAAAGTAACAAAATCATATAAATAGTGTATTCTTTAGTAGGAAAAGTAGTAACATTAGATAAATGACAATTATACCTAATGGTTTGCAGATACTTGGTTTTTATTTCAAAACACAAATTTAGCAATAAAATAGGAAAATGTAAAAAAGAAAAATAGCATAATTTTTTGAATTACCTCTTTTTACCAAAATGATGCATCCTCACGTTAAAAGTATAGAATGAGCAATATGATTTTGTAAGATTAATAGCAGAATGATAAATTTTATTTCACCATCATTAATCACTTTTTTTTACCAAAATGATTTATTTTCCAATTGCAAATAATGAAAGGGAGAGAAGAAAGGTGTATAGAATTGCAAATAACAATCACAATCATTCTAGTATTACCTAATATTTACCAAGTTAAATCACAAAATAGAGACTAAGGCTTTTTTCTTTCTTCCAAACCTAGGTCAAGCTAGGCATTACCCAGTATTTACCTAATCTTGTTAAGATTTAGCCTAGAGTTGATAAATGGGTTTTAAAATTAAAAAATCAAATTAGGCCTTCTTATTAATGGGCAAAGCCCAATTTTCCTAACAGGCTCCTAAGTACATGAAAAGGTCTAATTGAATCCCAAGAAATACAGGTTAACTCATTTATATATTTACAAGTCATCCATTAAAGCAAGAGATTAAACACTAAGGCATTACTTTTTATTAAATCAAAAGAAAAATTATATACTCAAGTTGAAGAAGGAAATTAAGTTTTAAGGCATCTTACTTTCAACACCAAGCTAACAAATTAACCAAAGAATTACAAGAAAGGGGATTCCTAAAAGTAAAAAGTTTTAAATTGTAATTTATGTATCATATTTTTTGTAATTTTAATGCATGAAATTCTTGTGTACAATTACACTAAATTCTATTTAATTATTAATTATCGAATACATAATTTAAATAGTTTTATATTGATAATATTTTAAAATAATTTTCATAATTTTGAAATAAAATAAATTAAATAATGATATTAGAATATAAAATCAATCAATCTATCTATTTATCTATTAGTTATTTATTCTATATGATTACCTTCCACGTGACATGAAAACGTTCCACATTTATCGTTCTCCCTCTTTTATAATTTATTTAGTTTAGCTAATTAACTCAATTTCTTTCTTTACTTTGTTTTAACTTCATTTTCTTTATATATTAGTTCTTATCACTCTTATTATTTGCACTATACATGTTAATATCCTTTAATGATATATATAAATACAATCCATTTTTATATAAAAAATTTAAAATGTATTAAAAGTTTAATTTAATTTAATTACTAAATTATATGTTCTATTCCTCATTCATATTACTTAACAACTATCGCATTTGTCATGACCTAGTTTAGTTATAATTGATAGCAAATTATTTTTGAATAATCCTATCAATCTAATTCTCATTCATTAGTTATCATGAGAAGAAAATCATTCATATCATGTACTCATTCAATAAGGAATATTAATATATATTGCATTTCAAAAATGTTCATTACAATAAGAATAGTTTTCTAAGTATATTTAGGCTAATGTTAAGACCCTAATCTAGCCATGACCAGCATGGAGCTCGCTATCTAGTTTCCACCAGCTTGATCGAATTTAATCATCATAATCCTAGCTAATCAACTAAGACATGTAGTAAAAAGGAAAGCCTAAAACAACCTATTTACAGACATCTTATGCTATCATAGCTAAATAGGAAAGCATATAGCCCATTTAAACTTAAAAAATGTGGTGGTGAAGACTCAACTTAGGTATTTACAAAATAAATCATAAAAAAGTGAATTCAAAGCTCATGAGTAAATCTTCCATATAAATAAACACATTAATATAATATCCTTACCCACTAGATCACCTAAATATAATACATTTAAACATTCATAAATCCTAATTTTCACATCAAGTAGCTAAAATGAGTTATTCATAACCATATCATCATATACATTTCCAAATAGGAATGTATATAGGAATGATTAATGTCAATATGCATTCATCTTATCTCACATTTAATAATAATCACACATAAAAATGTATACATCCACCTTATAACTTTCAATTCAATCTTATACCTTACCTTCCTTTCTATCATTATTCCTCTCGTACCAACTTTATAGGCAAAAGTATCAAAATACGATTTTCTTATAAACTTATTTCTATTTTACCATGATTTCGAAACTTATTACCAAAACACGCAGGGTGCCATTCAAAATGGCGTGCGCAGCATGGTGAGGCGCCATACAGTGTGGCACATTTGTACAAAAACGGCATGTGCGAGGCGCCATATTGAATGGCGTCCTATAGTTGAAGGTGCCATCCAACTTGGCGCCATTGTTAATTTGCCAACTTTGAAGGCATTATTCACGGTGGCACCATTGAGTTTAAAATTTTGGAGGGCGCTAAATGCAATGGCGCCTCCTCCTCTTTATAAACCCTCGCCCCTCCTTCACTCCTCGCCCTTTGTCGTTCGCTGTTCGCAACTCTTCGTATTCGCATTTTCCCACTCACAAATCTTCATCCTTTCTTCTTTCTCTGCATTTCATCTGGTAATATTTTCTTCTTTGGATTTTATTAACAGCAAATTTGCTCTTCTTTCGTTGCTTTTCCTTCTTTTTACCGGTTAGTATTTTTATAATTTTTATATTTATATTATAATTTTTATTAGTTATTATGAGAATATATTTTATAGTGGTAGAAAAAATTTTATTTTATGTTGATCATTATGATTTATGATGTGAAATTATAATTTAAGATTTAGGAAAAATTTACAGAAATTTATATATATTGTGATAGTTTGTGGTGTTAAAAGAAGAACAAAGGGGATAAAGAAAAGTGTCTTAAAATAAAATTTAGGATTTAGGTAAAAATTATGTTTAAAGATTTTTTAAATCTAAAATTTTTTAGAATATAGGATATGATAAAAATAAGATTATTTTTATTATATGTTAATTATTATGAGAATATATTGTCTTATTTATCAATATTTTTATATTAATTTTGAAGTAATATATGTCAAAATAAATAAATATCAATTGAGAGAATTTTTTAAAGACTTTATATCTTATGTATTATTTCTCTTTATTTTATTTTTTTATTGTATATTTTTTTATTCTTTTTTGTTCACTCATGGTATTTAAATCACATATACTAATATTTTTTAGCAGTAAGATATATTAATTTTTTTATTATAAATGTATTCTATATAAATTATATATTTTATTTAATTAATTAATTTATTATATATTCTATTTTTTATTACTTTATACTTTACGTATTATTTATTTCTTATTCATTCTATTGTATTCTTTCTATATCTACTCGTATTATTTATGGTTTAAACATTAACATCATAATTAATATAAATATAATAAGTTATATTTTATTTTTAGCTTATTTAAATATTTTAAATAAATTAAAGCTTTAATATACATTTTATTAATAAAATTAATTAATTTCATATTTTATTTTTAAAAAAAATATTTAGTAATTAAATTAAATTTTATTTATATAATTTTTTTCAATTTTTTATAATAATTTTTAAATATTATTTTTTAAATTTAAAATACATTAATTAAGATTTCTCCAAGTGTTTACAGTTCATACATTATTTTTTCTTCATTTCATCTACTTTGTTTAATATTTTTCTTCTTTCTTTTTTTAATCATTCTATTAAAAGTTCAAATGCAATATATTGAATAATATAAATATAATGAAATTTATTTTATTTTTAACATAAAATTATTTTTAATAATTAAATATATTATTTAATAAAATTAATTAATTATATATTTCATTTTTAACACTTATTACTTTACCTTTCACATAACATTTCTTCTTTTTAATTTATTTTATTATATTTTTTTATATTTACTCATATTATTTACGATTTAAATATTAGGATAATTACATAATATTGACATAATATAACATATTTTATTTTTATCTCAAAATAATTTAAAAAATTAATGTTATGGAAAGTATTGATTGAATTAATTATTTATATATTTCAGTTTTAATAAAAGTATTTAAAAATTTATTAATATTTTCTTGATATAAAATTTTAAGCACTATATTTAAAATTAAATACACATCAATAAAATTTTATCTATGTTATTATTTTTATTCTTTTTATATATTGTATTATAAAATATATTTTATTTAGCATGATTTTTGTATAATTTTTTTAATGATACAATAATATCTAACAATTTTTACTTTGAGATGAAAGTTATTAAAATATCTAACATTTTTTACTTTCATGCAGAGGCTCTTATCTGTTTGCTTTTCTTAATACTTACTTGTTAGTATTTTTATAAATTTTATACTTACATTATAATTTTTATTAGTCATTATGAAAATATCTTTTATAGTGGTAGAGAAATTTATTTAAAATATTATGATATAAATAATATGAGTATTTTTATTTTATATTGATTATTATGATTTATGATGTAAAATTATGATTAAAGATGTGAAATTATGATTTATAAAAAATTATGAAAAATTTTTAAAAATTTATATATACTGTGATAGGTTGTGATGTTAAAAAAAGAACAAACGAGATAAAGAAAAGTATCCTAAAATAAGATTTAGGACCTAGGTAAAAATTATATTTAGAGAATTTTTACATGTGAAATTTTAATATATAATAAGAGAAGTAATAAAATAAAATTTTAAAATATATGGATGTAAACAGAAGCTTTAAAAATTAGAATAATATTATTGAAAATATGAATATTTTTCTATTTAAATAGTAGATATTAAAAATGTAAAAATAATAAATGTAACAAAAAATTATATTATACATAAGTTTATTTTAAAAGTATTAAAATATATAAAGAGGTACTATAATATAAACCGTGGACGAACTCAGTGCATGAAAAAAAATTCATGATTCTAATCATAAAAATATACAAATAGTAATGTGTAAATATTTTCAGTTGCTATTTAGTAATAGGTGTCAAAGGAGAAAATCATCATGAAAATAATAAATGTAGTGTATTGAAACAGTTAACCAATTTAATAAGTATAATTTGTATCCAATAAACAAGAAACTAACAATTGGAAAAGATAGATTAAAATATAAATAAGATTATATAGCCAAACATTATATAGGTTAAAAAAATAACATTTATTTGATAGGAAAAAAATTATTATATTATATGATATATTTGTTATATATGAAAAATTGTTATGCAATGTTAAATGTATTGTATTAAAAAGAGTTAATCAATTTAATAATAATTCTAAAATAAGCAATCTAGACTTGAACATAATATAGTTATCAAAGAGAAATAAATTATATTGCCATAATTAATAATTTAACCATAATGGAAAAAATATACATAAGCAATTATATTTGAAAATTAAACTTCTTTCAATTGTGTTCAAGTAAGTCAAAATTGAAATTATTGTTTCAAATATAAATTTGATATTTTTGTAATAATTTATTTATATTACATTAGAAATTATGAAAAAAAATTTTAAATTTAATTATTTATGTCACACTTACAAATGAATATTAAAAATTTATGAAGTAGGAAAAACTACGATTGAGTATAAAAATAGCAATATATATGTTGAAAAAATGTGAGCCTGTAAAGGTCGGAATAGGTTTGACTTTTGCAGGCAAACCCATTATGTATTATTAAAATATATACCATACAAAATTAGTAATACATATCGTTACTTTTTACTTGTAATATTAATTACTAGTTCATTCGTTTATAAATACAAAAATTGTATATGATAATGTATGTATCAGTTGTAAGGGTGCAGTGAATATTTTGCGGTTAAAAGTAACAGGATGAAGAAAAGTTTAATTGATTTTGTATATTCAAATGGTACAATACTTGAAGGACCAATGGGGGTAATGTACGATGGACCTCCCCCAAAGGCATTGAAATTGAAAGGATGCAACACCATAGACATTTTGCGAGAGAAAATTCATGCCTGACTGAAACTTGCCCAAAATCAAGCTGTTGGGAGAATTATTTATAGGTTTCCATAGCATCAAACAAAGGCTCAATATATAACATACGAATTGGACGACGATGAAGACTTGGCATGTGCTATAACAAGCTACGAACAATATCCGATGATTACAGCAATTGAATTGTACGTGGAGGTGATCACATCTGAACTGTATGCTATCAACCTTGATTCACAAGAAAGAGTACCAATAATGAGACTACCCGTAAATCCAACGGCTCATGTCAGCACTAGTTATTCGATGGTGCAAGAAGGCCCTTCTTATATGGATGGACTTGAGTTCCACATTTTTTATAGTTATACTCCTGTATTAGACTCATATGTGGCAGGTGTTTTTTCGAAAAATGTATCACATACCATGATGGATTCTACAAGTACCTTACCGGTCGTAGAGGAAGAATTCACTGATCCTATAATCATGGATGACCACCTTGAGTCTGGTTTTGAAGACGATGAGGTGTCTAGCAGTAACGGTGATGATCGTGATACTGATGATGAACAACATGCAACTACACATGATGACAGTTTTGCAGCTCGGTATATGAGGAATGATAATGCTCTACAAACATTATGTGGTGTCCCTGAAGCTGTTGTTTTCTCTTACATTGATTGGGATGCCGTAAGGAATGCTAATGAATTTTCAAAAATAATGAAACCGAGCGATGATTATGGCATAGAGGACTTACATATTGGATAAGAGTTTGATTACAAGGAGGCATTAATTGCTACAACCAAGCATTACCACATCAGGAGGCATCATAGTTATTACGTGAAGGAATCGGATACTAGAAGATTAAGTGTGAAGTGTGATAATTATGGGGATGAATGCAAATTCCACCTTAGAGCGATGAATCTGAAGAATTCTAGCACTTGGACGATAACTAGATTTTCAGGGCCTCACACATGTATTAATGCCAGTTTAACACAAGATCACAAGTTTCTTGATTCCGAGTATATCAGTTCCTTGATACTGAAGATGATTAAAGTGAAGCAAGATGTCCCAATCTCGCTTATACAAGAGAGGGTGGAAAGCATGTATGGGTATAAGATTTCGTATAGAAAAGCATAGAAGGTAAAACAGAAGGCAATTATCAAGGTGTATGGAGATTGGGATAAATCACATGAAGTGCTCCCCAAATGATTGGACATTTTAGGTTATTGTGACTAAGTTCTGTTCAAGTTAGAGTCTGAAAGATTCATCACAGTCTACAACCATGTTGATCCATAAAAATATGTTTTCCACTGAGTTTTCTGGGCTTTCAAGCCATGTATTGCCACATTTCCCTATTGTAATCAATTCATTAAAGTTGATATAACGTTTTTGTATGGCAAGTACAGAAGTGTGCTATTAATTGCTGTGACATAGGACGGTAACAAATGTCTCGTACCTCTTACCTTTGCCATTATCAAAAAGGAGAACTTTGAAAACTGGAGTTAATTTTTGGCATTATTATAGGTAAATGTTACAAACCAGGAAGGAATATGCCTGATATCAGATCGACACCGAGCTATAAAAAATGTTATAGCCAAAGAAGGTCTAGGATGGCAGCCTCCTCATACTTTTCATCGGTACTGTATCAGACATATTGCTAGCAACGTCAACAAATGCAGGGATGACAATATCAAGAAAGTTATCTTTAAGATTGGTACGCTTCATATCACAACTTTTCTATTGAACATTGGATTTGTAAATTTTTATGTCTGGTAGTTCAATCCAGCTAAACTATTTATTTCTTTGTGTTCAGCCTATGAGCTAAATTAAGAAAAGGTCATGGAGAGATTGGACAACTTAAGCAAACTCAATGAGGAGATCTACAAGAAGTTGACTGCTATTCCGATGGAGAAGTGGACATTTGCTTATGATGAAGGAAGAAGATACGGTCATATGACGACTAATATAGTAGAGTGAATTAATAGCTTCTTCAAAGGATTAAGGAAGCTACTAATCACAGGCCTTGTTCAACAAATATTTTATAGATGTGTTGAGTACTTTGTGGAAAGGGCAAAAGAAGTACATGTTGAACTACAACAAGGTCACAGATACACAAGCAGATTCAGACAGGAGCTTGCGACTATCCAAACATGTGCTTCTTGTTACCACATTCGTGCATATAATAGACAATGAACTAAGTTTGAAGTGGTGGAGGGCCCTAATCTGATCAGAGGATCATGTGAAAAGGTCATCTAAGTGCTATTAGACAAAGGCCAATGTGAATGTGGACAATTCTAAGCATTTATGTATCCTTGCACTCATATTATTGCTGCTTGTACCTCAGTCAACATATCGTGGGAACCATATGTCGATCCTGTATACAGACTTGACACCCTACTTAATTGTTACAAATTTGAGTGGTGGCCGATCGAGGAGTGATTGCAATGGAATAACTTACTACCGTTTCCTATCCTGGTTCTAAATTGTAGAAGATTGTGTGAAAAGGGAAGGTCGAAGTCGACACAGATCAGAAATGAGATAGATTGGCCTCAAGAGAGTGATGTTAGGCAAAAATGCAGTCTTTGTAAGATAGAAGGTCATAATCGTAGGTGCTGCCCACTTTTCCATAAAGATGAAGGCCCTTCTTCACGTTAATCTTGATTTTTACTTTTGCTAATGTATTAGGAAGTATGTTAACCAATGTCATAAGTGTAATGCTCGGATGATGTGATTTGTTTTATTGTTATAAAATTGTATACCATTTTATATGTGTGACCCCATGACTCATAATGTTAACAAATTACTTCAATCTTGTTTTGCTTTTAATTCCTATGTAGATCTTTATAGATAAATTACACATGTATGCTATATTAGTATGTGTTTATATTCCATCCTAATGCAATTTAATTAATGGCAGATAACATCCACATCCCGACGTATCGATCTTGGACCACGGGATCCTTCACTTCTAACGGCTCAGGATTCACACATATCCCAGTCAATTTAAGCAAGCCATGTATGGAAATAGTTAGATCTTAAGTTTAATTATACTTTTCCATATAGTCAGTCATGTAAATTTCTTTTTCATCCTGACCGTGTGCTGAGGATTCAACAAGCTCATCACTACCATCATCAGCAGCTATCGGAGTTTATTGTTCCCTTATTACAACAAGCAGGTTTTTACGGCCTAGCATGTGCGAGTTTGTTCCGATAGACCATCAGTTGATTAGTGCTTTTGTAGAGCGGTGGAGGTCAAAGACATATACTTTTCACATGCCACAGGGGGAGACCACTATTACATTACAGAATGTTACTTTCCAGCTCGGCCTACCCATTGACAGTCGAGCAGTGACTGGGCCCACTGTGTGGGGATGGAAAGGCCTGATAGAGGAATATCTGGGATTGCAATTATTAGTGGGCAAGAATGTCATTAGAGGGGGCGATTGAGGATGAGTTAGTTGAAGAGGCATTTCACTCATCTTCCAGATGATATAGATGATGTGACAGTGCAGAGATTTACCCGTGGCTACATTTTGCATCTCATTAGTGGGACATTATTTCCCGACTACTTCGACACGTATGTCCACCTCATGCACTTACCTTTGCTCGAAGACCTCCACGAGGTTAGGACGTATAGTTGGGGATCTGCCTGTTTGACCTATCTGTACAAAGAGCTCTGTAAGACCATTACTCCATATTATAGGGAAATAAGAGGGTGTTGCCTACTACTGCGGCTTTGGGCATGGGATAGATTTTCCACTATTGCCCCCACGATTACTGTTTCAGATATACCAGAGGGGGATGCAAGGATTGGCCCCCTAGCCTGCAGGTTAGAAAATTTTTCAATTTAGACTTGCAATTGAGTTGACTTTTAAGTTGTTTAACTTAATTATTGTACTTGGTAGGTGGCACTATCAAAAGACGTTCCAGGATAATCTGGCACACAGCCTGCTTTATTATAGATACGTGCTGGACCGTCTTTGACTCGATCAGGTATAAAGGGGATAATGTATATTTTTATTTCATTCCATTATCCATTTTTTGTTACATTTAAATGACAATATAAATGTATAATTTCAGATAGCCTGGATCTCGTACACTAAGGTGGTCACCACATCACTTCCTCAACACTGTTTTGACGAGAGTGACATTTGGACAGCAGTGACATTTGGATAGCAGTGGTGCCACTGATACACTTTCAAATTGTCGAGTGGCACTAGCCAGATAGCTTTGGGCAATTTTGCCTTCGCTAGCCTATTCCTGAGCCACCAAAGCAGGTGGCGAAGGTCCATTGCCTTCACTTATCCGGTCGGCATGATGAGAAATGGCACATTCGACATCAGCTGTACATTGCACTGTGAGATATCCAACGAGACTTGTGTGCTATCGACGAGCCGACCACACTACTAATCCTAGGCCCACGATCCGAGTATATGGCATGGTACAGACAGGTTACTAGGCGATTTATTACACCAGTTGGGGGAGCACTAAACCTTGTGGTATTACTACATCTAGTTATCTATGTCTGATTATCTTCTTGTACATTAGTATTGTAACTAACTTTAATGTCAAAATTTTGTACAAATTGATGAGGTGTCCACTCTGCACGATTTTACTATATCTGAGGGGCAGTTTGCTGGAAATCGTGTATCATACATGCATAGCGGAATAAAATTTTTTCATGATTTCCACCAAGGATCCATGCGAATTCAAAACACCATAGATTAGGGATTAGGGTTTATACCTTTCGGTAAAAAATCTTTTGACCGCTACAGCAAGTCCGATCTGCTTCCAAATCACGAACCAGAATGGAAACCAGTAAATCAGATCACCAGTACAACGTTTATATGGCTGCACCTCTGTGGCATCCACACGAACCCATGAATCACCGATGAATGTCCGCTACACACACTGGTTGGAATTGATCTCCTTACACCTCGTAGTGCTAGCTACACCTTTTTAGGGATTTTGGTCAAGGAGAGGTGCTAGGGTTTTCTATGCTTTTACTTGGGGTGCGTGAATAATAATAGTAATCCTATTATTACCCAATAAGCCTATTTAAATAGGTGCATAGAAAAAACCTAACCTATTTGGGCTTTATTCCATGTATAATTATAGGCTTACTATTAGGCCTTATAATTATAACATGAATTCCCAAATATTAAGCCCAAACAATTTAGTCCATTAATTCCAAATTCACTAGGCTCTAAGTGTGCGACCCTACAGACTCTCATTACGTTGGCAATGACCATTAATCATATTAATGATCATAAACAATGATTGGTGTCTAGCAACACATCATTATTACCCAAGTAATGAGAAAGTCGGTGATTTGACTAAACCTTTACACGTGATCATCACTTATGTCCTTTTGTCCTATACATCTAGATTGAGCACGAGACATGGACCATGCCATTCCCGTATAGCCCAATCTTAAGGTTTCTTGACTCCTAAGTAAGCTGACTGAAACAAATGTAATCGACATCTCATGTCAATTCATCTGAGCATGGCCATGCATTTTCTCAGCTTTACTTAATCAAGGGACCCATAAATGTTACTCCTGTTATATAGGAGGGACAAATCCCATCTTGATCACACAAACCCCTCCGCATGATATGTGACATATCCAATATCTACCCTTGCATTCACTTAACCATCAGTGACATAGAATAGTATCAAAATATGAAACTCACATGTAGGGAACCTTGGTGATCTCAGGTCAAAGGACCATATTAATAATGATCACTAAGAACCACTTATAACACTCATATAATGATCCATGTAGTGTTCTTAATATGGGTAGGTCCAGTATACAAGTTCTCTAACTTGTACTCATGTGTAAACTTAATATCCCATATAAGTCTTCACACATGCTAGTCTTAACATATCAAAGCAACCTAATCCACAATGATATATGACTAGGGACATTTAAGAATACAATTATTCTAAGGTTATTATTATAATTGAATATATTACGCAGATAATATATATAAATATAATAATTGAAATTACCATTAAAATAACATGATTCAAAATTACAATCACCAAAATAATTGATTTTAGGGCATATACACTAACACAGTCTAGGTTTACCTTCGATGCTCTTAGATCAGTGACGAACTCCATCCTTCATGCCATTCACGAGGTTGATCTTGTGATTATTGGCACACATGTGGAGCCAACTCCTCATGCCCATCATATCCCTGACCCTACAGAGGGTGACCATGATCAGCCTTATACTCATTGACGTCGTCGCATTGATCCACGACCTACGTCGCAGGTTGATGTTCCATCCACCTCGGCAGTGCATCAGATTCTATCATCGTCTACCCAGGACACCGTGATTATGATGCCAGATATGATCGCCTCATCTTATATGTACCCTACTGCACCAGATGCTCCTTCATCCTCCACTGTGTTCCCGACTGCATTATATGCTACCTCATCATCCCAGATGTACCAGTTTACTTCTGGTGTTCCATCCTTATTTCAGGCATTTTCACATATACCAGGAATTTCATCTTCATTCCATGTTTTTCCATCCGGTGATGCTAGTCCATCACGGCCATATCGTCCTGCATTTGATTTATATGCTCAGAATTAGGGAACAACACTTGATGGCATGATTACAGATGACTCAGTACTTGCATATATAAGTAAAGGTAGAGCAAGAGTCAGAGATAGAAGCAGAGCTGAAGTTGGAGGTGGAAGAGTCACAGACACTGGAGATGTGACTCCCGAGCCTGTACAGAGGGTTAATAGATATGGCCGCCATATTACTAATCCTGGATGTGGGACTGGACATCATTTATGTAAACATTAGCCTTTTTTTCATGTTTATTGTATATTTATGCACATCTATCTTATAATTTTATTGTCAAACATCAAAATTTAAGATGGTTTTTATTATTGCAATATATTTATCTTTTTACATAGATACTTACATCAATTTTAATTACTAAATTTTAACAACTATGTTACACAATCAATTGGATTCTCTTTTAACGCATCAAATATATGCAATTTTTTTTCAATAGCATCTTCCTACCTGGAATTTTATTCTCTCCTTTTGTATTTTATTTTTATAACTTTAATTATTTTAAATTATTAACTAACATAAATTAATTACAAATTTTTTCCAACAATGTGTTTATTTTTTTCTAATGATAAGAATTAATTCATGTTCCACAACTCGTTATAAAATATTTTTAACATTGTAACGAAATAAAAAAGAATTAATTCATGTTATAATTTTAATTTCAGTAGAAAATAAAAAGAATATTGTAACAAAATAACCACATTTCTTTTTATTTTCAACTATCTTCAACTTCATTATTTCGTGTTTATTTTTTTACAAAATAAAAATAATATTATTAAAATAAATACAAAGTAAAAAGAATACTATTGAAATAAATATAAAATAAAATAAAATATATTTATTTCGTTACATTTCTTTTTATTTTCAACCATCTTCAACTTCATAAATAAAGAATATTATTGAATAATTTATTAAATTTATTTATGTGTAATAAAGTATTAAATAATTACCTGTATTTTTATCCTGACCGTATAATAACACTTAATATCATTTGTAAAATTTTTCTTTTATAAAAATATTATAAAAATGCTATAATAATAATAAAAGTGTGTATCTAGTATAATGAAATAGAATAAATAAGATAAAAGAAATAAGTAAAAAATTTATTTGGTAAGTGTTACAAACTAGAAGTATCAATTTTCTTAAAAAAAACTATTCTATTGAAATATGAAAGTTTATTTTATAATAAATGTGGTGAAGAATTCTTAAATATTCAAGTTATAACACATTATGTTCAGATTCACTTAATAAATAAAAGATAATTATAGACCGTGTTATTCATTTATTATTTTTTTAGGATCCACAAATTAAAATTTTTATTTTTCAATCTTCAAGATATTAAAAATTGAAAAAACTAACATTAACTTTTTATCTATTGGTAAAATTAAAGACAAGTTTTACACTTGATTACACTTGATGCTTCTTATTTTTTTCTAAAAATACACATCCAGTCTTAAAACGTTTCTATAATTATGAAATATAATGATATTAAACTTTTAAATTATAATCCATTCTCTATCTTATAAGTGAAAAAATATTTTCATATAATATTATATGCAATTATGCTTTTCATTTGAAGAATAAAAAAATTTTCTACGTGTTGTAATATCTGCACATAAAAATTTATGAAACTAATTATCTGGCCATATGAAGGATGATATTAGAGGAGGTGATGTAATTAAATCATAATGGTGGAAGTGTATAATTCTGAAAAATGATAAATATTAAGTGTCATTAGATCAAATTTTGAGAGAAATTAATATAAATTATGTAATTATTCTTTATTGATCATATATTTTATTCTAATAATATTAAATTATTTAATAAATATTTATTATTTTTATTAAATATATTATTATCATTAATTACTTTTTTATTTGATTCTTATAATATATTAATGTATTAAATATCAAAGTGGAATAAAATATTTTTTTGTGATATCAAATATAATTATAAAATGAATAATTTATCTTATTTACATTCTCATTCTAGTTCCGATCTATTACATCATATCATTCATCCCATTCACTTATACCTAAAAAAAGTGCAATTCAATGTTACAATTCCTTATCATCAACTAATGTTTTGGGATGAGAAATATACTGATCCTAAATCATGTTTTATCACAGTCACATTAATCATGTGAAAAAAATATAACTACCTCTAGCGTTAGTACAAATATCTAATTAACTTCATTTGATCATACACTTGATTTTATATTGTAAAACTGAGTCATAATCTAAATAATAATATTTTTCAAGTAATTCTTTAAAATTTATTAAATGTCTCAAATGAAATTTTTTAATCAAGAACGACTATGTGAATTTAGAATGACTTGTGCACGGTAACAACATCTAAAAAGGTCAATCAGTTTCTGAATAAGAATAAAGAAAATAATTTGCAGCATGAGTCTAATGAATTTAAAATAGTTAATACAATCATTGATCGTTTGATATTTATTCTGGAATAGTAGATGGTTAGGTTAAAAGGTCAATTTTTAATTATTTAATATTTATGGTCATAGCAACAAAATTGACGTTTAAGAACTTAAATGGAAACAAAATAATGGAATATGATAAGGATTGGGACCAATTTACCGCTGTTTGCTAAACAAATTTTCTTTTTACGATTTTTGCAAAATATTCTACCAAAAAATGCATGGAAGCGGAGAGGCACCAGAGCGAATGGCCCCTCTAGCATCAAATGTTGGCACCCTCATAGCGCTATTCAAAATGCTCCTTTAGCAGCCACCAAGAAATGTATTGTCGTTTAAGATATTGATAGCATGAAATAAAGGCTACAAAGATGTTTGCTAAGCAGCAATAAGTCAAATGTAACATTTTATGGCTTTTCCTTTAACGGAGAACATGTCAATGCTTGTGTCTGTAACAAAAAACTTACAACAAAATTTCAGTCTATTTGAAAAATCACATAGTAGTGGTGCCAAAAATGAAATGGCTCTTCTATGGTATGCTCTTAGTAAAATTTAAGCTTTTGCATAAGTTTAACATGAAAGTCAGGTAACTTACACTTAACATTTTTACAATATACTCTGATTTCTTGAATTGTGACCAACTCAAATTATCTTGGTGGTGATCTGAGCATATAAAAGTAATTACTGATTTATATTGAAACATTTTTATTATTTAAAAAATAGAAATCACATTATAATTTATGTAAGACAATTTGTATGCTCTCTAGAAATAGTTATGAAAATTTGAGATCAAATAGTTTTCATGCAATTTTTGGGAGTTCAACACAAACCATTGAATTTTTATTAAATTCTTTCTAGGTCATACTAGTTGCACTAAAATTCATATTTTAAATTACATACCAATCAAGAAAGTACATATTACTTTACCAGTAACTTCGGACCATTTAAAATACCTGAAATTAATAAATAGAAATTAAGCAAACATATTTAGAAGTGAAGTCCCATCAATTTTGATAAAAAAACTTTGATATTCGTTTTATATTCATAAGACATGTACATAATTTTCATCTAAACTCGTAACAACAATAAATTATATATATGCAGAAAGAGTTTTTTTGGCAAAATTGTGCTTCAAAGAATCACAGCTAGTCTTCCTTTATTTAATTCCAAATACCATAAAGCATTTAAGGTTTATGGAATCTATTTTTCCTCATGGCCGAAGGCGCCAAAGCATATGGTGCCTTCACTCCAGAGGCGCCGTTCAAAATGGCGCCACTATGTATTACTAGGGGCTCCGATCTAGCGCCTCTCCCCTTCTATGTGTATTATGGTAAAATATTTTACAAAAATGGTAAAATAAAAATTTGTTTAACAAACAGCAGTAAATTGGAACTATAGCCTTTTTCAACAAATTAATAATTTCTACAATTATTTTATTTTTAACAACAAATCTAAATATTATTTTATTACTTTACATATAGCATATGCCCTAAATTATATTTAATTTTATTCAGTAGTCATAAATAAATTTAATTTATTTTTAAAAATTTATTTTGAGTCACAATCAAATTTAATTTATTTTTAAAATTTTAATTTTGAAATCATAAACTAAGAGCGCTATTCAATTTGACGCCCTCAAGGCATGCCGAAGGCGCTATTCGGACTAGCGCCTCCTCCCCGAGGTCGCCTTTCTGTCTGGCGCCTCCGCCCACCATGCGTATTTTGGTAATAAGTTTTGAAATCATGGTAAAACGAAAATAAGTTTCTAAAAAATCATAAATTGATACTCTTGCCAACTTTATACCTTATTTGCCTTTCTATAGGAGTATTGTCAATTAGTAGTCATATCACTCCTAACACAACTGTCAGTCCATATTTACTCAATATTTTCATTTCTCATATCATAGCATAGCCAATGCATCATATTAACTAAACAATATCATAAGTTCTTTTATATCATGTTTTATAATACTACCATACTTCAAATGCATGACAATATAATACATTTCATTCCAAAATTAATGTAACAAATTCATTACAAATCATATCATATAGTGCAATATCTAAATTCTTATTTCATGATCACCACATTATGTACTTATCTCATAAACTATATTATTTTAATGTTTAGAAACATACACCCTACATTGGATTATTAAATATCATGATGGTACATTGTAGACTAAATATAATTTGCTTTATGGTCATCTTAGTTTTAACCTTTGAATGATTTTTTACAAGTAACTCAAAAATTACAAGCTCATTATTTATGAAACTTATTTCATATAAAAATAGATGCAGTTAGCTTTCCATAGATTGGTATTTCACTTAAGACAATTAAGATTTAAAGTAGTTATGTCTTTTACAAATTAAAGTAGTTATGGCCTTTATAAGTTACAAATAAAAAATTAATTTTTTTTGAAATCTTAAGTTTATGACATTTGCCTATTATTGTAGTGATATCTCAAACTATATGTAAGATATTAGTTTGAAACTATTTCCATTTAAAAATAAATTTAAATACCTTTCTAATGATATGCAATTTGCTTAAATCAAGCTTAAAATGAAAAAGTTTTTACTTTTTTAATTTAGTCTTGAAATCTTGAAAAACAAAAATGATTAACTATTTCAAAATAAACAAGTAGCCATCTTACTCTAGACATAACCTTGTCTAGAACTCTAAAGCAACAAACGACTGTTCTAGACTAGTTTTGTAGATTTCTAGCACAAAAAAATTATTCACTTCATATTTTAGCATCAAATACATTTTTCATGTCACATATCTATTTTAAATCATAGATACACATTATCCTCATACTTTTAGTGCTATTTCCATTATTAAATCAAACTCAAACCACAAATTAACAAATCAATCAAGCCATTACATTCATTATTTCATAAAAGAATAGAAAATAACATTCAAGCTTAAATCTTTGAAATTTAACAAGAAGAGATAGAATATTTACTCATTTAATGTGGAGGAGGATGCTTAAAGACTAGATTTGATGTCTCTTTATCCTAATGACACTAAAATTAAGAGACCATTTAGTTAGAGTTCCAAATTTCTATTGAAACCAAAATAACCTCAAATTTTCATCAACTTAGAAGAATATAAGGAGATAATCAAGCAAGAAAAATATTCTTACCTTGATTAAACGAAGAATTTGATGAAGAGTAGCCTTTTTCCTTTAGTAAATTAAAAAGATGGGAGGAAAGAAAGAAGTTAAAATAGTGTAAGGATAAGGGTTAAGAGATTTTTATAAGAAACAAAAAGGGGAAGCTGACTTTGGAGTTTTATAAAGGCAAAGGTAATCCTATCTTTTTACCTTAAAACTCTTCCTTACTAATATACTCACCTTTAATCACTTATAACTTTTCCTTACTAAAATATTAACTTTTAAGTTTCACACCATAATTTACTTATATTTATTCTTCAAAAATTTTCCTATGCTTTAATCGATGCTATTTTAACTCATATGCATATCAAATATTCTAATTATTCATTTCATAAAGTAAATTTATAATTATTATATTTTAAAGAGGACGTAACAGTTAACTTATAAGCCTAATTATATATAGGCATAAGTTACCTTTAAAACATAAATGCACATCTTAGTGCTCATCACTTATAGCAAACAAAAGAGATTTAACTTTCTAATACTGCCAAACTCAACTAGTTCAAATTACAAGTTTACTAACATATTTACTACCAATTCTATCAAAAAAATGTAGTCAAAACCCTTTAAGAAGGGTGCTTACTTATTGTAGTAGAGGTGGAGGCTACCCTATTATATATTTGAAAAAATTAAACCATAAAGAAGTAAGTATGGAATTTAGTAGGAAATATTCTTCTCAATGAACCTCTTAAAGTAGATTATAACAAATAAATAAGAATGTAAAGAAATGTTTAATATCCTTTTAAGTCTCCATAAAACAAGGTTTTTGGACACTGGATATTGTTATTAGATTATCCTTAATCTAATTATTTGCATAACTAATCACCCATAAGGGTAACACTTGTTAATTTTGAACGAGTAGGAGAATATCAAAGAAAATAGGCAATAATTATAAACAAACATAAATTTTAACAAGTACCCTCCTTGTGATTCCCATCATTCTTATCCCTCACAAACTTAAACTTACCTTTTAGAGCCAACCTTATCCCTTAAAAAATAGGCATATCAATTTGATACATAATATCACATTAGAGTATTATTTGCCCCTAACTCATCATTTCCATCTATGTCATAATTCACAACATATTTTACTAATTAAATAATCAAATCAAATATATATTCATGGTATTATAAGTAAGTCCTCGAGCCTTCTTGAATGAAATTGAAAAGCTAACTTTCTAAGCCACATGGAATCATAATATCAAAATCTACATGGTTTATTTATCTTTAAAGCACCCTACTTGATTTCTCTATTATATTACTCTTTATCATTTGTATTTAAGGCCATTTATTCTTATATGTTTAAAAAGGTCTAATACCTTACATTTACATAAAAAGTATAATTTTATAGTGAAATAGGATAATAATTCACTATAGGTATTTAAAGATGAATTTTAACACCTATAATTAAATATATAGTTAATTATAAGAGTCTAGAGAGTAACTTTGCCCTATAGTAATCGACTATATAGTTGTGTACTAATGGATAGAAAATAATTCTACCAACTTATAATTGACTATAAAGTTAATTATTAACAACCAAAGAGCAACTTTACCTATTGATAATTAACTATGATAAGTTAAAGAACTACTCTTGACCCAAGTAGTCGACTATCTCATTGTATTTTATAGAATTTTCCATATTTTTACTATTCATCTATCACTAATAACCCTCATATCTCATTTATTTTATGCCAAACTATTAATCAATCTTCCAAAAATATTAGATACTACTTTTAGTTAGCAAAACCCACTAAGTTACCATCCATTTTAAAGCATAAAACCATTCTTCAAATATAATCATCAAACAACATATACATGTTAAATTTTAGTAAATAAAATGCATTTGAATTAAAATTTAAGTAGATTACTACTCACGAGGCTTAAGAAAGAGGCTTGAAATGTAGAATGAATTGATTTCAAACAAATAGAGATCTATAGCTCAAGTTTATTCCTTAACTTCTTTTAACAAAAGTAGTCTTAGAATTCAATGCAAAAGGAATGGTAGATGAAATTGAAAATTTTAGTTAATGAAAAATCATTGGTTGGAGAATTATTTATCTTGAAGAGATAAGATTGGTGTAAATCTAAGAAACTCTCTTGGAAGCTTTAGAATTCTTTCTTAAAAGATGAAAAGGAGGGTATAAAAATGTGGAAGAATGGAAGCGGTTTAGGTAGGTTAAATGGGCTAAGAGGCATTTTGGGAAAAAAAGGAAAATGAAATTTTTATTCACCTATTTCATATTTTCTTATTTACTATACAAAAATTTTTTTACCAATTCTTTTTACTTTAAACCATCATCTGGTTCTAGTATTTCTTTAAATTCCTCCATTGTTAGAATTCCGTTAATATATTCATTATTTCAAATCATTCTTAGGACTCAAGTTATAAGCATGCAAACAAACAAAAAAGTTTAATTAATAAGAAATCAATATTTAAATAAATAAAATTTTAAATTATTAAGGGTGTAACAATACCCCTCTTTAAAAGAATTCATCCTCGAATTCTTTATAATGACATATAAACTAGATTATTCCATTGATGTAATAAAATTTAAGTCATGAGGCTTACCAAACAAATGGTTATACTTTTGCCTCATATCATCTCTTTATTCTCAAGTAGCATCCTCTATCCCATGCCAACCCTATGAAACTTTCATTGATGGCACATCTTTTAACTATAATTTTTTGAACTCAAAACTTTAGGATTCTTACTAGTTGTTTCTTTCATGAGAACTTAGAATCTAACCAAAGTGGTACTTCTTTAACGACATTGGAGTCATTTGGCATTTATTTTTGAAATATAAAAATATAGAAAAATAAGATGGATGACATGCAAACTATTAGATAGCTTTAGGTGATAGGCTATCACTCAACACACTTAAAAATGGGAAAGGGCCCTATATAACAAGGTGTAAGTTTCCCTTTCTTACCAAATCTCATAACTTCTTTTTATTAGTGATACTTTAAGAAACTTTCTATCTCTTACTAGAATTTTAGGCTTCTTTTTCTTTTATCCCTATAGGATTTCTATTTGTTTTGTGCTATTTTAAGCCGATCCCAAATGATTTGCACTTCTTTTAAAGCATCCATCACCAGTCAAGTTCCAGAAGCTTTGTTTTTCTCAACTTAAACCATCTTATAGGAAATCTACATCTCTGATTGTATAGTACTTCAAAAGGAGTCATTTTAATACTAGTTTGATAATTATTATTATATACAAATTCTATCAAAGGTAAATACCTTTTCTAGTTACCCTAAAATTCAAAGGCATATACCTTAAGCATATCCTCTAATATTTAAATATATATGTTAATTGCCTATCAATTTATGAGTGAAATGCAGTGCTAAAATATAATTAAGTCCATAAAGCTTGTTGAAGGATTGCTAAAAGTGAGCATTGAATCGAGTGCCTTTATTAGAAATAAGGATAATGAGAACTTCATGTATGAGAACAATTTTATCCAAGTACACTTACACATACTACGTTGTCGAGTAAGTTATCTTGACTAGTAAGAATTATGCTATTTTTGTTAAATAATCCATCATTACTTAGATAGAATCATGTCTTTTTAAGACTTAGGCAAACCTATCAAAAAGTCTATAATTATCTTCTCCCATTTTCACTCCAGAATTTGCAATAATTGAATTGATGTAATCTTATATGTCATTAATGTTTAACTTTTACTTATTAATAGTAAAGACATTTAATCATAAAATCTAGCATATCTATTTTCATCCCTTTCCATTAAAAAGCTTCTTTTAAATCATGGTACATTTTGGCCACATTGAAATGCATCACAAAACAAGAGTAATGCACCTTATGTAAAAATTCATTATGCTAATTGATATGCAAAATTTTATCTATATTATTTTTTCTTATTTTATGTCTCTCAGTGTATTATATATACTTAATTTTATGGAATTAGTCTTGTTATATAATTAGGTATTGATCTTCCAATATTTTCAAGTCATTTAATTAATACTAGATTTTTACACTATTTTAAAATTTCAACTATAACTTGAATTCTAAATGTTAAATTTAAGTGATATTTATAGTCTTAGAAAGCTTAGAGAAATTTCTAAAACTTTTATATTTTGGCCAAAACCTAGTTTGAATGTTTCGAACGTTGAAAATGATTATGAAGTTGATGTTTTCTTTCTATTCAAGCTGAACTAATCTTAATTTTTATGCTATATTTAGAGGTCTAAAGATTAAATTAAGGTGAAATCAATGCCAAAGTTGCCTAAGATTTAACCAAACAACTTTTGTAATTGGGATTTAGTAAAATTATATGATTTTTGGGATCTTATTATTATTAGAAATTAGATATATGAGATTTCACTACAATAACACTATTAGTAGATTAAATTGTAAATTAGACTATAAGCTTCTAAAATCAGCAAGGTTCTATTCTTTGTAACTTTATGAGGCATATTAATTTAGCCCATTAGGTTTTATAAGATTAGAAAAATCAAATACAAGGTTTTGTGCCTTCGAAGATAAGAATACAATTTTATACAACTCTAGACAACAAGTTTTTTCTTTTTCATCTATTGAAGGCTAATTTTTCGATTAATCCAAAGAATTTCAAGCTCATCTCAATTTCAATTACGAGATCCTAAGTTATAATGTTGACTTTTGCTAATTGATTTTTCTCTTTCTTTAATTCTTTATTTTGATTGTTTGGAATTGCTTAAATTGGATAATGATTTGGTATAATGAGTGTTTAATATTATGATTTATAATTTTAATCTATTTTTATATTAAATAATGGAGGATTGAATGGTTAAATCAAAAGCTTTTAGTTTAATCCTCAAATTCAGTTGAATTTTATATTCAAATCCATTTAGATCTAAATTTATGGATTATAATTGTTGCTTAATTCTACTAATCTAATTTGATCAAATTCTAAATAGTTATCTAGCATAAAATTCATGAATCATCGATAAAGTTCTAGATGATTCTAGATTAAAAAAATCAGTTGAAATTGTTAATTATATTGTGATTAGTGATTAATCTATCAAAAAGTTTTCAATTCCTTGGACCAATTGCATTTTTGTATTAATTTTTTTGAGTTACTTCTACATTTTATTTCTATTTGTTTTGTTTACATTCATACATCCTATTTGCATACTATTTGTTTAATTACTTAATTCTATTTCCATTTACTTGTTCTATTTTTTATTTAATTCTATGATCCTAGTCAATAATTAAATGTGAAAGAATATCTTAAGTAAATCATTAAGGGCTCGATCTAGTTTGTTATCTTATACTACAAAATTTTTATCAAACTAATAAATTTTAATTTTGAGTAGGTTTGACAACTGTCACTCATGTGAAAAGACCCAACCTTGCCTCTAATACCAAATCACTCTTTTATTAGCAACAATGAGATCTTTGTTTTGGAATGTTACTACTTCCCCTCTTAAGGGAATGTATTGAGGATTGCTCCTTCAAGACTATTTGATCCTTTCTGCTAATATAAATTCTATTACCACTTAAATGAGTAATACTCCTTGGTCACTTGCTTGCTTTCTTGCTAAAACATTAGAAAGTTTTTTGCTTAAAGCATTAATTGCAACATATACCTTCTTCAAATGATAAAAGATTGTATAATCATAATTCTTAACAAGCTCTATCCACATTCATTGTCTCAAATTAAATTTTTTTGTTAAAAAATATAGTTTAGGCTTTTATAGTTAATGTATGTTTTACGAGTTTTTCCATAAAGGCAATTTCTCAACATTTTCAATGCAAATACTATCACAGCCATTTCTAGGTTATGAATTAGGTAATTTACTTCATGCCTTTTCAATTAGTGAGAGGCATATGTGATGACTGTTCCATGCTATATTAGCACACATTTTAAACTAACTCCAAAAACATCACAACATATTACATATCCATGAGTACCTGGTAGAGCTAATAGAGGAGCAAAGGTCAAACATAATTTTAACTTCTAAAAGTTACTCTCATAATCATTAGTCCTTTCAAACTTAACTCCTTTCCATGGTCAATGATGCAATCATCTTGAACAAATTTTAACAAATTGCTTATAATATGCTGTTAAACTTGAAAAACTTCAAACTTTTGTAATAGAAATAGGCTTTGGCCAGTTTTTCACAGCTTTAGTCTTTTGTAGATCCATTTTAACTCTACATGCCTAAAAAATTTCACACTAGTCATTCAGAATTCATATTTGAAAAACTTGGCATACAGTTGATATTCTCACAAAGCTTGCATCATAATTAAAAGATGTTGGGAAGGTTTTTCCTTACTTTTAGAGTACATTAAAATATCATCTGTAAATACAATGATAAATTTGTCAAGAAAGAGTTTAAACACTTTGCTTATGAGATCCATGAATATCACCAGTGCATTAGTCAGGTCAAAAGACATAACCAAAAATTTATAATATCCATACCAACTTCTTAAATTTGTTTTTAGTATATGCATCCCTTAAATCTTCAATTAGTAGTATTCAAACAACAAGTCTATCCTAAAAAAAATATTTTACATCTTGTAACCAATGTTTTAAAACTTGGTCTGATTGTTGACATGGTAAAATAACCAAATCAAGATTGAAATGATTAAACTGAATTGTTGAATCAATTAATATTTATTTTTTATATGTATAAAATTATATATTATATATATACATATAAAAATATAAAAAAAATAAATCTACTTAACTAATAAAAATGCATTTATAAAAAAATCATATAATTTAATGAAATAATTAATTAAGTTGACAATAAATATTAAATTCAAATTTTATAAATGTTAAGAGAGTAATTTCTTAATTTCTAAAGTAAAAAAGATAAAATCCAACTACTCTCAAATTGAAGGGAGTATTTTATATTTTTTTTATTTTTATCATGTATATATTATTCTTATTCTTATATTAATAATAACAAATAGTAAATAGCTGTGCAAAAATACGAGGGTATGCTAGTTTAATAGGAGATAATAAATATAAAGAAATTATTTAACTCTTTACGTCGCAGCCAACCCCAACATGAAAATGAAAGGGCGACATTAGATCGTAGGGTAAATGGCAAAGGTGTAATAGTAGCCAAGAATAAGGTGTTTGTTTAAACTTCAATGGCGAGAGAGTGGACAAGAGCCAGGCAATGAGATTGGGGAGTAGGACGGAACGCTTAGTTTGGCGCTTTGGGCGGCAATCGCTCGAAGGCAGAACTTGGAATGAATGAATTGAACCAATCTTATATTTCCTTCTCTCTGTGTTTTGGTTTAACTCCCTATCATCTTTCTCTCTGTTCGGGTGGAATTGCTTTCCTGACGATCAGGGGAGTTCTGCAAAGAATGTGAGACGACCAGGAGGAAGTAATGTATTTGGCGTTGGATCTAGATTGAAGTTCATGGGGATTTGTTTCAGCATTGAAGAACAGAAACACCACTCTGATGCAGATCTTACAGGTACCCAGTCGTTCTCATCGTTCATGTTTATGTTTGACTCTTCTTTGTTTGATATTTTAACTTCTATCGGAGTTTGAGTAACCACGAACAATGATAACCGAGAATAGTATTGAATACATGACTACCAGGTATAATTCCATCTTCAAATTTCTTGACATTAGGGAGAGTGGACTTGATCGTACATAACATGTACATCCTTGTTTGGATTTTGTTAAACTACTATTTCAGTAATCACTGAATCATAGATTTTGACAAATTTTCTCTAAAATTAAAGAGAGAGAGCATAAGTTTACAAACCCTACCTCTTGTAGTCATTCTGGAGGGAAAGTAAGAGACGTAATTGCATGTCATCAGCGCTGATATAAAATAACTGTCATTTACCTTGGGCTAGGACATGAATCTGCAGCTGCAGCAACCAAGCAAGATAAGAGTACAAGCAACACTCTGTTAGCCCCCATGAATATCAAAGACCTCCGCCAAAGTCCTGGCTATAATAATGTTGATATATTTACTTATGAGGAGATGAGGCTGGCCACAAAGCACTTTCGTCCAGACTTAATTCTGGGAGAGGGTGGGTTTGGAGTTGTATATAAAGGAGTGATAGATGCAAATGTGAGGCCAGGTTACAAGACTACTCAAGTTGCAATTAAGGAGCTTAATCGAGAAGGATTTCAAGGCGATAGGGAATGGCTAGTAAGTACCTACCTTATTCTCCCAAGGCTTTTATTTCCTTGGAAGTTTCTATGATGCTTAAGAGAAACTTCTAGAGCATCACGCACTAAGAAGAATTCATGTATATAAAAATTGTTCTATTATCATAAATTTATAGTGCAATACTTTGAGGCTTAAAAATTAAAAAGGGATGGAAATTGTCATTGTAAGTTTATAAACCATTATATATCAAAAGCTCCAACCCAAAATTACCCATCAATTTCCATTTTCTTCTTCCAAAAACCAAACCCACAGCAACTGAAACTCCCACATTTAGCCACCATCCCTATGGCCTCATCATCAAACCTATCTATAGACGTACAACCCCACATAAGTTTGAAGTTGAAAACCACTGACAAACTCAAAAATAACCGACATTGGAGTTCCATGGCAAAGAGATGCAAAATGCAACAAAATGTTAATTTCTAAGGAAAATATAGAGAATGGCCAAATTCTCAGAGACTACAGACAAATTTCCACCCAGTCCTTGTCTAAGCCTGAAAAGTGTCTTTTACACAACCAAACTCAAAAGCAGAGAAACCAAAAGAAAACAATACACTTGAGCTACATGGTTATCCTAATTGCAGACAACATGGAGCCAAGCACAAAACATTTAGATAATAAGTAACATTCACTGGTGAAGAAAAATCTTTTGTATATTTCAAGTTTATTTGATATTTAACTCAATTTATGGGATACAACATAACTATTAAAATAGATGAATGGTTAACATTGTTTCTTTAAATTAAGGGAAAATTACAGTTTATCCACTTTTGGGTTAGGCTATGTTTTGCATTGCCCACTTGTGATTTAAAATGTGGCAATGTTATGATATACTTTGCTATGATATTACCTACCCAAGGTTAATATTCTTTAGTTCTTTTTAAAAGAAACAACATGTAAATTGCACCTACACTTCATTCTTCCCCTTTATCTTAAATCTTATGTCATTATTCTCAGCATATTTTGAATGATTCTCATTAAAAGACTTCCTCATGAATCTTTGAATTCGCATATTTCTTTGGACAAATACAATTTATTTTTGTTATAAAATGTGAATTCAAAAAGAATAATAATATAATATTCGTGGGAAAGTAGAAAGAAAGAGTACATATGCAAGTTGCTTGCTGTTTTTTTGTAAAAAATTTGGCATAAATCGAACTCAAGTTGGTACTATGTCAATAATGTGAACCACAAGTGAGCGGATTGTATTTTCTGAACCATTAGTAAGCAATGTGGAAATGGCTCAAGACACGTGTGGGTAAATTGTAATTTACCTTAAATGAGCCTTTTATGACTCCCCCTATTTGTAATGGTTACATACTCAAAAATAGTGCAGTAATGTAATAATGAGGCTTCTGGACAGTACAGTAACATGAGGAGAAAGTAATGTAATAATGGTTAGAGTGGGAAGAAACACTTGATACAACTAGTGGTAATGAGGGTTGAAGCTACTAATTTGGTTGCCACAACTAATTTATCGTCTGACATTTTGCAGGCTGAAGTTAATTATTTAGGTCAATTCAGTCACTCAAATCTTGTGAAGCTCATTGGATACTGCTGTGAGGATGAACACCGTTTATTGGTTTATGAATACATGGCAAGTGGGAGCTTGGAAAAACATCTCTTTCGCAGTAAGTTTCTGATGAAATTGCAAATCTAGGTTATTTTAAAACAGAGTCAGGTTATATTAAAATATAATATCATTCATATAATTGAAGAGTTACTTATAATTAGAGGCAAAACAGGGATCTTGTGTTTCATTTTAGTATCCTCTGATTGGTTGACATATATATTCATCTAACAAATTTCTCAGTTATGGTAATGCTTCTGCACTTGGACAACATAAGTAATGGTACTGTCTTTTTATATTTTGTTTGCCCATGGGCAATGATATGCCTCTTATTTATGTATAATTCCCAGTCCTTCTGCATGATGTGGCTGTACTGGGGTTTTAGGAATTTAATCACCTACTTGGATGGATTCAACCGTGATGATATTTCTTGGCATGTTATATGGCCTTGGCATGTATGAATCTATATATGTTGAACGACATGTTGACAGATCTGTTGCAATCCTATTGGTGTCCTGTATGATATTTAACCTTCCTACCTGTCAGATAGCAGTTCTATCATCAATCCATGTAATTAGCTTTAAATTATATTGCTACAGGTCCCTTTGGTACGAGTATTAACATCACAATTCTCACCATTCAACAACAGTGAATTGTATGAATTTAATTAACCATAATAAAGCAGGCAATTCAGAGGAAATCTGCCTCTACCATTTGACCTGATCATCTTATTGTTCATTGAATGTAGGAGTGGGATCAACACTAACTTGGTCAAAAAGAATGAAGATTGCCTTACATGCTGCAAAAGGGCTTGCTTTTCTCCATGGTGCAGAAAGGCCCATTATATATCGTGACTTCAAGACATCAAATGTCTTGCTAGATGCGGTTTGTTTATTTTCTACAAATATAAATAATTACCATCCTATTTGTTTTACTTGATGTTTTAGACATTGAATATTTGAATTACTTAATAGTGTCCGCTGTAGTCTTCATCTTTGTTCTCCTAAAGAACAATTTAAGTGCTTCAGAAACTAGTTTGTTCTAAGTTTTAAAAATTAAGCAAGATAGAAGTAGAATTCATCTTATTTTTATTTGTTAAAATTCCATTTATCATTGATGTATAAAACCTGCAGGAATTCAATGCAAAGCTCTCAGACTTCGGTCTTGCAAAGGATGGGCCTATGGGGGACCAAACCCATGTTTCAACACGGGTGATGGGCACATATGGATATGCTGCTCCTGAGTATGTGATGACTGGTGAGTCCTTTACAGCAGATTTGCTTAGCAATTTGTAATTCAGCTTTAAGTTTTGAACATTAACATCCGTATTCTGTAATTCTAAATAAAATGTGCATTTGCCGTTATATAATATGCTATCTATGCAGTTGAAAGTTGGCACATAAAACTGTCTTAAAACGATCCTACTTCTTTATGCACATTTGCATTCAGAAATAGAAGACTGCAGTTTGCATTACTAAAAATGGAGATGTATGCATGGAAATCCTCTGAATCTTTTGAAAAGTAACAGGGTTCAAGTTCTGTAATAGTAGAAACTATATGATATACATAGTTATATTCTTGCATCATAATCTATTTATTTTTCATGGTCATTGGGTGTTACATCTTCTACTATGGTTTATCTTCTCTCCCTCAAAAAAATTTGATAAATTTACTTATTCTGAAGTAGTGAGAAATTATAGTTTCCACTTAGCAAGGACATTATAGTTTTCCATTATCTAATTGAATCAAACTTGGTTTTCTGTTTACTTCTAAAGTAAATGCTTCAAAAATGTGGGAGAAAATTGTTCCTGTTAGAGGCCTATCCTAGTGAACATATCATCTAGTCAATGATGAAACATGAGCATTATAAGTCAGGTGCAGGACCAAAGCATTTGTCAAGTAAGCTGTATTATCTATCTGAACAGGGCATTTGACAGCTAGAAGTGATGTGTATGGTTTTGGGGTAGTGCTACTTGAGATGCTTATCGGAAGGAGGGCTTTGGACAAGAGTAGGCCCAGCCGAGAACACAATTTGGTTGAGTGGGCACGACCACTATTGAACCATAACAAGAAACTCATGAAAATTTTGGATCCTAGAATCGAAGGGCAATATTCAACTAGAACTGCAATTAAGGTGGCTCATTTGGCCTACCAATGCCTCAGCCAAAACCCGAAAGGCAGGCCTCTCATGAGTCAAGTTGTTGAAATTCTTGAAAATTTTCAGTCCAAGGAAGAAAATATGGGAGACCAAATGCTTCAAAATGGTGGTGGCAGCATGACCCTATATGAGCTTCCAAAGGAAAGCACAGGCACTCCAACATGCAGAAAAGACCAAATTCGAAGTGATGATGCTCGTGGACGGAAAGCAGGGGGAGAAAGAAGTAGGAGTGAGTCTTCAAATGATTCTGATATATGTAGCCCTTTGCCTGATTTCATGCCCCAAGAGAAATCATCTTCCAGAAGTTGAACTTGTACTATACTCATCTGAGTTGATACTTGTATAAAAATGTTGACAGGTCGGTCAGTTGCTAATTTTGTGATGTTTCTCTCCACTGTGGCAGAGTTTGGTGAAGGCAAGGACATGGGTTTAAGCATTAATCCTTTCTTATTGTTTCATCTAACTTTGAATCATCAGCATGCGGTTAATGGGAATGTTACAGAGCTCGTCATGCGGTTTTTTTCTGAAACCTCTCTGCCCTAGCTATCTCCCAACATGAAATGCTAAGTGAGAAATTCTGAGTTATATCAACATGATATTGACAGGAAGAAGCAGCCAACCATTTCTGGGATATATATATATATATATATATATATATATATATATATATATATATATATATATATTTGGGGGGGGTATTGCCTTTCATTTGTGTTGTTGTTAGGGTAAAATGCACCAAAATGCCTTAAGCTCTGGATTATGTGTGATTTGCTTTCTAAATTTTGAAAGTGTGCGATTCATTTGCTATGACAAAAATTTCAAATCATTCGCTATCACAAAAATTAACAACAAAAGCTCATTCTTGTGCTTAGCGCACAGTATCGCAAAAGAAATGGGATCAAGCATCTGTGCGACTTCTATTTCATGTAAGTTGATATCCTTTCTCCACGTAATCTAGATATTTCGTATTTTCTAAAATTATACACTTATTCTTTGAAGCAATTCTATTATTAAAAAATTATTATAAAATGTATTGATGTTAATTTTTTTTAGTACAAATCTTTAATTAGTGTCATTTGGAGATAATTTTTTTATATTTTTATGTATATGTATTGCACATAGTTATGTAAAAAAAAATTAAAGTATTTTTATTCCAAAAAGGAAAGGACATATTTATACATATAAATAGAAGAAAATATAATTTACCAGTCACAAGCAAGAGCATAAAATTCAGGTATAATTAAGTCAAATCGAGTGTTGAATATAATAATTTGCTCAATTTGAAAGGACTCATCCTTTCATAACCAAGTAGGCAGATACCCAGTCACAAGCACCCTTTATTATTAAAGTTCCTTTACCTGCCTTCAGTAATGATGAGTGGACATATAAAATAGGGCTCGTGACTGTAGTTAACCCACAGTCGCCTATGATCACAGGCTAATGTGGCTAATCTTGCATAAAACCTACATTTGATGTGGGCTTAGGCGGGTAAACCCGCATGAGCAAAAGACTGCGCGATGGCTTAACCACAAGTAAAAAATTATTATTATTTAATTATTTTTTCTTTATATTTAAGCATAATATATATTAAAAAAAATTAATACAATTACTTCCTAATAAATTTAATCCAATTTTTATACTCTAATTCAATTTTTTTACCTAAATAATTCATAAAAAGTAAAATATTAAAATATAATTTATATATTATAAAATAAAATAATTAAAAAATATGTTAAAAAAATGCAGGCTACCCGAGGATAAGCCCGCACCGCACCACCCTAGTAGGAAGCTCGCGAGGGTAAAAGCCCACGCAGGCAAAGCTTGTATAAACCCGCCCGACCCGTTTTACATGCCTAATGATAAGGAGAGTATAAATAGATAAGATCAAGTTAAGATTTATTCTAAGTATATTAGGTCTATTTTTTATATCATTAATTTAAGTTTGGTTTGTTAATTTATATAATGATAAAATTTAAGTTTGACTTGATCTATTAAAAAAATTTAACATGGCCTATTAGTATATTTAAAAATTTATTTATATAAATAAATCTTCAAATTCATCAGTAAGTCTTCTTAAGGTTTAAAATTATCTAATGATCTAATTAGGTTTATATCCATATATATATTAAAATATTTATATCATATATATGTTATTTATAAATATATTAATAATTAAATAAATTGACCTAATAGGCTTACAAATGAAACCTAAAAAGAATAGACTTAATCAAGTTATTTAAATAAACTTAGTTATTAATCTTGATCTGATTTATTTAGATAAATAATTGGATTCAGCTAGATCATAAGTAAATTAGACATTAAATCTTTGATAAATCATTTGATTAACTTGCATTCTCATAATAATAGATATAGTGTGAAAGAAATAAAATGTAAACTTGAAGTTAAATTAAGGGAGCAATTTTTAAGGTTTGGCATTTTCAAATGAAAGAACATAATTTATGGAAGTTAATCTGAGTGAAGTTGGTCATGGTTAATGGAGATATAGGTTTATCATTGTGGCAGATTTTGTTAGAGTAAAGGTGGGAGAGTGTCACAACTTACTAGTTATGACTAGTTCGACAAGCAAATATGTTCGATTTTAAATGAAACTTGGTTTAAAAATCAAGCATGGTATAGAGATCTTATGGAATAAATTTGGAAGCAAATGACTTATAGATTATTTTTTCCAATTTTCCTAAGTTTGGAGTTATTTTGGTAAATTTGGCAAGGTTTGAGAATTCAGAGAAGTTTGAAAAACCTGTATTTATAGTCTTTGCATTTTTATTTTCAAGTTAATGTATTTTGATGCTAATTAGACACTCAAAGCATGGAGAAAAAAAGGCTTATAATAACTTAGAAAATGTATGTCTGCTCCTACTGGGAAAGCTTTCATTTAAAATGCTTTTTGGAAGCCTAAAATGTTGGAAAGGTTGGTAAGGTGCTTAAGCACTAAGTTAGAGACTTGAGTGTATTGACTTGTGGTTATCCCCTGCACACTCAAAATTATAAAATGAGATATATACCATCGAATGGAGTTGTCCCTCTCCCTTTTAGTTATATTTAAAGGCTCCTAGTGTGGATTGTTCTTATAACTCGATATGCATGAGTGGTTTGGCGACTTGGTTATATTGCTTTCGGAGATATTATACATGAGCGATAAATTTTCGATGTCTTGCTATCTCTTCCAAGTGTGCTACGATAGAATTTTTATAGGAAGGTTAATATATTCACCAAGAGTGACAAGTATACACTGCATGATTTTGGTTAGAGAGCTATCAGTTTATAACAATTTGGTATTGTGCCCTATTAGTACTAGTGAACATGATCAAATAAGCGATAATTAGTCTAGATGTGGCTTATCTAATGCTATCAAGAGAACATTGATTAATACATTAAATGCAAGCTTTAGTGCGTGTAAACTAGCTTACATTATGCAAGAAAGTGGTTATTGCTTGTTCATAGTAGTGATATCAAAGGATGCATGACCATTCTAAAGAATGTGAGAGTTAACAACTTATATAGAGGAAAAAGCCTTGGTTTTGCTACAAAGCTTGACCATATTTGAAAGGATAAAGTTTGCAATTTGTCGAACTGGAAGGTGAAATCTTAGTCATGTAAAAATGTGTAACCATAGTCAATGGACATAGTTTAAGGGATGATACATTGGAGTAATGTGTCAAGTAGAGAACTCTATTATAGAGGAATCCAAAATCGTGTTTAGGTGATCTAGAAAGATTAGTCTTAGTCCTAAAAAAAGCACAACCAAAAGGCAAAGTGGATTACTCGAAAGGGAGCAGTCCAAATCACTATGAAGTGGTTCGGAGGGATCATTCATGTTGCTCAAACGAGCATAACCAATGGATAAAACAAAGATTCAAAGGAATTGATGCAATGTACATGATTTATAGATTTGATAGAAAATGCATAATCTCTCACAAGGTTCTTTGATATAGTGAGCTAAGTTACATACTTGTTTCACAGAGTGGCAACAATGACTTAGAAGAAAGGTAGCAAACTAGCACTACTAATCACATTGTTGAGAGACTTTGTGGTAATGACCATGAGTTCACATTTGCTCATGTATAAGCAAAGTGAAACTCAAGCAAAAATGGAAGATTCTTTATGCTTAACCCTATCAAGCTATTGATTTAGAAAAGCCATTGGATAGATGTGCTCATGGAAGTCATCAAAGGATGCACTCAAGTTAGGATTATAAGAGCCTAAACATTGTTGGATGTCGCTCGAGATAGGAGGGGTGATAAAGATCACAATACTAGATTACATTAACTTTGAATAGGTTATGGTGATTGATATGATGTTAAAAGGCATTGATTTAGAAAAGATTAAAGGATCCATTCAAGTATGAAAGTGGCATTATAAAGTGTTGTGAATTGATCGAAGGTGATGCAAGTAGACTTATGAGCAAGGTTATAGAACCTATGCATAAACTAAGTATAACTCTTAACTTTTATACTAATGCAATAGGACATTAGGTGTAAAGAAAACTATGTTATCGTCTAAATTGTAAAAGTCTTTAAAAATTTCTTAGTCTAATCTATGTTCTTACTTTATTGGACCTCAACTCTATGCCTCTTAGGACTACAAATATAACTTCTAGCCAATGTAAAACTACTAAAGTAATGTAATTTAAGTAAATTACAAATATAAAAGTTGTAAAACTGGGTCTTATGAAGATTTGAGTGATGGTTTCACAATAATTAGACTTCTATAACTCCAGATATAACCTAAAACTCGAAGTTAACTTAGTTAAAGTAAAAACAAGAGTTCAGTTTCTTAGCTAAGTAATGCCTTCAAGGAATTTAAATTGTATTTTGACTAAAGCGCTAAAGTTATAGATTTTTCTTTACATTTTTCAACGATATATAAATAATTCCAATGCAACATCTAAAGCCTAAGATATAATTGAATAAAAAAAATAATGTCAAAATCTAGTATTAACTGAATAAATTTTAAATATTATAAAATTAATTCCAAATTATAAAATAAAGTCAATTCTATGAAATTTAACAAATATAACATACTAAGAGATATGAAATAGAAGAAAATAATGAATATAAAATCTTGCTTATCACTATCGTATTTTTATCACGATTAATCAATAGTCGATAGTATCATTATCATGCCTCACAAACTTATTCAAATAACATTCTCTCAAATAGATAATCACTAACTTATCATAAATATTATTTCCAAGTTACTCATACATGGTTATAAGATTGATTTCATAATATATAATGATTTGCAATTATATTATTAAAAATTTACAAATGAACAAGCATATGATCCCTATCGTTTAGAAGAAGGATTATAAATTATGATATTTAAACACTTTAATATTAAGATACTAATTTAGAATGGGATATATATACTCACCTGATAAGATTCATTTTATAGTAACTTAAAGCTCCAAAAACGTTTATTTTATATCACTTTATCATCCTAGATTATCACCTTCTTACCTTTGAAAATCATCATAACAAAATTGGAGATTTTTGTAATTTAGGATTTCTCTTAATAAGATATAAAACCATTAACACATTTTATGCTTCAAAAATGCTCTATTCATATCATTATGTAAGATCACACCTTAGTTTCTAATATTCTTAACTTTGATTCAATAAGATCATCTGACCTTATTTCATATATTTGGAGTTTTCTTCGTTCAAGCTTAAATCATCACAATATTAGAAGGAATATTCTAGAATTACTTTAGTCTTATTGCATAACATTCTATTGCATAAAAATCTTATTTTCAGGAGCTAGCATCATGTATTTAAATTTACTCACAATATAGGTTTTCCAAGACACACAATTGCCACAGAAAATATTATCATATAATACTTTAAAATGATTCTAATTGTGTTATTTAAACATTTTATGGCATAAAAAAATTATATTTTGCTAAACTATCATCATTTATCTCAACTATGCATAAAAATGGATTTTTGATTCAAGCTTATAACAACAAAAATATTAGAGTTTTATAATATTAACTAGCTCACCTTTTCAAGGGAGCTTCACTGAAGCCTTGCTAGCAACAAGAACCCATCTAAACATGACAGTTAAGCTCCTCTATTCTACCATGTTTAATGGACATTGAGGCATCACTACAATTGAGGAAGGGTGAAGGCTAGCTTCGGATGGCACGCAGCGACCAGAAACCACCAGGACAATGATGACTAGCTAACCCCCCATACAGCCTCACTAGATCAAGCTATGAGCTCGAAGCCTTCACACATTGTAGAAAAGGTGACTAGTCATGAGTAAGGAGCTCGGTGATGGGAGGAGAAAGAGAGATAAAATATAAAAAAAGGAGTCTTGGGTTTTTATTAAATACTTCACGGTGTATTATATACCTTTTTTTTCCTTTTAGATCTCAACCTTTCATTTTATATCATAGTTAATCCTAACCCTTTGATCATACTCATTTATTTTATTTAAACCATACTCTCTCTCTCTCTCTTACACACACACACACACACATACACATATCATAATTCATTACACCTTGAATCTCAAAAATATACTCCATAAACTCCACACTCACAATTTCTAAAAGTTCTCATAAAATTTAAATGATATTTCCGTTAGATAAAATCATAATAACAGTCAATTCAAAACATCCATATTGCACCTTAGTATAGATTAATATAATTTAACTAACCTTATTAATTAATACAATTATTTTGGGGCCTTTCAAATAACAAAACTTTAAATATTATCCAAGGGATATTACATAGAAGTAGCACTAAAAAAATGAGAGAAAATGTTTGACAGCTAAGGTACAGTGGGACTAATCAAAATTTGATCTTAGATGGGAACATGGTCAGAATCTAAAGCAACTGAAGTAGAAACCATAAAAAACGGGGAAGTAGTATGATCAAAACGAGGAAGTAGCATTGCATTAAATTTAGGCTTAATAATGGATATTTGTGCAATAAGGTCAAAATAAACATACCTTGCCTAATTTGTTACTTAGGAGTCATTAGTTTATTAATAATCGAATAAAAATATTCAACATTATTAGTATACATATTTTTAGCATGTGTCCAAAGTTCATAAAAATTTTCATATGCGGTATAAATATAATGTAAAGAAAGATTAATAGGTTGCCATAGAAGGGAACAAAGCAATGCATCAGCTATACCTCAGTAATCTTTAACATTCTTTAGCACATCTGTAGGTTTATTGGTCAAGTGATCCTTTAACCATTGACCTTGACACCATTTTTCCGCCGCCTTTGACCAAAAAATACAATTAGAGGAACTAAGTAATTTTTTCAGTAAAAGTGGCCAGTGCCACAGTAAAAGTCCCAGAATTAAAAGTAAATTTAGCACTAGACATGGTTGATATAAACCAAAATCAAGAAAAAAGACCAAGCAAGTGTAAAAAGATAAACCAGAGAACATTGCACGAGGAGTAGTGGCAACACATGGACACAAATGGCGGTGTGTGCGGTAGCAGTGGGTGATGGACCTTCAAGTCAGATAGAGTAGAGCATGCTGAGTATAACGGTATCGATGTTGAGATCGCACCCCATGCTCGTTGGAAAAAGCAAATCAGAGTAAAAAAATAGGTATAACAAATGGAAGCGATGAATGAAACTCTGATTGCCGATGAACTTTTGAGGATAGGCTAACAAAAGGAGGATGAGATCATCAGTGGAGGTGGTGAGGACAAAAGTGCAACGATGGAAGAGATTGGAGCTTTAATAGTGACGAAGATGTAAATTGAAGATTGAGCGCATGACAACGCATGCAAGGGTCGCTAATTACGAAACTTTGGTGAGGTGCTGGATAAGAAAGGCTAAGACAGAACATGATGGCTATGCGATAACTGGAGATAGAATTACGGCAATGCTAGAAAAAGCAATAATGGAAAAAAGGTTCAAAAAAAATTGAGAATCTAGAGTTTTTGTAACCTACCTCTTGTAAAAGTTAAAAAGACACATGGAGTAAAAATATTTCTTGTGTATAATTGATCAGAGATACATGAATATATATATATATATATATATATACAAGTAGTAAAGGGTTCTGGCCCTTCCAAAGCCGATGTGGGATTAAGGACAACATAGTGATTTTAGAATCTACTGGATACAACAAATACATATATTTGCAATATTGTCTAATAATTTGATAATTCATTTTATAAATAGAAATCAAATTAAAATCTCCAAAATACACTTATATTATTAATGATAATTAGTAATCAATATGGAAAGAATTTTAATGCGACATTACCACTAAAAACTTAATGCTACTTCTATACAATTTTTCCATGTATCTTATTTTTTTTATCCTTAATATCAAATTTGATTTATATTTTCTAAAACACATTGAAGTGCATCTTGCGGTTGTTTTTTTTTTAAAAATAATATATATAGCAAAAATTATATGAAAATGGCACTAAATTCAATGTTAATGTAATACTAGAAATTTTTTCTTCATTTATAATGGTCAATAATCATTAATTGTTAAAAATAATTTTTTATAATTTTAAATTTTTAATTTATTTATTTATATGATATTCATTGTATAAATAGAAATCAAATTACAAGCCACAAAAATGCATTTTTATTATTTATGATATTGGTGCAAAATACAACTTCAGGGATAAAAAAAATGAAAATAAGATAAAATTTTAGGCAAAATAATTGTTAAAAATATATTAAATGCTATGTATATAAATTTCAAGCCATCTTTGCATGTAAATAAATAAGTAAATTAATAATCACTTATTTTATATGATGGATATAAATATACTTATTCATCACCTTTTTGTCCTTTGAAAGAAAGCATTCATTAGGATGAACAATTGTATACATCTTTTAGTTCAATTAATGCTAATTTGTATTGATTGTAATCTTACTTCTACATTTTTTATCACACACTAACATTGCAATACAAAAATTTTACAATGAAGCAAAAATATTATTGCTTTCATTCTTTGTTATTCATTCTAATTTTGATTTAAGACCTAAAGAAGTATTTACTATTATCAAATATAATTCATGTATGACAAAACCCTAAAAAGCTTATCATAAGACATTATTAAATAAACTAGAAAACTAGTTAAAAATGTGGTGTGCTTAAAATGAATATTATTTTTTAAATGACTTTATCCCAATTATTTGCTATAAGATTATTGGCAAACCACCTCTAGGATTTATCTAAGTGCTACAAAGATTGAACAACAAGTAATATAATAATATCTTCTTCAAGAACTCTTTTGAATTATTTAGAAAAGCAAATGAGTGATGAAAGATATAAATTTATTTATCCCTTTCCATTCAAAATGAAAGATAAATTTCTTTATCCTTTTTTATTCTCTCACAATTATTAGTTACTTGTAATCATTAATTGGTTCAATGTTAACATTTTGTCTAACTATTTCATCATATTTATAAACAACATTTGAACTAACATATCTTTTGATCATAAATATATCTCTTATTCCTTAACTAATATGTCTTTTGATCATAAATTATAATGTTTTTGATAGGCAAACTATCTCATGTTTATTAAATATGAATGATGTGTCTCTTAAACATAAAACATTAAGCCTTTTGACTATAATATGTCTAGTTATTATGAATTAACATGTTACTTAATTATTAACCAACATGATTTTTTTATCATGAATTAATACGTCTTTTGATCATAAATTAACATAACTTTTAATCATTAACTAATGGATCTTTTAAGATGGTTTTTGATCGTTGATGTCATGACTCATTCCTAATCATAACTGGTGTGAAACTCGTTATCTATTTCCACAAATTTTAACAATTTTCACATTTTCTATCTAACGGAAGTTTCTAATAGGGAACTTGAAATTCCATTTTAAAAATTTTATAAAAAAATGGATAAAATCTCTATTATTTTTAGACACTTTCCGAAAGTTGCACGCTTTAAATTACAACGCCTGTTTTTATCCAAATACAACAATGTCATCAACACACATAATTACTATACAATTTCAAACTTATCCATATGCAATTTATTCAACATATCAAATAATCCAAGATGTTAATTCAAATCCGAATTATCAAATCTTATATCAGGCGATCTTTAATCTTCCATGGATGCAATAAGGCTCGATAATACTTATTTAACCTAAAACCATTAAAAATAAATAGAGTGAGTTATGAGAACTCAGTAAGCACATATCTATCATATTTTACAAATAGTCAATTATTTTTATTTACAATAATCATTAACTGATCAAGTATCAAATTAAAAATGTTAGCAAACTTATTTCTTAAGTTCTCTAAAATATACGAAACCGTGTATTAGAGTAGGAGTTCACTTATACAAGACTTAACTTTATTTCCCATAACACAATAATAAAAGCCTCAACTTTTTGTTAGATCTTAATATCATATACTACTTATTCCGGGTAGACATCACACACAATCAGCTATTAAGATTCAAATACAAACATATCATCATAATCACATCAAGTATTTGCAATCATGTCAAATAATGATATTCAAATACAAGTAGAAACTTCAATATCATATAACATCATATAATAGTTATAATGGTCATACATGTAATCACTATCTAATTTCAAAGCTACTTTTATTCTTTCTTAACTGTTCATTAAAAATTTCTCATCCGACTCTCAAATCAATTTCATATTTTTCATAATTCTTTGCTGGGAATTTACCATCCAGCATTCACACTATAATTCTATTACCGTTCACAATTTTCAAGATCATCCATGGTCGAATTAGTAGATAATATACATATGAGAGCTTGAACCACATTTCACACCATGAATTCTAATATACTAATGATAGAGTTCAACTAGAAACATTTGATAATCATTAATAACTTTATTTTGCTTCCATTGTGCATTCTGATCCATTAACATAAAGACAGATATATATACATATGAATATAGATTCAATATTATTAGTCAAAAAAATATAATTCATAATAATTAAATTATATTTTATTTAAATAATAGTTTAGTAATGAGATATATACTCACTTGATAAGGTCGTCCAACAATTTCAAGAATTCTTAACTATTCTATTTTTACCTTGCATTTCTTCCTATTTCACAATTTACAATAATATATTATAATAATAATAAATATTAATATAAGCCATTTTCTTTCCAAAATTTATATTTCAAGTTCTAATCACAATATAATTATATTTTAATATCCTAAAATATACTTTATCCAACTTCTAAAACTAATACATTAATTAAAGATTTATCCTAACATGAAGGTTCTTATATTATGATCATATAAATAAAATATTAAATCTTAAGGCTTCAAAAGATTTCTATTCATAAAAGCATCATTTATCTTCCAAATATTATGATTTCACATCTAAATCATGATATACTGGCATTCCACATTATTAACACATTCATAAGATTTACTTCTAATTCAAACATATCATTATTTAGGGATTTTTAGATCGAGACCATATAGATGTAAATATTAAAGTTTATATATTTAAACACCACATTGTTAAGATCACTAAAATAACTTCAAATACCAAGTTATTAACTTTTATGAGATAAATATATTCTAAATATAGTAGCTTAGTATTTTAGTGCCTCATCTTCAAGTTTTTAATTCAAAGAGGTAGTATAGTTCCATTAACCCTAATTCATTTTATTGAACTTATTGTTGTCTAATGCTTTGAAGGACTCTAATTCTTTTCCTCATACTAGTCACATACTTGTTTTCAAAAGTATCACTAAAACAAAACCTTAACTTCCAAAAATAAGAATCCTTAAATTATATAGAAATCCTTTTAAATACTAGATTGTAGTGTTTTACTTTAATTATACCTTCGGCTTTTAATAGCAAAAAATTATAATTTTATACACTTCTTCCAATACCTCAATATATATATACACCATATATATATAAAATCTTCTGAATTAAACCCAAGTCATAAAATACAACATTCTAACAATACTTCACTTGTATCAATCCTTTTATAACTCAATTCTTATGTATATACGTTCCTGAATTAGAATTGTGTTCATAACATTTTAGTGTGTACATCTTCCATACCCCAGCTCAAATCACAAAGCATTGAATCTTAAAGAAAAAATCATCTTGCCGCTTTACCGATGACTCATCGGAGTTCCGCCAGCGGCGAAAAATTCTCCGGGTATCGGTAAGAGAAAGAAAATCGAGATGCCCTATCACAGACGAATCAGCTTGATGCCACGGTGGCCGTTGTTCCTTCTCCTTCGGTTGTTGACTATGGAGCAGCTAGGAGAAGGCATGACGGAAACTTCTACAGTCCGTGGCAACACGGCGGTTGAACAGCAAAGAAACAGAGGAAAGACGATGGCGTTGTGTGACTTTCGATGCCCATTAATCAGCAGAGAGACCGCCAGAAACAGTGACGTTATGCTGTGCAGAAAGTAGCTTCACCAGAGAAAAGAGAAAAATAGGAACCAGAGAGAGAGGGGTGAAGTCGGTGCAGCAGGGAGAGAAGAGAGAGCCCGAATTTTTAGGCCTGAAAGAAAGAAAAGAAGGTGAATTGTTGTTGCATTGTACTTGTGAAAGGGAAAGAAAGAGGAGAACAACTATCGTTGGTGCGAGTAGAAGTGGTTTGGCATCTCTTAATTAAAGTTTTAGGCTCGAATTTTGTAAATGAAACAGTTGATGTTCAATAAGACTTGTTGAATATCAAATAGATAAATAGAAAAAAAGAAAGGGGGGAGAGAGAGAGAATGGCGGTGACGTGCGTAAAAGGAGGGAGAAGGCAGCAACAAATATAAAACAAATTCTGGAATATAAGGCTGTTGTACGAATTTTTTATAAAATAAAGGAGAGAGAAAGCATAACTATAGGTGTTGATATAATATTTCTGACTCATTGTAGACTGTCCTTTAGTTAAAATCTCAGCCCTTTATTTGACTAAACCCACCCTCATAAAATTTGTTTTTTATTTAAAATTTTAACTCAATTATTTTCATTCTTCTTTTCATAATAGAAGTACATATTTGAAATAGATTAATAAATTAAAAAAAATTTAAAATAATTATTTCAAAATTTTCATTTATCTCAAAATAATTTATTAAATAAAACAAGTTAGTTTCGTAAATCTTCATAGCCTAAACTTCCAAAACTGTTTCAACCTTCAATTTTTAAAAATTAATTTTAGCACTTACAAATAAATTATTTTACACATCTTGCACTCATAATTAATAAAATTATTTTTAATGAATGAGAAATTCCTTATAAAATAGCCATATAAAAACACATGCTTTTCAAATATTTTTATCAATATTATTTCAATATTCTAAAAATTCTTTAAAATAAAATATTAATTAAATAAATAATAAATGAAATAGATAATAAAAATCTTCAAAATTATGAAAACTTGAATATTAGCCAATCAAATAATTATTGGCAGGTGTTGAAATTTAAAAAAAAATTAATCCGAGATATTACAATTAATTAACACATTTTTTTATCATAAACCATTATATCTCTTGGTTTCCAAACAACATGACTTCCCAATAATTAATATATGTGTTTTAACATTTTAATTTAGAGATTTAAACACATACATGCATAACAAATTACAAATGAGTTCCAATATATGGTAATTAGTAATTAATAACTATTAAAAGTATAATTATCATTTAAATCATATGAACATTCCTTCTTTGAAAATCAAATTTCTTCTTAGTATTAATCACTTCACTCTCATAGTAGTTATCTTTAAAAAAATATTAATAAAAATTAAAATAGTTAAAATAAAAGAATAGAAAGTAAAAGAAAAGTGTTAATTTCAAAATTATCAATACTTATTTTCCCTTTCCTTTTTCCATTACTTTCATTTTCCTCATAATTAAAGCCATCTTAATTTAGATTGTTGTTTAAACTTATTTTTCTTTGTTAAACAATGGTAGTGATTAGAGAAAAATGATTATTGAACACCATTAAACATAAGAGAAACAATCTTCTTTTTTTCTTTCTTCTATTGTGCTCTCTCTCAATCTCATTCATCTCTTCTAAAATAACTATTAATTTAGGATTATATGTTAAGATATGACTTTAAGTTTCCATTGTTTCAAATTTCATATTTATATTGATTTTGACCTTTGATTGTTCAATTTGATGATTAATTATTGTGTTTAAGATTTTCATGATTTGATTTGCTTATAAGCTTTCTTCTTCTTTTATGACAAAATTGAGCAACCATTAATGGATGTTATGTTTCTTTGCCATCACTAGACTATGGTGACACCAAAAACAACAATGAAGGAAGATTTCGACAACAAAGAAAGATTTTAGTTATAATTATGTTTATTAACGAATGTTGCATTTCCTCATAATGACCAAACTAATACAAAACCAATAGTGATAAAGAAAGATTTTAGTTAATGATTAAGAGCAATTTTTTCCATAAGAATATAAAGTTAACATTATCGATTACCATTTACTTTTATCTCTAAGAATATTACATGTGCTTAATTTAATGCAATCAATCTTATTTTATAATTAGGTTATAATTTTATAATGTTATTGAATTATTCGATTAATATTGGATTTTAACACTATTTCACATTTTTTGCTATAACATGAGTTTTAGATATCCAATTAAAGTAATCTTTATAGCGTTGAAAATCTAAAAAAAAGTTCTATAACTTTTATATTTTAGCTAGAATTCAATTCAAATGTTTAGATGTTTATATTTATTAGAGAAGAATACCAAATGAGTTCAAACTAGTGCTAAAAGTCAAATTAAATCTAGCCCAACAACTTTCATGTTTTATGCATTAGTAAAAAACATACTACCTTCTTCTGACTTTCTCTTATAAACCATTATAAGTGTTTGGTTTCCTTTAACAATTTAAACCTTATAAACCACTATAAGTGTTTGGTTTCCTTTAACAATTTAAAAGCTTAGCACTTCAATTTTGGTTTAATTTTAAGATTTTATTTTTCAATTTATTTGTAATTTGACTATTTGTTATTTTTTTATTCTTGTTATGAATAATTGCTTAAATAATTTGTTAAATAAAATTAGTTAGTTAGTTATCTATCATGTATTAAAGCTAAATGATTGGTTATAATCAATTCTTACTTATAAGTTAGTTATGATTAATTGAAATTAGTAGCAATTAGATTTTGATGATTTGATGCTTAGGTGAATCATTAATAGTCTAAGAAAAATAAAGAATAAGTTTAGTAATTTTTCACTTGTAAAATTATTAAATTTGGCCTTAACCTCATTCTAAATATCTAAAACTATTATTAATTAGGTTTAAACATTTGTTTGGATTGATATTAGCAATAAAAGATTAATGAGGCACTCGTTCTAATTAATCAACATTAGGAACTTGCATGGTTACTGCCAATTTAGGGTATTCATAAGTTAAGTAATCAAATTGTGAGCAAATTTATTGAATATTGATGATAAATTTGAAAATTAGAGTGTGATTTTTCTTAGATTGGATATAGGTATTCTATAGCTTTATTTTAATTTTGCTTTAAATTATTTTATTTCAAATTACTTTTAAAAACCCCTTTTTTATTTCCCTATTTTGATTAATTGGCTTTTATTGTCATAGGTTCGACCTGAACTCACCCTAGTTACATGTTAGTAGGTTTAGTACTAATTTTTAGTTTAAAACAATAAGCATCAGTGTTATACCAAAGTAATGTTCTTCTTTTAAAGCTTTAGTTTTTTTATAAATTAAAAGGACTATTTGTTAGGGAAAATACAAATAAGCTTCTTGAACTATGGCTTAATATCATATAATTCTTTAAAGTTTTCAAAATAGTAAAAATTTTGAAATTTTAATTAAAGAAAATAGAAAAAGATGTAAATAAGACACTTACAATTTTTTCCAACTTTTTTTAGTACAAGGAAAATAATAAAAGAAAATAAGTGATAAAAAATAAAAAAATACATATTTTACCTCCCCTAATATAGTTTAATTAAGTTTTAGTAACAATTTATTCAAATACTTATATCATGTCATATTTGACATCGGCATGTCAAAAGCTCTAGGTTATAATAGTTTACCAGTTAGTTTTTACCAAGCAAACTAGGATAAGGTAGGTCATATTCTATCAATGATCATGATAAAGGTCTTTCAAAGGAGAAATGAAGTTAAAAATGTCAACCAAACTTTAATCACTTTGATCTCTAAGGTGAGTTAACTAGAATTTATGAATGAATTTAGGTTAATTTCTTTATGTAATGCAAGCTATAAATGCATTACTAAAGTTATTATAAATTGATTAAAATATTTTTTGCCAAATCAAATCTCTCCATTTCAATCCAATTTTAATTCGGAAGAGGTGCATCTAAGATAATATAATTATAGCTAGTGAGATGATTCATTCTATGAGAAAAAATAAAGGAAAAAAAGGATTTATGGCAATAGAAATAGGCCTTGAAAAAGTCTATGATAGAGTCATATGGTGTCTTTTTATCAAATGTATTAAAGGAGGTTGGTATTCTTAACTAACTTTTTCATTTGATTATGAGTTATGTCATTATTTAAAAGCTAAATGTTCTCTGAAATGACAATAAAATAACTAAATTTTAGCCATTAAGAGGGATCAGATAAGAACACCATATCTCTCTTTATTTATTTGTACTTTATATGAAAAAAACTATCTTATATAATTATAGATGAGGTAAATCGAGACAATTAAAAGCCAACTAGAGCTAGTAGATCGAGACCCTTTGTTTCTTATCTTATGTTTGCTGATGATTTCATTTTGTTTGCAAAAGTCTCTCTTGACCAAATGAAATGCATTTCAAGGTGTTTATCTCTTTTTTGTGTAGCTTCGAGCTAAAAGATCAGCCACGCAAAATCTAAGATCTTTTTCTGTAAAAATATGAATTCCTCTATGACACATGAAATTATAGATCTTAGCGGCTTCTCTCAAACCCAGAATTTGGGGAGGTATCTTAGTATTAATCTATATTCGTCCAGAAGGGATAGAAAAGGATACGATGAACTACTTAGTAAAGTTAATAAAAAACTTTCAGGATGGCAAACTAAAACTTTATCTATGACTAGGAGAATCACACTTATAAACTCTGTTATATCGAGTATCCCTATATATAATATGCAAATGGAGCAAACACCAAGAAGAATATGCTTGAAAGCAGAAAAGATGCAAAGGAATTTTATTTAGGGACATGATAGGAGTATGAGGAAAACGTATTCTCTTGGTTGGTAAAAGAATTTGGCCGTTTAAGTTTAAGAAACTTGGAAAAGATGAACACTACTTGTTTAATGAAACTTTACTTTAAAATCTATATTGAAGAGGACAGTTAATGGGTGAAAGTTATTAAAGGTAACTATGGTTACAAAGGAAATTGGCCTTTAAACCTTATAAAATTTACTAATGACTCTAATTTGAAAAGACATGCACTTTATATGGAAAGAAACAATTAATGGATTAAAATGGCAAGTAAACAATGGGGGGAAAGTGCAATTTTGAATAAATAATTGGTTAGGTCTTAATCAACCTCTCATAAATTTTGCTTTTAGGCCTATGGATAATGATAAAAAAAAATGTGATGGTCAATAAGTTTACAATAGATAAATTTGATTAGGATTAGACTCATTTAAAAACTATGCTACCTAATGCTACGCTAGGATTGATTCAAGCGAGACTTCCTCCAAGCCTAGAAGTAGGCCCTAAAAGAAAGTGTTAGTCGTCTAGTTCAATTAAAGTGTTCTTGATTAAAGAAGCTTATAAGATTTTCATGCAAGATACCTAGCTAGTTCCAAATAAAATCTAGAATCTAATCTACAATATTCTAGCTCCACAATAAACAAAATGCTTTATATGGTAAGTGGCTCATAATGATCTTCTAATGAACTCTTGCATGAGTAAATAGGGACATGGATGTGCCTACTATCAATTATATGAAACAAAAGAGGAAAGTATCCTCCATGTGTTATAGGACTCTCTAATTGCAAGGAAGTTATGGTTATAACTTGTGAATCCTTCTCATATCACAGGCTTTAGTGTATGTCCACTTAAGAACTAGTTTTGCATAAACCTAGAAAATAATCTATCATGAAATAGAGATTGGCAAATAAAATGGAGCACAATATGGGTAATAGGTTGTTTGATATTGTGGCAATAAAGAAATAAGTTGACTCACTAAGATGTTTTTCATTACCTATATAACCCAGCCAAAAAAGTAGTGAAAAACTATGCAAATCAGACGAGTTCTATACTTAATAATGACTACAAAACCAAACACAAAATCTTGAGTAAAATAATAGTATGTTGAAATCCTCCACTGGAACATTAGTTAAAGATTAACACGAATGGTATAACTAAAGTTGAGAGTGGATAAGCTAGATATGGTGGTGTTCTTCGAGATATAAATGGAAATTGGGTAATTGACTTTGCTAGAACTTTAGGAAATAGTTCAGCCTACGTAACTAAATGTTGGGGAGCTTTATATAGTCTCCAAATTGCATGTAATAAGGGATATAAGAAAATTATTTTTGAATATGATTCTAGGCCTCTCTAGTGTTGCCTAACTAATCCCAAATATAGAAAGGATCAATTGATTTTGGCAATCAATAGATTACTTAAGAAAGAGTGAAAAGTTATCATACAAAGTACACATAGAAAAAGGAATGCCTACGTTGATGAAATGACTAACATAAGCATATCTGTGGAGCCAGGAACTCATCTATTTCATAGTCCTTCACCTCGCATTTTCATGTTAGTTCTTATTGATGCATTAAGAATCTATAAAACCCATGAGATTATTATTTATTAATTTTTTTCAAGTCTAATGACCCATTTCAATTACCAAAAAAATTTATCATAAATCTATTACAAAATTAATTTTGTTATTAATAATTTATTTTAGCAAAAATTTTATTTAAAATTTAGTTAAATTCATGTTATAAATAATTAGAAATAATTATAAATAACTTACATATTTTTTATTTTATTTTTTAAATAAATTGTCAATATTTTTATTTTTTTAAAAATTTTAAAGGAATTATTTGTAAGTTTTGAAAGTTTACGAGAGTTATGTAAACCTAAGCCGTGCTTTAGAGACATAATTATATTTTTTTCCTGATTGTATCTTCCTACACTTTATCACACAGTAAGCATCGTTGTTTGCATCCGTAATTTGTCAATTATTATCTATTCAATTGTATCAAAAATAATGGCATAGCATTGGGTTTGATTATAAGAATCCCTTAAAATGGTGGTGGATATTCATTCCTTTCCTTGAACTTTTAACAACTTTGTTAGTCATTGCCGATGTCCGCCTAAAAATTTGTTAGTGCGAACAATATTGAAAACCGGCATTCATCATTTGGTTGTAGTTTTAGCTGTTATTGGTAAATGATTTCAGACACCAAGAAGAGGAAGAGACTGAGATCGTAATCATAAAAATCTCAGAAGAGATCCTAGTGTGTAAACAAAACGACCGAGACAAGCCTTTGTTGATTCAACCTGGAACCCATGTTATCGAAACCCTTCCTTTCCCAGCATCCGCCCCTCCAGTCCATATGGTTACAGAGGAATTGGAGTACTTCAAAACGATGGTTGAAAGCCAAAAATTTCCACCACCTTTCAGGCAGAAGCCGTATTGGAGGAATGGAACAAAAAACCAAGTAACAAGCTAGAGAATAGCTAGAGATGATCATCATGATCTTTCTCCTTCACTTGCTGAATTTTCTCAATAGCTTCATTCAAATCCCATCTCTTGTCCACGTCCACTTCACAACAAGCCAACGCAATCTTCAAAAGCTTTGACATCTCTCCCTCCGTGTTATCTGTTACCCCCATTTCTTTATCAAACACTTCATTCGTCCACTCTTCCGGTACAACCGAATGCACCCAATTTGCCAAATCCAAATCGCTTCCTTTACCTTGTTGTAAAAAGTTAGCTGGGAATTTCCCGGTCAAAATCTCAAGGATTAGTATCCCAAGACTCCACACGTCGGTCTTCTTTGTAATCCGGCCATGTTGTATATGCTCAGGGGATTTATAGATCACCATGATATCTTGAGCAAGCTCTTGATTAATTACCGGCACTAAACCATAGTCACCAAGAAGCGGCTCAAAAGATTGATCTAGAAGAACATTTGAGGATTTGAGATGTCCATGGGGTGCAATTAAGCTCGGCAACTCCTTGTAGAGATACTCGAGACCTTTTGCTATGCCTTTCACTATCTTCAACCTAATTGACCAACCAAGACTAGGCTGCCCCAGAGTTTGGTGTCCTAAAGCCAAAGTAAAGCAAACCAGTCCGAAATGAGACATTTAAGCATTTTGTAGAGCTTAACCAACCATAATTGCCTTGGATGAAAGGGAATATTTAAATTGTTTTGTACGGCGGATCTACGATACTTACAACTTTGACAATACCTTTTTTTTTTCCCAATACAGCAGCATAAAATATGTATTTTTTTTATCTCCATTAAAAATTTAAATTTACCTCTACAACAATTATTATTATTACAAAAGATTTGATTTTTTATAAACAAAACTATATAAGTGAAAAAAAATTCTATTTTTAGTTTTTGTTTAGTATAATAAATAAACTAATTTATAAATTATTGTCAATACATTATAAATTAACTTTTAAAAATATTTAATATTCTAACCTATTGTAAAAAATAGATACTGATTTAATAAGCTTTATAGTGTAGCTTATATGATTATTAAGTAAAAATATGATAACCTAAAACATTGTATGCATTTGTGAAGGGAAAGATACATATTACTTTTACCATCACCAAAAATAATTTGTTATATGAAGTTAGATTTAAAATATTAAAAATCAATAACTTCAATGTTATGTTAGTAAAAAACTAATAACCTTCATTTCCCTTTTGAAATTAATGAATAATTAAAATTTATTATTATATTTATGAAAAAATTTACTGTCCAATGCATGGCCTTTAAATAAATAAAATAATTATTAATTATGAATAAATTTAATAAAATTATTATTTTACTTGATATTAATCAAATTAAAAATAATAAAATTTATATATTTAATTTATTCAAGTTTATACTTCCTACTAAAAGTTCTGGACACCTTAAACATGGACTACATAATAATGAATGTGTGCGCAATGCATACCATGAAGCCAAACAGCCAAGCTCCCATTTTCTACGTAGTTGGTAACCAAGAGCTTCTCCTCCTTTCTATAATAGTAAGCCACAAGAGGAAGCAAATTAGGATGCTGCAACCCTCCTATTCTTCTCATATGCTGCTGAAACTCATCCCTTCCTACATTGTTCATTTGTTTGAACCTCTTCACTGCTATTGGTGGCCCATTTGACAAAGCAGCCTTGTATGAAGAACTAAAGCGCCCACTACCCAATAACTCAGCTGAGGCTCTTAGCAAGTCTTGCAAATCAAACTTCTCTGTATCACCCCTGACAAAGGTTAACTTCATATGATCTCCTCTTCTGTTGTGCGACGAGCCATGTGATGATGATGAATCATCTGTTTCCCTAACTTCTTTCTTTTGGATGCTTGAGGCTGGATTCTCCACAGACGCTGGGCTTTTTCTTCTTCTATGAAGCATGAAGACTACTATTCCAATGACAACTAGTGCTACAGTAACAGCAATGGCAACCACAACAACACTGACTACAGAGGGCTTTTCTGATGATCCGCATTCCTTCTCTAATGGCGTACCGCATAGGCGATCATTACCTGATGAGACAAAACCGTACAATAAATGTGGTGTATATGGAAACGATTGTTAGATTTACAAGTTTATTGGCATTACGCATACAAATTTTGTCCAATTCATAAGAAGAATATTCTATGAGGACAATATAAAATCTTCTCCAAGTATTAAAATGAAATCGGTCTTAACAATAATACCAAATTCTTGCGGAATGAAGAAAGAAACTCACCGGAAAAGGATGACGCAGGCATCTTACTCAGGGTGGTTGGTATGTGGCCCTGCAACTGATTATTGGCTACATTTAAGGATACCAATGTACCTTCTTGGAAATTGGGAATAGGGCCAACAAATTGGTTCCCCTCCAACCTCAACTCATTTAGCCTAGGCAATACTGTTAGCGAAGTGGGAATAGTACCCGTAAACTGGTTATTGGATAAGTGGAGTTTCTTCAAAAATTGCATAGGATGAAAAGTTTCAGCAGGAATCTCTCCATGAAACTTATTCTTTGAAAGGTAAAGAGACTTGAGAGCAGTTAGCTTATTGATTTGGGGCCAGATGCTATCAAATTCGTTGTTCATGAGGCTTAATGTTCTAAGATCCGGTAATTGTTGGAGGGAGTCCACATCAATGACCCCGTTGAGTCCCATATTCTGAAGGTCGAGGCCCCATATTTTTCCAGCTTCACATAGAACACCAACCCAATTGGCTCTGTCAGCAGAACATGGAGAGATTGAGGCATTCCAAGAGGACAATGCAGCATTGGGGTTTCCTAAGGACTGCTTGAACTTGAGGAGCAAATCTGAATCAGAAGCACCAGAAGAAGAGGCAAAAACCAATATTGGTAGGAGGATCATGTATATGATTGGCAACCATAGCGTACTACTGAGTACCATAATAATGAAGGGGCCGGGGGTTGGGTTTGGGACACGCACTAGTGGTGGTGGCGTGCGTGCCAAGAGAGAAGCAGATGCCTGCTTATTTTGTAATAGAGAATGGGGTGAAGATATGACGACCTTGGAAAGTGAAGAAATTTTGATGGCATTCAAGGAAGAGACAGACACGGAGAGAAAACTGCTAAGAATAGGAGATAGAGAGAGAGAGAGAGAGTAACAACCTGTTTACAACGAATGATTGTGACAGAGGGTGAGAGGATGTTGACCAAGTCGTCAAATTTTTTGTTTGCATGATAGGTGTAATAATAATGTATGTCTTCAACGTCGAGAAGTATCCGGACGGCCTTTAAATTGGACAGAGAGAAGAGAGACCTCTGTCTCTTGCTTTGTTTCTTTGTACAAAGCAAGCTATGCCTATATTTGAGGCTTCTGCGTACCCTACCTGATCAACTTTTAAGGCTATACATTTGCAAATTCATTTTTCATGTCTAGGTTTCACTGGTACAAGTGAAACTAAAGCCCAAATTCAGTGCTTCTCAGGGACAACAAAACTGGTCAATAAAATTTGGTTGATTCTGAGATACAAATAAGGGAATTTGTTGCACCTCATACAACACATGAAGTGTCAAAACCCTAGAAGGAAAATCAGCATAGTTGTGATATCAGCCATTGATGTTTTAAATGCGAATTACCGAGAGTCTAAGAGCAAAAAGAAGTACTATCAAGCTTTCTATCATTGCAAAAAGGTACTCACCAGTTATAAAGAAGTCCCACCCACGGCATTCACCAGTATCGTGTTCCTTATCCCAAAGGAGAGTAAGATGGATTTGGGGATTATTGGGTATGATGAGTTTGGCTGGCATGGATCAGTTGATTGTCCCACGCATGCAAGGCTAATTGCAGGAAACTTGTCGTCAAGAAAATTTATGCTAATTGTTGAATACCACCATCAAAGGTTCGAATTTTTTCCATCAAATTCTATGGCTTTTTCTTGACTTTGTGAAAATGGGCAAAAACGATGGTGAATTGAATGGAGCTTTTTGGTTGTAAAATGCTGAAATTGTGAATTTTTTAATTTATATTGACCCAAAACCTGATTTTGCGTTCAAGGTGACAACTGGGAGATCACTTTCCTTTTACGATCAACAATTTAATAATAAATAGCATGCAGTTAAATATGAGAAAATGGGATTCTACAGTATCCTAGTGTAATTTGAGTTGGACTGGTTGACAAGAAAAGGGTGAAAATAATTACAAAACAATAAAGTTCTTTCCTTTGAATTCGGTATGCTCCTTAAACAATTGAAAAGGCAAAAAAGGAGTTTTCAAGGGAGAGAAGAAATACAATGAAGGGTTGGGAGTGTATACTTCCATTTGGATCTTATAGTTAAGAAAAAACAATTTAGCCTTGTTTATCAGGGAAAATGAAAAACATTTTTCAGATAAGTTGTTGACGATTTTGTTGATTGCATGATTGGCAAAATATAAGGCATAATATGCTTCTTTATATATTCATTTTTCTTTTCCATCTTAGCCAAAAACTAGAACTTCAAATAACTTTTCTGTTGGTGATATATTTATGTAAGTGGTCTTTGCTTGCAAAACATTTTCAAGTTCCTTCTGCTCTAAAACCTGTCTGATTTGATAGTGTATTACTGTCTAGAGTTTGCAGTATTATAATATAGAATATGGTATCGTGCTCATGAAATGGTGTGGAATGAGAACGTGGTCCTCATGAGACAGACATCGGAGAAGAATAAAACAAATTCATTGTTCATACATTGTTATGATATTATCCATATACAGAAAATTGGTTTTGATTTATGTTGTATTCCTGGTTGCTGCTATTTCAGCAACAGGCTGAGTGGTTATTTTCAGGACATCCGTGGTGTAGAGGTTAAGTTGTGTGTTTCTTTTTCTTGTTAGCTCATGTAAATTAAAAATAAATCTCCTACTGGGTAATGTACCCTCTATGCCATTAGTAGAAATTCAGGCGCTTAAGAAAGGGAGCATTAAATGAATGGACTGCTTTGTTAATATTAATATTAACTAATTCCTTGATTGTATGCAGGGTTTTTTCTATGCTTCCATGATTCAGTGCTGAATTAATGCCTAAGGGCTGTGAGAAGGAAAGCGAGGCAAAAATCAAATGTTACATGACAATGATGGACTCAAGTACAAATGAAAGCAAGCATTTGGGAATATACTTTGAAATTTTAGCTTCATGATTACAAGATTACAAGATTAACCTGTAAGTCGATAGCATAGCTTCCCCCATTAACACTTACTTGCTCTATTATTTTTAGATGGATAATTTAAACCCAAAGTTCATGAATAAATCACGCATGATGTGAATAGCTCTGGGTCTGGTCATCATGTTAGGGATAATGGAGATGATGTAATAGTACGAACATCTTGCAAAAGTATGTATCAAAATGAAAGGACTTAAAATACCAAAGAAAAGTGCTCTATCCCGTGATATGAATGCACAGCACATGAGCAAAGTCCTCCCTCCCCCAAATTTTAAAGCAACTAGGTGGTATGTGTGGCTTGCTAAGCCTAATTAAGCAGATGGGATCTGGTAGAGACATAACGGGCATGTTTGGTGGTAGCAATAAATAAATTTTCAGATATTGTGAACTGAAGTTTGTTTCTGATTACATTGACATAAATTCTTTTGCATGAAGCAAAATAGCTTGCCCAAATTCTACTGCTAACCTTGGCTTCAAATATTTCATCAGCCATTTTGTGGGAAATACTTCAATAGTCTTAAAAGTCTATTTCAATAATTCCTTTGAAGTTTACTTTTATAAATTTATGAAATATTTTGGGCTTTGGAAATGTGTGTTTAATTTAGATATGCTTGAAAGGACCAATGAAACTACTCTAAGTTGGTTGTCACATACAGACAAATGGAAGGGAACTATACCTTAGCTTCTAATTTATTGTTTAACAATTAGCTCAATAATATTTTTTTTTCTTTCCCATTTTCTGAAACATTTTGCAGAGGCTCTATTATGGGAAGCTGCTCAATTTCTTCATCTAATTCATATCAATAGATAGGGAAAGTTTCTCATATAAAGCAGGTGATACCTAGCTCAAATGAAAAGGCAGATGGGGGTCCGATAAGCAATTTAGTATTTGCAATTTTTGTTTTATATTTACTTATGTAAATGTTTACTCTTTTCAATACTCTGGTTTGTCTCAGTATTTTTCTCTAACTGCTGTTAAGCCAGGATACTCTTAACATGGTCGATGTTCAGCCGGTGCTGCATAATTTAATGATGTTGTTAATACTGAAGTTAGGTCCTCAATATATGGCAGAGCCAATGATGATTTAAATATAAGCACAGTGGTTATTAGTTGTTTATGAACAATTTCACACGAGATTGCAATACATGACTCACGTTCATCTAAGCAGTTATTTCAAAAGGGTCATTGTAAAGCAAGGGTTGACTATCATGAGTCAACCGAAGTTGCTGCTGATGCTAATTATAGCAGTCCCTGTGGTAGGGTAAAATTTGAGGAAGATGGCGATAATGATGACATACTTGGTAGTATATTTTACTTCTCTAAGGTAATAATTTGACAGTTTGCTTTAGCAGCGAGCATTGTTGCTTTGTTCACGCACTTGCATATTGTAGATTGTATACCCACTAGATCTTAGTCTTAAGCTTAACAATTCTATATAAATGTTTTTCATGGTTCTTAAGAAATGTTTGCTCTTTGTTGCAGGTTGGTGATAGCTTGTTCTACCTGCACCTCCCTCTCCTCAAATTGCCATAAATTGTTTAAAGGGGAATCTAATTGAGAAATGGAGGCAATATCCATCCAACAAGCTAAATGCTACTGATCATTGTCTTAAGGAACTAAATGTTCTTCACTCAGAATATTGCTTTGCAGGCAAAAAGTTCCAATTTCCTTGTACATGTTGTATATTGAAATTTGATATTCACAAACTATTTATTTGGGCTGGTTCATTCTTTATTCACATCGTGAAGTGCAAGTAATGAAAGTGAGAGAATAGCTGTTGGGGGAAAGAAAAAAAAACAAAAGAAAAGAAACTATAAGCATATGAATTCATATCAGGTGATAATCTACTCTCACTTATGCTTTTGCAAGCAGGAAAATTAGTATTTCTCATGATGTGCTATACGCCTATTGACCATTGGAATGTATCGTGATAATTAGATCCAGGACTTCAAAATAGTGGATTGTTCATTCTTTCATTCTTTGGCGTGAGTGTAGAACATAAAAATTTAAGTTGTATGTTAAACTTCATTGACTTATTTCTATTTTGAAAATTGCAACCAATTTATTAACACTTCTGACACTCTTCTGCAAGTGTGTGAAAAATAGCTGCTCATTACAACCATTCGAGCAGATCTATTTCCTTTTTCCTTTCTGATTAAGGGTATAAATGTACATGCACATTGTAGAAATCTCAGATTTTATTGAAAGTAATCTATGATGAATACAAGAACTTTGAGGAGTGGAGGAATTAACCACCACAAGTACAAATCTCAATAAATACGCGGCAAAAGGGGGGGGGGGGAATATTATTTTCTGGTAAAGAAATACAATAAAAGAATGACATTGGAAGTTGATAAAGCCTACTTTGTATCAGGCTCTAGATGTTCTAACGGATCGCTGGTGGAAATGGTTCCTGAATCTTCACTTCTTGATGCTGGTTGCCTTGTCCTGTAAAGTGAACTTGTGAAACTTGATGAGCTATTATAATTGCTCACTGTTGAGGGCCTCGTAGATACAGATGCACTGCTGGTGTTGCTATTCAATGGATTTCTGTTCACATCATAACCTGTACAACCACATGCTGCGGACATCATTGGTCACGTTTTCCTTCCCAAGTAGTGATCACAACTTTCAGATCATGTGCGGCACATTTAATTAACTGGATTTTTACTGATTTTCCCTTGCTTCTATTCATGTTTTCTAAGGTTGTAGCCATCTTATAATCCCTTTTGCTCTTTGATGGACTGAGAAATAAATACCAAACCAGATTTTTCAGTACTAAAACACATTTTATCTTGTGATATGTAGTTAAAGTCATAACATACAGAAAATACACACATAAACTTTCGAGTTTGCTTCTTTCAAGTAGCATATATGCTACTTCAATTTTCAACATAGTTTTAAGTTTTCAAAGGGTCCTATTCCAAAACAAACAAGAAGACTGCATTAACATGTGCATGTGCACAAGAAGACATTTCAAAAAAAAAAAATGAAAAAAATTATATACTAGCCCCAAAAACCAGTCTAAGAAAAAAACAATCATAAAAAAACTGCCCAATTATCTTAAGAAATAGCAGAGTGGAAAACTGGGGTAGATTCAGCACTAAGTATCCTTTACAGTTAAATAAATAAACAGCCAGAGGGAAGAAAATTGTTAAATGCACCGATTATTATATAAAAATTATTAAAAAAATTCATTTCATCAATTGAACCAATTTAAATCTTTACTTTTTGTTATTAACTGATTTATATCATATCATGGCTGCTTGAAATAAAATAGATATACCTAACATTAATTACCAAAAAAAGCAGGCACAACGCAAGTCAACTTGTTCGAGTCGATGGTCATCAAAGAAGAATGAAACACATCGCTTGAAACAAGCTTGAAGAAGATTGAAAGAGGGATTCAGGTTTTATTGGCGTTTAAAAAGAGAAGGCAGAGTATTTATTTTGTTCCTTCTTGTTACTTTGTTGGACCTCTTCCTCCTTTGATCTCTCTCTCCAATTGAAGCTCTAACCACCAAAAACCTTAGGAGTGGGAGATGAAAAAAATCTAAAACAACATAAAAAATAATAATAAATACCCCAAATTTTCATACACTGTGAGTGTGATCAGTCCTGATTGATCAAATAGGCATGAAGTCATTACAAGTTTTCTTTTATCTGATCCTTCTGAACATATTATCTAAGTCAGCCACAGCAAAGCCACTTTTTCTGCAATAAGAATTCGAATTAAATTTTGAATAAAACTCTGAGGAACATTGAAAAACAAACCCAAACATTGATTCAGATTTAGGTTTTTGTGGAGTTACCATATTCCAGGCAGTGGAGCTGGTCTTCTTCTCATCTCTAACCTTGTAAAATATCATAGTGAATTTGTCTGCTGAGGCCAAGTAGTTCACTTACCCACTGCCCACTCCCCAAGTTTAAGCAAAGGCAACCTCTATCCTGCTGCATTAAGTAAGTAAACAATTAGCTTACCTTTATTGATAGAAACAACAAAACTAGAGCAAGAAAAAAGTCTTGTTATATGCTAAATAGACTTCAAAATTTGTCTCAACTCATATCTCAACCATGTGAATTAGAGAAAGGCACATAATAGGGCACAATAAAACACCAGTAGACATTACAAATATAACCGAGTCATATATAAATCTGCATCACTATAAAATAATCTATGTACAAATGCCTTGAACTTGAAACACAAACCTCAAGCTAACCATCAAGCCTCTAAATGGTTAGATCTGGCTAATTGCACAGTTGTTGAATGACACAACACTAGCACAATGCCATATGCCATGGCGCACCAATTTCAACAATAATCAAGCTTCACCATTCTATGATTTGCAATCCTTTTTTAAAGGACTGACATTTTGTAATGGAACACTCTCCTCTTGCACCTTAATTGCTATTGTTTGATAGTAAGATTACATAACAACAATTTTCACACCAAAGTTCAAGTATTATAAAATTCCATAGCCTTATGCCATCAGCTAAATTTCTATGCAAGTCCACTAGCCAATCCCATACATAAGCATAGCTTGCTTATTGCCATATCCAGAAATACTAAGACGCCACTATGAATACAGATTCAATGAAGATAGATTCAAGTAAATATTAATAGTCAAAATATTTCATTTGAGCAATATAAACAGCTTAAAATCCAACTTAAAAAGAACCATTCCTCTCTCCTTTGCCAAAGATAGTTTGTAAGCCAACTACTACCCCATCTTTCTCGATTTCAAAAAGCTAAAAACAACACAACCTAGCTAATTGACATTTACATAGTTTATTATCCAATATTAATCACTGTCATGGCTTTTCAGAATGAAAGAAATTGATTCATGGCAAATATGACATTCAAGTCTTATATGAAATATTACATCTAATAAAATAGAATGAATGACCACTAAGTATGCATAATCTCAATGACATTATAAGAGAGGACATATCACTAAACAGGCATTAGACACGGACTAGGGTAATTCATATTCTTTGTAGCCTATAACATTTCAACTCTCTAGGCTAGAGAGAAGCCTGGATCAACAATAATAGGTTTCCACTTCCTAGATCTGTTGCATTAAAGTCACGAGAAATAAGCCCCTCTACTCTCAATACATAAACTCCCTACTAAAAGTTTATCATCTCTGCTCATTTGGCATAAAAAGCAGAACACAGTGCCCGACTAAAGATGAAAAAGAAGATAACTATTACTTTCCAGCTCTGATTACCACATTATTTTGTAGTCCATGGACACTTACTAAATTTGAATCAATGGAGCATTTTATCTCATTGAAACAGGTTACCAAACATAAAGAATGTGGATGGAATCACAATTAACTAAACATAATAAAAAGCTAATATATACACATAAAAAATCAATCATCAATATCCAGATCATGAATAGTTATGAAACCAAGCTACAAAAAATACCAATTATTAGGAATCAAGCCAGAAAGGGACTATAATGAAAATTGGAGCGCTACCTGCTCGGAATGAGATCTATAAGTGCTTCAGCAACACCCAAGTACCGCTGTTGCATCTCAACGACAAGTATATGTAGATAAAAATAATTAATAAATTTTCAAACAACTAAATGTAGAGGGAAAATTAAGAATACCTCTTTGATGCGATACAGAAGTCCAACGCTGATTCCTCAGCTCAACTTCTTCTGGGTAAGGGTCCTTTTTGATTTGCAGGGAATAAGATCCCAGAAGGGAACTTTATAAATCAGAGTAACAGAAGACAAATTTCCTAAATTATTTTTAAGGTAGCAATAAAGAGATTAGGGCTACTATCATATAGGAAGAGAATCCAGCAGAATCACGAATTCGATAGAAGCATCGGTTGAGGTTGAAGACAAAAGGGCACCCAGTCGAAAATTGATATTTTAACAATTGATAAATCCATAAGAAGCGATGAACAATTGGAGGTAAAAATCACATGGACAATAAAAAGTTGATTTAGGTCCGTTTGGCTGGAGGTGAAAATGGGAGGGGGTGTAAATGGAGGGGGAGGAAATGGAGGTGAAAGTAATTTCACCTGAGTTGTTTGGAATGGGTGAAAATAGGAGGGGGAGTAAATATGGGTGAAATGAATTTCTTTTGTTTGGAATGGGTGAAAATAGAGGGGAAAGTAAATGTGAATGAGTAAAATGACTAAAATGTCCTTTTGTTATGTTATGTTGAGATAGTTATAATATTATTTAGTAAAATTAGATAACAAATAATTTAAAGGTGAAAGAAAATATATTAAATTTTTTCTTGAATCCTAACATATTTATATTTATAATTTTTAATTTTCATATAATTAATAAATATTAAAAATGTGCATTATATTTTGTTCAATACTTACGGTGAGGCAGTAAAATTACTATACTATCATTGTTGAATAGAATTATACATATTTAATGATAATAATTTCATTTGTCAAAATTAAATTACTTTTAATTTATTTTATTCCTAATAACATTAGTAATATTAAATTATATATTTTTTAAAGACTATAATTAATATATTTTTATTAAAGAATTAATTATTAAATGATATCTCAATACATAGAATTAATTAGTAAATAACACATTGCTCCTAATATTGTCAATTTATTTTTTGGTAGCAGAGGATATATATATAATGTTCATTAACTGTTGCAGTACACATATACACACATACACATAGAAGCAGTAATTTACTTAGCGGGAATAACAATCAACTCACTAAGGTTCAACGAAAAACACTTGCTTCGTGGGTGCAACATACAAACATTGCACTGCTCCAATAATTCCAAACACAACAAATACCTATCACATTGATTAAATATTGCAGTGCACATATGCACACACAGACATAAAGGCAATAAGTAGCGGAATAAACATATACAAACTTCTGGTACGAAAATGAATATTACATAAAGCATAATATTGTCGTCAGTTCTCATATTGTACTAATTATACACACACACAATACATTACACAACATGGATGTGTCCAATCACATGTTCTTGTGAATAACCAAACAAAGTGAATGATTTTATCCAAGAACTAACTCCCACTCAATAATGATCAGTGTATAGCCTAGTGTAGCCAACACTTCCAGATCAGGCACATTGTCTTGAATTAGTGAAGTTGAAACACCTACAATTAAGATAAACACATAGTCAAAAAACCGCGTAAGGATATGAATAACAACTATTAGGACATAAATACAAACAAGCTAATTACTATCGTGCAAACTCAATATAGAACAATAAATAAGAACGTTACCCTATATTCTTCTCCAAGGTGGCCTTGTATCCTTCCATCCTCAGCAACTCAATCATCTCCAAGATTCGCCATGAGTTGGTACAACAATTGTAGACGAAAATGAGGTGGGACACCAAAGAATTTATTCCTAGCCTTCTCATTATCACACAAGAAGTTATAACACATCAGCATGTTATCTTGAGGAACTCCTACATTTTCCAACTCTCCCCAAACTTCTGCCTCGCTATAGTAACGAGGTCTACTACTCTGAAAGATTGCTACACTTTCTCTAATTGCCTGGGTGTGTTTGTCTGCCACTTCTCTCATTACATCTGATAACTTCTCCATTCCTATGTCTAGTCTTTCATACCCTTTCTCAATGACATCAACCATTGGTGCTTTTCTTTTAGAACCCTTTGAAGATGAAGTTCCTTGTGAATGAGTGGAGGGATTTGAAGGTGCATACTCCTGAGAGTGGTGGGATGGAGGTCCCTCAGAACCGACTGCATCAACATGCTGTGTGGAATTTGGAGCCTCACCTCCCCATTGAAGATCCGGACCAGACATAAATTCGAAGCTATCATTGAGGTCAAATTGGGCACTCTGCCACCTATGAACTTTGTCCCTTGATGTTTCAGCGGTTGTACCAGTAGCCCTGTCTCTAGCAAATAGCTCTAATAACTTGTCATAATTATGGATAGGAGTCCTTTTCCACTTCTGAGCTTCTGGCTTGTCCTGCAAATCAAACATTCCAATGGATAAAAATTTAACATCAATAACCTATCACTCAATGCCCCACAATCAAAACATATGTATTTTTGTGAAACACTATAAGTAAAGGCATGCCATTTTAAAATGATGCCATTTAAATCATTACCGCACAAATCTCGTTCCATACTTCTGGCTCAGCGTCAAACATTCTTGTAGTTGGATTCCAGGCGACTCCACTCCATTTGTGAAACAAGTCATAGCACCCGTTAAAGTGCTCCTTCAATGTTCTCAACCTATTTTTGATGTGATGCTTCTGGAAGAATGGTCCAATGGATTCCTTTAACTCAGCTACTATGGTGGCATACGCCGCTGTAGTGAAAGTCCCATCAGGTCTGTTGCCTTTGTGCGCTTCCTCCAGTAATGCATCAAGCAACAATGCATCCATTTCAGGGGTCCACCTAAGTGTGTCCCTAGATGAGGATTCTCCCCTGTTGTCAGCTTTCCTGTTCCTTGGCATTTTTTATCTGTAAAGCATCAAACAATGGTGATGTCAGCATCAGCATTCTGATATTAAATTAGTGAATTTACCAATTAGATAGATCTTCCCTAACAAGTATAGTTCTAGTCCTTTTCCACTTATGTCACATTGATGATAGTAATTATTGTTTATGGTATATAACCAGATTAATTAGATTACAATTAACACATACATGGAGATAACTTTGAAACTACTAAGAACGCACACATATAACCTTTGCATTTAACATTATCGTAAACGAGACCACATACTTCTGCAATTATCATACAAAGCATCCAAGTGAAATGTCATGTTTACACATGGTACAACTCTTTCAATACAAATGTAAAATATTTATATAAGTTCCTGTTTATTTGACAAGAGTTATCCTCATCACCCTTAAAGTTACAAAAGGACCCAAAATACAGAAAACTCTATCTATCACAAGTTGTTCTCATAGTCATTCCACATTTGGGTGGCTATTCGTTCCCTCAGGAGGTATCCTTCCCGATAGTCTTCCTCATTATTTCGTGCTTCATGGTCCCCAGTAACTTCTATCTCATTGTGCAACAGCTCATGATCCACTTCATCCATCAACCGTGGATCGGGATCAACATCCATCAGAAAATTATGCAGTCCACAACAGGCTATCGTGATATCTGTCATAGTGGTGAGAGAATAAAATGGTTCCGCTCCACTGGCTATAATAGGAAACCTTTTTTTAAGCACACCGAATGATCTTTCAATCACATTTCTAAGTGAAGCATGTCGATGGTTGAATATTTCTTTTGCATTCTGTGGACCACGTCTTGTGTACTCCTTCAGATGATACCGTACGCCTCTGTATGGTGTTAATAGCCCACTTTTCAAGGGATAACCTGCATCACCTAGGTAAAATTTGCCTAGGTTTCATTACAATCATACATACTTACATCATTATCTCCATATCAATCATCAAAAGAACTTCTAGGCAACAAAGTTATCCTATTATTTAAAAGCATGTCATTCTAAAAATCTATCTTACCTCTAGGAATTTTCAACCTATCCCCTCTTTTAGTCAATGCATGTTTAAAGACTCTAGAATCGGACGCAGTTCCTTCCCATCCAGATAAAACATATGTAAATTTCATATCAAAACCACAAACTGCTAACACATTTTGCGTCGGGTAATCCTTTCTGCCTCGAAACCGAGGAGCATCTTCTCTTGATACCTTGACTCATATATGAGTCCCATCTAAGGCTCCAATACAATCCTGTGTTATATTAATTATTCAAAATTTGAATTAAATAAAGATTGCAATAGGCACAACACACGTGAATGAAATATTTTAGCATTCCTAACTAATAGCATTACCTTGAAATAAGGAAAAAACCTACTATTATTGAAAATCTGTTGAGGAACCTCTGATCCTGTAGGTTGAACTAGATACTCTTCGCCGAGTGAAACTATTGATCGTAAGACATTATGAAAATGACGACTAATTGTCTCCCCAGATCGATAGAAGAAGAAAGACATAGTCCTATTTTTTACATTATGGGCCAACATGTGCAAAAATTGGGCAACCTGCTCTTCCACTATTGCATACTTAGAATCTCTCACTTGACCAGTTCCTCTCACCTTCTGGCACAGTTGATGGAAAGCATGTGGGCTCATGCGTATAAGATTATGGCACTTATCAGGATGTAATAAGTCTTCAATTAGTTGTTGACGCATTTGATCTCTTGAACCACTAGACTCATCAGCAGGAAGTTGCGTACAAGAGGCTTGTAATTGTAACAATTGCATTGACTGAACAGTATATGTAACAATTTGAATAATAAACATATTACATAAATTTTCCCACTCTTCCATCATGTCTACATTAATGAATTTGAATAGCTCCATCCACTCTTCGAATGAATCATCCATATTATCGTCCACGACAACTTCCAAGATACGGGCAATGTCTAACTATTAACAAAGAACCATCAGCATGTTATCATGACATGGTATATTCATTACTCTGATCCAGGTGAACATGTGCTACAAAGCATCACACATAAGTTTCAAATACACTTGCCAATCATGAAATACTACTTTTAATGGACAACAGTCAATCACCCATATAGCCCATATAAGCAAGATTATTAGCTATGGATATGGATGTGCATTTACCTTAAGGAATGGCGAGGTAAGACTATCAATCCTTTGTTGTTTCCTTGGACAAGGATTCTAACTTCTTCACTGGTTGATCTGTATGTGAAACAGGTACATAAGAAACTCTTCTAAGATGAACTCATATATATAAGAAGGGTGAATTAAATACCAAATATTGTGATTATCCGATTCACCATTATTTACAATGTGAATTAAAATAATGTAGTTGTCAGAATTAGAATAATTATAAAGTCACACGAAGAAGGTAATTTATTAATTCTGAACCTAAATTAATTTATATTAATAATTTAATTACTATTTATATTAAAGAAGATAGTTTACTTATTCTGAAGCAACATTGAAAGGGTAATTTATTATTTATATTAATAAGTTTGTTAAAATTTTCAAGTAACTTATCTAAAAATTATACGCGTGTCAGGCATTAGTTTGCAGGATAGAATAATTGTATTTTGATTAACAGAAACTAATATATTAGTGTAAGATAAGAAAAATAATTCATTCATATTTATTTACATTTTATTCAATAAGTGAAAAATGAGGTGAAGTGAAATTTATTAAAATTATTTTAAGCATTTTCAATTTAATATTAACCTTTCTCAACACAAATGCCACCACATTGTGAAGAAGTTGTTATTTTTGAAGCAATCACAGTTCTCCATTCCAAAGTACTTGTAAATTAATCTACTAATATCTCATTAAATATTATGTAATATAACATCTAATATTTTTAAAATTAGAAGATAGTAATTTACTTAGTTATAATTATAATATACCATCAATACATAATTTTGTATATTTTAAGTATTGACTAATTACAATGTTCCTTTTTTACAATTTGTATCATGTTAGTACTGATTTAAATACTAAGAAAATAAAAATAATAGCATCAGACAAACTTTACAGTATTTATCCCAAGGAAAATATAAGCACCTTATTTGTTGTTATATTAATTAATAAAAAATTTCTAAACATTCCGTAAAAATAATGGTCAATGCATCCATTTATTACAATTCTTTGTCTTTATTAAACTGCTAAAATTAAAAAAAAACAGGGACAACATTCAGCATGCAAACTCCAGTTCCGATTTTCAATTTCTCATTATCACATTTTCTGCCAATATATGTATGAAATTAAGTGGAGGGGAAGGAAGGAATACTGAAAAAAATTGCAACCAGAAATTCAGTTAAATGCATTATAAAAAAATTTAAAAAAATTTAAAAAAATTTCAATACGGTACGGGTCGGGTTTCGGGTCAAATCTGAACGAACCGACCCAACCCGACCCGACCCGAGACCCCCCAGCCATCCGCCCCCATGCCCCGACCAGTCTGCCCGTCGTCCGCCGCCAATCACCAGCAGATCGGCGAGTCCCAGCTCCGGTCCGTCTTCCATGCAACGCTCGGCCGCCAGAAGACACGAACTTCCTCCGCCCACGCCGTATGGATGCAGATCGCCAATCGTCGCACGCGAAGCCCTCCGCCCACTCCGAATGGATCCAGATCGACGCCGAATGGATGAAGATCGGCAACCGCCGCACAAGAATCCCTCCGCCCACGCCCAATGGATGCATATCGGCCCCCGTCGCACACGAATCCCTCCGCCCACCCCGAGTGCACCCAGATCGGACACCCCTGCACACAATCCAGCAACCACACATCATCATAACCAGAAGCACAAAAGTTTCACCTGCTCGGGCGTTGCTTCCGCTCCACACGGCGGCCGTCAGCTGCTTCCGAAGGCGGCAGCTCCTCTTCGATGGTGACGAACGCAGTTGAAGCTGCGGCAGAGAGAAGGGCTGAGGGGTAGAATGTGGGAAATGAAAAATTTTTTCCCATTTCGCCCGATTTTCACCTCGGATGGGAGAGGGGGTGAATTTCACCCGGGCCCACCAAGTTTTGAAATTTGAATTTCGCCCCCCCCCTCAATTTCACCCCAGCCAAACGGGTGAAATTCCCCATCCCCCCCCCCAATTTCACTCCTCCCCTTTCGCCCCCTCCCCTTTCGCCTATTCCAAACGGACCCTTAGGGTTTGTAAGTAAAGTGAAAAATTCTTGGGTACCAAATTTTAAATTGAAACTCTCTTGGACCAAATTGTGAAGATATTTGCTTCCGGTTACAACGAGCTACCTTACTTCCTTTCATAAGAAAGCTGAAGATTACACGTGTCAATGATTGATGGCTCTCAATGTTACTATGTGCTGCACAATAAAGTATGTGTTGTAGTATAGAAATCTCCAACTTAAGAATTAGATTTGAGTAAAGGATCAAATTTTAGGGATGGTAAGATCTTAGAAGGATATAAGGAAGATTTGTAGCATAATGGTTTGTTTGGATAAGAGAAAAAATAGAGGAGAAAGAAATTAAAAAAAAAATTTTGAATTGTTTGATAGTAAAGAAAATGGAAGAAAAAAAATTAAAAAATATTTTTTTTATTTAAATGAAGAGAAAACTAGAGAGAAAGAAAATCTAAATGGATTAATTAATCATAATACCCTTATTGTATAAAATATGAAAATAATTATAATATTAATTCATTAAACTTAATGAAAAATTAATAATATAATGAGAAAATTTTATACAATTCATCAGTGTCCTTCAAAAACAAGTAAATAGATCTGAAACATATAAACTGCGATTAATCCTGTTGTTGAAAAAGCTATTATTGTTAACATTGGTGAATACAACGAAATATCATTAAGAATTTCATCTTTGTACCAAAAACAAGTAAAAGGTGGAATACCACAAAAAGAAAGTGTACCCACTAAAAAAAAATTTGTAATTGGTACATGTTTTGTTAAACCGCCCATAAGAACCGTATTTTGACTTGTTTCTGGAGAATATCCAACAATAATTTCCATTGAATGAAGAATCGATCCAGATTCTAAAAATAACAAGGCTTTTGAATAAGCATGAATAATCAAATGAAATAAAGCGGCTCGATAAGAACCCATACCTAAAGCTAACATCATATAACCTAATTAAGACATTGTAGAATAAGCCAAACCTCTCTTAATATCCGTTTGAGCAAGAGCTAAAGTAGCCCTTAATACTACCGTTATTATACATATCAAAGCTATTCCATTCATTATGTAAGGTAGAACTATGAAAAAAGGAAGAAAGCGGGCTACAAGAAAAATTCCCACCGCTACCATAGTAGCAGCATATATAAGAGCCGAAATAGGCGTAGGTCCTTCCATAGCATTTGGTAACCATGCATGAAGGGGAAATTGGGCAGATTTAGCAATTGAACCGGCAAATAATAGGAAGGTACACAAAGTAATAAATAAAAGATTTACCTCATTATTAGAAATTAAATTTTTAAATATTTCAAACAAATTTTGAAATTCCAAACTACCCGTTATCCAGTAAAGACCTAAAATTCCTAATAATAAACTAAAATCTCCTACACAATTAGTTATAAATGCTTTTTGACAAGAATTTGCAGCAATAGGACGTGTGAACTGAAAACCTATTAAAAAATAGGAACCCATTCCAACCAATTCCCAAAAGATATAAATTTGTATCAAATTTAAACTAGTAACCAATTCCAACATTGAAGTATTAAAAAAAACTCATATAAGCAAAAAATATCCAATATCCTTGATCATGAGACATATAATTGTCACTATAAATAAGAATCAAAATTCCAACAGTAATGATTAATATTGACATAATAGAAGTAAGTGAATCAATCAAGTGGCCAAACTCTAAAGAAAGATCATTATTAATAGTTCAAGACCATACATATTGATAAATACAACTGGTATTTATTTGATGAATAGACAAATTGATCGAAAAAATCATAACTATACTTAACAATAAAACACTAGGAAAAGCCCAAACACGGCAAAGAGTTTTTATTGATGTCAAAAAAGGAGAAGTCCCATTCCTATTAACATAGGAACTAAAAGTGGAATGAAAGATATAATCCACGAATATTGATATCTATAATCCATACAAAAAAATATAAAAAATCTTTTTCTTCTTAATGTTAATGAGTTTTGTTTCTTATTCGACGGTTTTAGCTCGTTTGGAAGATTTAGTTAATAAAAGAAAAATTAAGATATGCAAAACTTAAACAAAATTATCTATTCTTAATTATTTTGAATCTTTGTACAATACTTCAATTCAATATTGCAAAGCATGAATTCAAAATGAGTCAAATGATATGACCGAATTCTTAGTAAAAATTAAAAAATAAATTTTCTTTTTTGGTTTTTTAGTTATTAGTCAGTAATATTAATAAAAAAGAAAAATATATATTTTAATATATAAATATATATTAAAATATTAAAATATAAAATATATATTTAAAAAATATATTCTATATTACAATAATTTACACCTCATAATCATAGAGTTAGAGTGAATAGAAAAAATTACACCAAAAAAATTAGTTTATTTTGATATGAATCCCTTAATAAAATAAAAAATTTATTGAGTTTGTTTATTTCGAAAAATGGTAGTTCATTTTGGAACTAATTGATTATTTTCTGTTACAATAAAATACATGTAAATTTGTAAAAAATATTATGATATTCAAGAGTTTATTTTACATAATAGAGAAAAGGTCAAATACATTATTTTTAAAAATTAAGTATCTTTTAATAGATTAATGACCGGTCTGATTAAATTTTCAAAAGAAAATTAGGCACACTTTTTCTTCAAGCTTGAGCAATTCATTTTTAAGCAGGATTAAGGGTTGGTTTCTAAAACTTTTTTGATTTCTTTTATTCGATGTATAAATGGAATACGACGAAAATAGACATAGATATGACCAGGCAGTCTTCTTTTTTTTTTTTTGTAAGGATTCCATATAATATTACTTAGGAACAAAAAACAAAAAGACTATATAAATTTTACATATATATATTTATGAAGGGAATGAAATGTAGAAAAAAATAAATAGATATAAGTCTAGGTATAATTAAAGAACAATTCATTTTGAGCAATAGATGTCTTTCACATGAATTACAGTAATGAATAAACTAGTATAATTTTTTGAATGGCAGTTCCCAAAAAAAGTACTTCTATATCAACAAAACGGATTTGTAAAAATATTTAGAAAAAAAAATATATTGGACAACATTGAAATCTTTTTCGTTAGCTACATCTCTTTCTATGGGGAACTCAAAAAGCTTTTTTATGCAACAAATACAAATATTGGAATAATATCTGAATTTAGCTGGATTCGAAGAGTAAGAATAGGCTAATTTCATTTATTCTTTTCCAATTTTATTTCATTTTTCTATAGCTATAGAAATTCAAAATCTATAGCTATAGATTTAGGGTTTAGAATCGATTTCTTTATCGATATCTATATTTTATATATATAGAAAGAGTGGTACTGGTTTTTAAAATAAAAAAAAAAGAATAAACCTAACAAAATTTTAACTTTTTGAAGTATGTTTTCTCATTTTTGGGATGAAGAGTTTAATTTTTTCCATTGACTGAATAATCAATAAAAAAGTTTTTTTATCTTGTTTTTCTTTTTTTTTTTAGTATTAGTATACTAAGTAGATAGAAGATCTTTAGTAAAAAAAGGAAATGAAATGGGACAAACATTATATTATTCGACATTAGAACTAATTGATCTCAAATTTATTTTTGTAAATTTTGGAAGTCCTATATTCTCTAAATTAACTAGCTATATATATATAATATTTATTTCTTTTTTTTATTTTTATATTATACCTATTTTTTATACCTTTTTTTAACCCAATTGAAAAGTCACCCTTTCCTTTTACTGTATTAGTTTATTGGAAATAATAATTTTTAAATTAAAGTGTTTTAAAATGGATCCTAAAAAAATAGAAAATAAAATAGAGGGTACAATTATGATCGAAATTAAAAGTCTTTTATATTATATCTGATATCTTAATAACTTAATAATTTTTTAATTAGTTTTCGAAATATTAATTTCTTGATACAACAAAAATTTTAATGATTAATACAAAAAGCTATGCAAATGTTTATTTATATAAATTCTTGGAATATAGTGCTAATTAAATTTGTGATTTATAAAAATACTATTTTTCTTTCAAAAAAATGCATATTTTTTTTAAAAAAATGATTAAAATCATAAATGAGAAAGAAAATTTTATGTTTCAGAGGTTGAAGTCAGAACTATCTAAATCGAGTTACAATGCCCATTTTGAAAGAAGATAAACTATGAAAAAGCCTACTCTCATTACTAACTTAATTTAAATAAAACTGACAACTAACACTCGAAACAAAAAATGAATGGTAATAAGAATTCTTATTAGAATTGGAATATTCAAATCTTTAAAAAAAGAAAAATAATTGTCATTAAATAATTAAATATTTATACTATAAATCTATTGAATTTAATGAGAAATTATTTCGTTAATGAGAAAATTAAATACAATTAATTATTAGTAAGCTTTTATTGAGAAATTAAACATTTCTAATAAAGTCATTATTATTTACTTAAATTGAATATTTGTGTCATTAAAATTAATATAGGTACTGCCATGTACAATTTAATTGTAGAATATTTTTATAATTAAAATATATTTAATATTTTAAAACTTATATTTTTAATTTTTATTTATTTATTTTAAAATTTTAAAAAATAATTTAATGATCAAATATTTAATTTTTTAAAGAAATTGATTTCCTCTATAATATTACTTGATTAATATAATAAAGTTATTGTCATTTTAGGCGCCATAATCACACCCTTTTTGGTCTCCTATTGCTACTGCTTTATTGCATGCTGCATCTTGATAACAAGAATATTTTTAATCTTATCATAATTAATATTATATTTTATAAATATATAGTTATCTTTTTAATTTTAAAAATACTCAATCATAATGTTAGAATGATTGATTTATGAAAATATAATAAAAAGAGACATTAAAATTTCAATGTTACGTTAGAATTAAGATATTTCCCCATGTATGATTATTAAAAAAAATTACTTACTTACTCAAAACTTGCTCCTTGGATAAATGATGCAATTATTTTTTAATGAATTTGTGATCACTCAATTATTTCCCTTTCCACTTGCACAATTACATGTATCCATCTTTTATTTACATCTATAGTTATATAACTGTTAAAAAATATAAGGGTCCCATAGTTATATAACTGTTAAAAAATATAAGGGTCTCATAATATTAAATATGAGTTTAATGTCATTGGTTTTACAATTAAAGAGAGAAAGCCCTAACTCAATGCTAAAGTAGAATTTTACTTTCATAAGCACTTAAAAAAATTGATATGCATATACAATTTCTAGGTTTATTTTTCTAAATTGATATTTTTAGTAATTTTTTAATAATAAGTAGTAATTTTTCTCACAAAAGGTTCTAAATTATTGAGAATGATAGAACCATAATATTTACATATAAAATTTATACAAAAGTACTTTTAAGTGTAATTTTATGTGAAAAATTATAAAAATCACAAAAATTATTATGGATAGCACAAAATGTAAATCATTGGATGCAATCTTCAAGAGAAAATATAAACTCATTAAAATTATAAGTATAATAGATAGTGGTCATAAGAGTCCTCATCCAACTTAAAAAAGATGTACATGCAAGGAAATTTTCAGAAAATTATGATTCTTTATCAATATTCATAAATTTAGTTTTAAATTGAATAAAATTTTATTTGTTATAATTTAAATTATTATGCAATTATAATTTCTAAATGAATTGATTTTTTTTTATTTTGTTATGATTGTTACTGTGTTTCTTAATTGTAGGAGAAAGTATGTTGACAATTCTACCATAATACCATTTGATTTGCTTCATATTAGAATTTCCTAATAAATGAATTGAAAATAATGAAACAATCATTTTTTCTTTTTCCGCATCTTGCCCAAAATAAAAAATAAAAAAATATAATTTCTTCTTCCACTGAGTCCCCAAACACCCTCCTAATTAATTTCCCCCATTTCTTTGTATAAGTCCTGGCTTTCCACCAAAAATTCTACCTACAATTCCATTCTTCTTCCTCTTAATATGCCTTCTCTTCTTTACCTTCACACAAGAAGCCTTTCTTCTTCTTTTAAATCTTTCTTAGAATTTTTACCATCATCTTTACCGCAACTTCACTTGAAATCATGGTCATCAATAATCAAACCATCACCATCTTTCAAAGCACACTATGATTACTCATCTGCACATATCAGTTTTTCCCTTCCTAACCGATCTACATAGCATAGGAATGACAAAGAGAAGGGAGCAAAAATTATTTTTTTACTTGATTAGTATGCAACTGAGGATGATGGCAGCTCCTTAGATTTGATGGCAAGACTACAGTACTGGGTGAGAGACAACGGCACAGGGGAAGCAAATGGAAAATGTAGAAATGGAACTCCTTTTCCCCCAATTTCTCCCCACAAATGGGAGGAAAATTTTTTTTGTAAGTCTCAAAGGTTTTTTTCTTGAAAATTTCTTTTCCCTTCCTTTGCATCCCTATAGCCAAATATGAAAAATTTTGAATTTCCTCTCATTTTCTCCTTCCTTTTTTTTTCTCCTCTAATTTCTACCATTCCAAACAAGGTAAAGCCCATGGGTCTAAAGTTTTATGATTAATTGGTAAACAAAACACTTCAAATAAAAAGAACCACTACCTGCTGCATAGCATGCGCTCTATTCACTTGGCAAGATGAAGATCGTACAGTTAACGTCACCTATCGACTTAGGGATCGTTTGGTTCACAACAACAACATAAAAAATTGAACTTCCCAGAATATAAACTATCATAGAGTTGTTTGGTTGTGCAAATGGGAGGAAATAAATATTTCCGGAAACTTGTATTTCTCATAAAATGCAGGAGATTACTTACCCACTCTTCCCTAAGTAAGTTCTATTTCCTATATTTTTAACTAATTCATAGATAAAAATATCCTTACTAAAATTAATTAATATTAATTTTATCCTTTTAATTGATTATCAAATTTCAATTTGTGAATGCCCATTTTAATTAGTGTTACTATTATTTTACAGCTTGCTTATTAATTAAGATATATTACATAACATATTTTATAGAAAAAAATTAAATATTTAATTAAAATAAATTAATCAACAGCATACTTTTGTTTAATTCCTACGTTATTTTATAACCCACTTATTATTTTATTTTTATTTATTTTATTATATAATTTTCTTTTACTTTTTTTATTTTATTTATTGCTATTATTTGAAAGTTAAATTCTAATTATTAAATAATATAAATATAATATGATATATTTAATTTGATTATATAAATATTTTTAATAAATTAAAATTTTAATATATATTATATTAATTACATTATATAATTATATATTCTATTTATTGATTAAAATTATTTCAATATTAAAATTAAATTTTATTTAAATTTTATAAATATTTTTTAATATCAAATTTCAAGTATTATAACTCAAATTAAATATATATATACACACACATCAATTAGAATTAAAATTTTTTTAATTAGTTACTATCTAGAGAACAAACAGTAACATACTATTATTTGATAATTTAATTTTTAATTAGACTTAATTTATCTATTTATTTGAGGTTTTCAATTAATATTACTGTTTTGGAACGAAACAGTAACATATTACTGTCTAGAGAAAAAATAGTAACATGCTATTATCTATTTATTTGGAATTTTTAATTAATGTTACTATTTTGAAATGAAACAGTAACATGTTACTGTCTAGAGAAAAAATAGTAACATGTTATTATCTATTTATTTAAAATTTTTAATTGATGTTATTATTTTAAAATGAAATAGTAACATGTTATTATTTAAAGAAAAAATAGTAACATGCTATTATTTCATAATTTAGTTATTAATTAGATTTAATTTATCCATTTATTTAAAATTTTTAATTGATGTTACTATTTTGGAACGAAATAGTAACATGTTACTGTTTAAAGAAAAAATAGTAACATGTTATATCTATTTATTTGAAATTTTTAATTAATGTTACTATTTTAGAACAAAACAGTAACATGTTACTATCTAGAGAAAAAATAATAATATATTATTATTTAGCAATTTGATTATTAATTAGACTTGATTTATCCATTTATTTGGAGTTTTCAATTGATGTTACTATTTTAAAATAAAATAGTAACATGTTATTATCTATTTATTTGAAATTTATAATTAATATTACTGTTTTAGAACAAAACGGTAACATATTATTATTTAGAGAAAAAGTAGTAATATGCTATTATTTAACAATTTGATTGTTAATTAGACTTAATTTATTCATTTATTTGAGGATTTTTAATTGATGTTACTATTTTGAAATGAAACAGTAACATGTTACTATCTAGAGAAAAAATAATAATATGTTATTATCTATTTATTTAAGATTTTTAATTGATGTTACTATTTTAGAACGAAACAGTAACATATTACTGTTTAGAGAAGAAATAGTAACATGTTATTATTTAGCAATTTGGTTGTTAATTAGACTTGATTTATCCATTTATTTGAAATTTTCGATTAATGTTACTATTTTGGAATGAAACAGTAATATGTTACTATCTTGGAACAAAATAGTAACATGTTATTATTTTGCAGTTTAATTGTTAATTAGACATGATTTATTCATTTATTTGAAGTTTTTTATTAGTGTTACTGTTTTGAAAAAAGACAGTAACATGGTACTATCTTGTAATGAAACAGTAACATGTTATTGTCTTGGAATGAAACAGTAACATGCTATTATTTAACAGTTTTATTGCTAATTGACATGATTTATTCATTTATTTAAAGTTTTTGATTAGTGTACTGTTTTAGAACGAAACAATAACATGTTATTGTTTAGAGAAGAAATAGTAACATGTTATTATTTAGCAATTTGGTTATTAATTAGACTTGATTTATCCATTTATTTAGAGTTTTCAATTGATGTTACTGTCTTGGAATAAAATAGTAACATGCTATTATTTTACAATTTAATTATTAATTAGACATGATTTATTCATTTATTTGAGGTTTTAGTAAGTGTTACTGTTTTGGAAAACATATTACTGTCTTGGAACGAAACAGTAACATATTACTGTCTTGGAACGAAACAGTAACATATTATTATTTAGCAGTTTAGTTATTAATTAGATATGATTTATTCATTTATTTGAGGTTTTTAGTTAGTGTTACTATTTTGAAAAGAAACAGTAACATATTACTGTCTTGAAAAAAAACAGTAACATATTACTATTTTGGAACGAAATAATAACATATTACTATTTAATTTACAAATAGTAATAAATTATTTTTAGTAATTTTATTTGTTAAAAAATTATTATAAAACTACTAGACACTAAAAGAGTTAGGGAGAAAAATTTTAATATGGGATTCGAATGAATTTAAATTAATAAAAATAAGATCAAAGTTAAAAAAATAACAAGAAATTAAAGAAAAATTAAAAAAATCATTGAAAAAAGCCTTTTTTGCCAAATCAGAGTGGGCAAAACACCTTTAGTATTTTGCAAACATTGCCAGCATGTAGATCTCGAAAAGTTACATGAAATTAAAAAAAATTCATTTAAAATGGATAATCGAGCACAAAGTTATGGTCATTCAAAGTTTTGAGCTTAATTTATACGTTTTTAACCAAGTAGACTTCGTCAAACCCACATTTTCTTGTTTTCTGTTGAAAGAGCAAATGAAAAAATTGAAAATGAGTGATCATGCAAACATTGGTTAACTAATAAAGAATTTATGACTTTCTAAAAATTTTAATTTACTACCGCATTCACACAGTTAAAAAAAGAATAATTTCAGTATATAACATTTATAAATCATAAAATTGAAACTTATTTAAAAAAAATCTAGCACTATCACCTCTTTAAAATTAATTAATATCTATTAATATATATTAAATTATTATTGAGGATATTGTAGTCATTTCATTATTATTTCCTAAGAAATTCAAAGTTGAACCAAACAAAACATAAGAATTTATTTCTTGGGATATGTGACTTCCTTTATGTCAACCAAACAACATTTAAGGATTTCATAAGAAGTGTATACAGTAAGTAACTTCCTAGAAAATTCAATTTCCCATGGAGAGTTATGTCCTGCATGAACCAACCCCTAATGGTGCACCTGAGCTGGTGTATTTGCCAAACTTCCTATCTTATTTTATAAAGTGCTTTCGCTAAACTATTAAAAATTATTCTTAAATTTTTCACATAATTAATTTGTTATTGATTAATAAATTAACTCCTTCATCTTTTTAAAATTTTATGAACCAAAAATAAATTAAATATACATAATTTATCACGGAAAAAATTGTGCATTGCGTTGCATATTTAATTTTTTTTTTTACAAACTATAAGAGGTTCTTTTATAAATCCAGATCCAGTATTGTGATGGTAATCCCAATGACTGCAAATGGCGGTTGCTTGACATGGATTCCATGAAAAAGGGGATCACATATATTTGCATGGTTAGATCCAATAATAACTTTTGTTTATGAATGGAAGTACTTCTTACAAGGATAAAATTTTGAAAGGCGATATTCTGTTAGATTTATTAAACAAACAAACATACTTTAAAAAATTTAAGGGGATACAAATAAGTAAAAATTTATTTGCTTCTGCCTTTTTTTATTAGCAATCATGTTTTCAACTAAATTGATATTCCGGTGTTTACTTACAAAAACTTATCAAAATATTAAAGAGAAAAAAAAACTAAAATTAGAACATCTCATATTTGATTCATAATTAAAGTAATTAGTGGGTTTACTCTTACATCTTACGGAAAATGAGTTAACTTCAAATACAAACCTAGTTTATTAATTATTACAGTGACTAAGCTTGTGTGCCATACACCGTCTTGTATTTAATAAATAAATTATAATAATTTTTTAATTTATGAAAAAGAATGAAATTTAAAACTATAGATTATGCATATTTTTATTATTTTAAATTTTATTTTGTATTATTTATATAATTATATAATAAAAAGAAAGAATATATGTACTGTGTTTAATATAATGAAATGAGAATAAGAATGAAAGTAAAATAGCAAAATATTTCCATAATTATATTAGACACTTGAAAATAATATAGGAATAGGATGGAGAATGAGTATTTAATGAAAACAGTAATCTTAATAAAAATATAATTTTAATACCTAATACCTAAGTAGATTTTGTATCACCATTTACTCATATATTATCACGTACTAAGAAAATTTTCAATTTTTTTAATTTTTTTTTTAAATTTTAGTTCCATTTGTTTTTCAATAATATAATGTCTTTGTATTAATAATATAAATAATTTTTATTTTATACTAAATCAAATTAATTAATTTAGATATATTTAGAGCAGTATCATTTTTAGGTATTTTTATATCAATGTATTTCAATATGTATTTTTTCAAATTTTACATCCAAATAAAAAATTTAAATTTAAAAGTAACATATTATATAAAATATTTTAATACATACTTTTTATTAGTTTGTTTTATAATTTCTTACTGCTTTTGTATTGATGAATTCATCTATCTCTATGATACAAATAAAATAATAAAATAGTTTTAACTTATTTAAAATATTTTTATAATAAAAATATTTGTAAGTCATATCCAAAGAAGAATTTGATTTAAAGAAACTTTTTCCAACAAACAACATATATTATCAATAAAACACCAAAAATATTTAAACAAACACATTTAATTTTTTAAATATTTTTATTACAAATAAAGAAGCTAGTTAACTCATTCAATTTATACATATTATATTTAAATTTTAATTTATTTAAAATATTTTATAAAAAATTATAAATTATATTTAAAGATGAATTTGATTTAAAAGATTTTTCTAATAAATATAAATAATTTATTCATTGGTAGTATAAAGAATAGTATATGTCTCGTGTAGTAAATATAAATGATTTTAATAACTAATTAATATTTTTTTAGTCATATTTATTAATGATTATATTACATATTTTAATAAAGAGTTTTCACATCAAAGTAGAAAGTATTAGATATTATTCACATATTAAAAAAATTCTGCCCAAATAATTTCAAATTAAATACACTATATAATACAATAAATAAAAGGAACAAAAATAGTAACCATAGACAAAATTTTATTGATGTATATATAATTTAAAATATAGTATGTGAAATCTTATATGAAGAAAATGTTAATAAAATTTAAATAAATATAATTAATTTTAATTTTTAAATATTTTGATAAAATAGAATGAATAAATCACAAATTCAATTAATATTTTCTATAAAATCAAGTTATTTAAAATATTTTATTATAAAAATAAAAGATGTCATATTATATCAATACTATTCAATTTTAATGTCTAAATTGTAAATAATATGAATGAATATAAAAAGAAAAAATATGTAACAAAATAAATTAAAAAAATAATACATGAAAAAAAATAGTGCCTGGACTATAAATCCTTCACAATTTATAGTAAATGCTAGTCACAATATGGGTTTCAATGAAGCAAATTGACTCATTAGTAAAATAGAAGGTCAATTAAGGGTACTACTACAAAAAACTGAAAAAAAAAACTTTTAGCTCGAAGACTAATTTATCGGATAAATTGTCATATAACTATTGTATTGAAAGATATATCTATAGATATCCTAGATTAGGAAGAGTATGAAAGACGCAAACCATATTATGTTATGCTATTTTATGCAAAAACAGGAAAGATAGATAAATCAAAGTAAATAAAGAAAAGTACACCCGGATAGGACGTGTCATTTTATGTATTTTATGTATAGTAGTGGAGGGTTATGGGACAAAAAATAAATCCGCTCGGTTTCAGACTTGGTACAAACCAAAGTCATCATTCTCTTTGGTTTGCACAACCAAAAAATTATTCCGAGAGTTTACAAGAAGATCAAAAAATACGAGATTGTATCAAGAATTATATACAAAAAAATATAAGAATGTCTTTTGGTATCGAAGGAATTGCACGAATAAAGATTCAAAAAAGAATCGATCTGATTCAAGTCAAAATCTATATGGGATTCCCAAAGTTATTAATAGAAGGTAAGTCTCGAAGAATTGAAGAATTACAGATGAATGTACAAAAAAAACTGAATTGTGTGAACCAAAAACTCAACATTTCTATTACAAGAATTGCAAATCCTTATGGACACCTTAATATTCTTGCAGAATTTATAGCCGGACAATTAAAGAATAGAGTTTCATTTCGTAAAGCAATGAAAAAAGCTATTGAATTAAGCGAACAGGCGGGTACAAAAGGAATTCAAGTACAAATTGCGGGACATATCGACGGAAAAGAAATTGCACGTGTTGAATGGATCAGAGAAGGTAGGGTTCCTCTACAAACCATTCAAGCTAAAATAGATTATTGTTCCTATCCAATTTTTACAGTACGATGGCTGGCTGTTCACGGACTAGCGGTACCCACCGTTTCTTTTTTGGGGTCAATATCAGCAATGCAGTTCATCCAATGATAAATCTAACCTGAATTATAGAGCTACGACACAATCAAACCCAAACGAACAAAATGTTGAATTGAATCGTACCAGTCTCTACTGGGGGTTATTACTCATTTTTGTACTGGCTGTTTTATTTTCCAATTATTTCTTCAATTAATAAATTAATAGAATAGAATAAAAGATATATATATTAGGAATTCTCTCATCCCACTCGGAAGGATATCATTTCATAATTATCTATGACTGTTTCTGTCTCTAGTATGACTACTTGATGAAATGTGGAGGAAAGTGGGATAAATGGCTGATACTACTGGAAGGATTTCTCTTTGGATAATTGGTACTGTAACTGGTATTCCTGTGATTGGTTTAATTGGTATTTTCTTTTACGGTTCATATTCCGGATTGGGTTCATCCCTGTAGGAATCGGATGAACTGAGTTTTATAAATGACAGCGTAAGAACTCAACGGGACCTTCAAATTCGACGAAGAAAGAGGGGTCCGTTGAGTTCTTACGCTGTCATTTATAATTTTTTTTATTAATCAAATTATAAATGACAAAATCAATAACTTTTTACGATGTTTCAAAAAACTCCATTTCATTTTTTCTGATGATATTTTTGAAAAATGAACTTAATTAATTCATTCAAAACATCTGTTCTCGATACTTTCAAATAAACAAATAAAGTGAAAAGAAAGAAGAAATCACTTGATTTACTTTTTCCGATTCCGAATGGCACATTATAATAATAATAGAATTCTAGTTTTGTTATAATTAATTATATTGTAAATTGTAAAAAATTCGAAAAAATTAGATTCTATTTTTACAAGTTGAAGTTCTATTTTATCAATAAAATTCCCTTTCTTTTTGTTTGTCCACTGACTTATTATATGCAAAAAAAATATTCTATGACATTTAGATCGGAAAACAGTGACATAATCATACGGCTCCAATTTCTTTTTTTTTTATGGATTGAAAAAAAAATATAGGTAAAGTCAAATAGTCTTCGTCACAATATATATATACTATGACTAACTAGTACTACGATACAAAGAATTCTATAAATCGAAATACAATAGAAATACAATAGAAAGAAGGAAAGGGCTTTTCATAATTTTTTTATTATACAGAATTACATAATTATTAACAAAAATTAGTTATTTTTTCGAACTAATATGTTGATAAATCCGCGGACCTAGAAATTCATTTCGGACAATTGAACCTTCTCAAACTGTTTCTTTTTAAGAACTAAAAAAATTTGTGCCAAAATAACAGATGCTAAGAAGAATAAGAGACCTTGGACACGTAACGAATCTTGAAGTACTATTTCCGCATCCCCCTGACCAAATCCACCCACATTAGGATTACTCGTTAATGGTTGATCAAGTTTGATAGATTCACCCTCTGAAACAAAAAGTTCTGGTCCCGGAGGTATAATATCAATCACTTCACGCCCATCCGATGCATTCAATATGGTTATTTCATATCCCCCTTTTCTATTTTTATTTTTTATTTGTTATAATTAATTGTTTGTTGTACCTATCCCATAGAAAACGGATCATTTCTCTAGGAACAACCAATCAAAGAATTTCATTATATCTCTTCTAAGATTATGTTCTATTTCGTTTGGTATTTCATCGGTATAAACGATACGGGGATACAGTAAAGAATTCAATTTTTTTCTTCTATTTAAACTATTCGAATGACTAAATTAAAAATGAAATATAAATACCAGTATGTCTCCTAGTAATGCTAACGAATGCTCACGTGGTTTGAAATAGAGTACATATTCATATCTTCTGACATAAAATGAAAGTCGTTCCATCTAGGAACTTCTAATTGAGATATGAATACACTAGTTTGCACAAAAAAATTGTTTCACTTCAATTCAAAGTCCAGAAAAGGTTTTATAAGATATTTTAAGGGTCCGTTGAGCGCCTAACTGCTATGTCATAATAAATCCGAACACTTGCCCCGGATTAACTTCCAGATCATAATTGTTCTAGTGAATAACTAAAGAAAAAAAATAGGTGGGAGATCGAAGAGAAAGAAAATAAATAGAAACATTTCTCATAAGTTCACTAATTTTTTTTTATGTTGGCGGGTTTCTTTGTATGTGTTGTCCGGAAAGAGGAGGACTCAATGATTATTCGTTCGCCGAAACCAGAAGTAAAAATTTTGGTAGATAGGGATCCCATAAAAACTTATTTCGAGGAATAGGCCATACCCGGTCATTTTTCAAGAACAGTAGCTAAAGGACCTGATACTACTACTTGGATCTGGAACCTACATGCTGATGCTCATGATTTCGACAGCCATACTAGTGATTTGGAGGAAATTTCCCGAAAAGTATTTAGTGCCCATTTCG